>NQII01004959.1:136864-157910 GCA_002778355.1 Clitarchus hookeri | reverse complement strand
TATCCTGGATCTCGAGATCCAAGATGCCCCCAACCACCTTCTACACCACGCCCTACTCCTTCTACTCAACCACCCCCGGTTTGCTATCCTGGATCGCGTGATCCCAGATGTCCCCAACCACCCCCGACTCCTCGCCCTACCCCTTCAACTCAACCCCCACCAGTCTGCTATCCTGGATCAAGAGACCCGAGATGTCCTCAACCGCCTTCCACAACACGTCCTACACCAACAACTCAACCTCCACTTGTCTGTTACCCTGGATCTCGAGACCCAAGATGCCCTCAACCTCCTTCCACACTACGCCCTATACCGTCTACTCAACCGCCACCAATCTGTTATCCTGGATCTCGAGATCCAAGATGCCCCCAACCACCTTCTACACCACGCCCTACTCCTTCTNAGATCCTCGTTGTCCACAAACACCAAGACCTACAAGACCACCCACGCCTCCTCCAACACTTCCACCTAGGTGCTTCCCTGGTTCACCTGATCCTCGCTGTCCACAAACGCCAAGGCCTACAAGGCCTCCCACCCCTCCTCTAACAGAGCCCCCGAGGTGTTACCCAGGATCTCCAGATCCCCGTTGCCCTCAGTCGACAATACCTGCCACCTACCTGCCACCACCTACTACTACAACACCATTTTATTGTCCATGTTTAACAAATGAAACAACGACTCCAAAACCTTTAACACCTCCAATTTGCTATCCTGGTTCACTTGACCCTAGATGTCCACGTCAACCTTCCACACCTCGCCCGACACCGTCAACTCAACCACCTCCTCTCTGTTATCCAGGGTCCAGAGACCCAAGGTGTCCACAACAACCTACTACACCTCGTCCTTCTCCACCTACCCAGCAACCTCTGATTTGTTATCCTGGTTCTCGAGACCCAAGATGTCCACAACCATCTCCTACAACACCTCGTCCTACCCCATCAACTCAACCGCCTCCTGTATGCTATATTGGTTCTAGAGACCCAAGGTGTCCACAACCTTCTACTACAATACAACCTTCTCCATCTACACAACCACCTCTTGTGTGTTATCCAGGTTCTCGAGACCCAAGGTGTCCTCAACAACCTCCCACACTCCGCCCTACCCCATCAACACAACCACCACTTGTATGCTATCCTGGTTCTAGAGACCCAAGGTGTCCCCAATCACCCCCGACTCCTCGCCCTACCCCTTCAACTCAACCTTCACCAGTCTGCTATCCTGGATCTAGAGACCCGAGATGTCCTCAACCACCTTCCACAACACGTCCTACACCAACAACTCAACCTCCACCTGTCTGTTATCCTGGATCTCAAGACCCAAGATGCCCTCAACCTCCTTCCACACTACGCCCTATACCANCGCCCTATACCGTCTACTCAACCACCACCAATCTGTTATCCTGGATCTCGAGATCCAAGATGCCCCCAACCACCTTCTACACCACGCCCTACTCCTTCTACTCAACCACCCCCTGTTTGCTATCCTGGATCTCGTGATCCCAGATGTCCCCAACCACCCCCGACTCCTCGTCCTACCCCTTCAACTCAACCCCGACCAGTTTGTTATCCTGGATCTAGAGACCCAAGATGTCCTCAACCACCTTCCACACCACGCCCTACTCCTTCTACTCAACCACCCCTTGTTTGCTATCCTGGATCTCGAGACCCAAGATGCCCTCAACCTCCTTCCACACCACGCCCTATACCGTCTACTCAACCACCACCAATCTGTTATCCTGGATCTCGAGATCCAAGATGCCCCCAACCACCTTCTACACCACGCCCTACTCCTTCTACTCAACCACCCCCTGTTTGCTATCCTGGATCTCGTGATCCCAGATGTCCCCAACCACCCCCGACTCCTCGTCCTACCCCTTCAACTCAACCCCGACCAGTTTGTTATCCTGGATCTAGAGACCCAAGATGTCCCCAGCCGCCTTCTACACCACGCCCTACTCCTTCTACTCAACCACCCCCTGTTTGCTATCCTGGATCTCGAGACCCAAGATGCCCTCAACCTCCTTCCACACCACGCCCTATACCGTCTACTCAACCTCCGCCAGTCTGTTACCCAGGGTCTCGTGATCCTAGATGCCCACCGACATACGTTCCAACTACAACCTTCCTACCACCAACTTTTACACCTCATCCACCTGTATGTGAATGTTTGACCAATCCACCGGAGTGTTTTCCTGGCAGTACCGACCCGAGGTGTCCTCAGACTTCTACTCCCAACCCGGTAACATTCCCTGTCTGTTATCCAGGTTCCCCTGACCCTCGATGCAGTACCCCCAATAAAGGTTCCTCAACATATGCTGCTCCGACATATTTGCCCCCCACATCTCAAGCCGTGGAGCTTCCGCCTGGTTGCTATCCAGGATCATCTGACAAAAGCTGCACTGGCTCGGCGAGTGGTACAGTGATTACACAAGTGAAGCCACCTAACTGTTACCCTGGCTCGAAAGATCCCGAATGTGACCAGATCTTTGATGACGGTAGTTCATTGCTCCCAGGACAAATAAGTACATCAGCTCCACCACCTAATGCTGTCACGAATGCAGTAACTAAGCCTAGAGAAGATGGAGACTTCCACGGGAAGGATCAGGATCCTCGCTATCATGCTTTCCATTCGTGTAAGTATAACATTTACATCAGCACCTAGTATTTACTTGGAAACACATAATTTTTTTAATTTTTTATAGTTAAAAAGTTTATGAAAATGTTTTGTTGTATTTTTATTTTTGCATTTTTTTCTTTGATCTTTTCTTACTGAAATATTTTATTATTTTAATAATTATTATTCTACGGAGGTTACGAATTATTTAATGCGAACCAGAATTTACCAAAACTTATTTCATTTTACTTATCATCTGTACTTCGATTGCATGTTTAGGATAATGTTTATGAGTCTAAGAAACATTATTAAATCATCCTGTTGAAAGTGCCAGTAAAATATTATTTGTAATTTCTGTAACCTAGACAATAATGATGTGAATTGAAAGATTTAAAACCATCTATCTAAAAAATTTAGTTTAGTGACAATGGGACAGAAAAGTCAAGCTGTTTCAATATTTTCTTAATGTTCATGATTACTCAAAGTATTGTATAAGAGCGCAGTACTTTCCACTTGGCTATCAATTACAAAACGCTTATTTTGATTTTTGTACAAAAATTGTATTAAAATGCATAAATGGTACTGTATAAACCTTTGGTTGCCGATGTGCATTCGAAACATGCCACTCGATGATTCTATTATACCACCTACTGTACACATAACTGTACAAATAACCTTCAATTTTTGTTGAATTCAATTCACTGAATGCCATATAACATTATATAAAATCGAGGTCTTTTTCTCGTTCAATTTCTTGAATATCTCGTTTTCCTTCAATATTTTCGTATAGAGCATGTTCTAAATTTTCTTGAATCCAAAATTTAAATCTATTTATCACAGATTTTCTGATAGTATTAATGGGAGGAATCTCATAACAACAGAGTTTTGTGCGCACATTTAAAGTTTTTACAAAATAAGGATACATATTTTTTATACAGTGAAATGTGCAATAAAACAAAGAAAATTAGTTCAGGAAAAATTAATTATTTTCGTGACGTACACAAGTCGTAGATACTTCTAAAAATTTACTTTTGGAATTTTTTAAACTGGTTCTATTAAAAAAATTGCGATAAATTGTCCTGTGGAGACTTGAACAAATTCTGAATGCAATTCGTTGGAAGGCAAATGAAGTGATTTTTTTGGTTCCAAAAAAATGAATTCAAGTAATTTAATCCAATAAATATTTGATGGTGTAAAATAGCATTGAAGCGTTTTTTTTTTTTTTTTTTTTTTTTGCCTTTGTTAATCATGTAGCTGGTAATAAGTAAGGCGCTTCTACATAAATGTGTTGAAATATTTGTACACCTGCTCTGATCAGGTTTTTATTAAGTTTGAAAAGATTCCTGTCAGGCTTTCTTTAAATGAAAGAAGGCAGGCTTTAGAGTCAGAGTAACTCATACCGTGACTAGAGTAATGCCATGAGACCATGGATGTAAAAGAGTAGTGCCCGTGCATTCAATGGATGGCTTGTCATAGAGCGTGTAGAAAGCTGGACCTCATTCTTTATTGGTCATCTTCCTTAGTCGTCTTGTTTCCTTGATCCTCCCGTTGAAAGTTGAAACTGGGCATTTAATTATTGTTTACGCCAAGTCTTAATGATATTCACGTAAACTATAAACAAATTCTGCAATCGGTGCAGCTGGTGTGTCATTGTGGTAAACCGCCCTTTGAACTGGATACTTCGTTTTAAATTTTAGTAGAGAGTTACATACCATGCACAGGATGCTCAAAGACTTCTCGGCTCTCAGCCGTATGGCTGGCCCAGTAAAGGCTACCTGGCTAAGGTTTAGTGTACTCAGATTAGGAACAAAACTACAGTCCTAATTAAAGAGTTTGGCATAGGGAAAATGTATACCCCAAGGTACGCTAGTGTTACAAAAAGGTCGCATTTAACTGGGCAATAAATGGATACTTTATTTTTATTTGTGTATTAAAGTGTGTGTGTGTGTGTGTGTGTGGGGCCCAAATTGTGATATATATCTGCCCAAGCCAAAATATTACTTAATAACTTATTTTTTTATTTTTTTTAACGCCCTATAATAGTGTTTACAGTGTAAACAGTAAACATTTTAATTCTGTTTTGCATTTAGTGTTTATAAAATTGATGTCACTTTCATCAAAAAGGAATGTTTCGATTTTGTTGTCAAATTTAGTTAAAGTAATTATGCAATACAACGTTTTGCCAAACCCGATCTTTCGATCATACCGCCCGTGGCGCAGTCGGTTGGTGCACCGCCAGTCTTTGGCACGAGAGGCTCTGGGTTAGAATCCCAGGCAAGGCATGGGTGTTAGCTTAAGTTAGGTTCTAAGTTAGTTTACAAGTCGTCCCTTGGTCAGCCTTCAGACATGACACTGGCGGACGTTAATAAACCCTTTCCAATCCAATTTTTCGACCGAATATCACACAATGTGTGAACATATTTAGTTCATTTCCCATTCTAGTGCGAAGGGCAAAGTTTATTATTCACGTACGTTTCAGCTCGATACAAATAAAAATATTTCAAAACATAATATACTTTACACAAATTAAAACTATCTTATTTGTTTACGTGCAAAACAACAAACCCGACACCAGTGCTATCTGGCGACGAAAATTATTAGTTGCCAAACTGTAAGCACTCAGCTACTCAACATGAGTAGATTAAACCAAAATGTAGTCATGGCTAAATTTCAGAGGGAAGGGGATTTAATTTTATTACAAATGTATAAAATGTTTAACGAATAACACGGGCGCCCAAATGTCGCTTGCCAACGTACTATATTAGGCATCCACATAATATCTTAGTTCAAAAATAATCTCCCGTTAAACGAACATCATACACTCGGCGGGCAAAGCATCAAGGACCACGGGTTTTCTAACGGCAGTACGAAGAAAAAAAATGACAGAAGGGGGAAAAACGGGTTCCCACAGATATATGTCTGTCAGGGATAAGTGCAAAACGATGACCGGTCGTCTTCACTGAAACTAATCAATTTGAGCGACGATGTTTGTCAAGCATGCCTCCCTGGTGATAGACTATGGAGGAATGAGAGAAGTATATTTGTAGGTAGATCCCCCCTTCCCAACATCCATCCTCTCCAGTGCCGTAACCCATGGTCAAAAGTTACTACTAGCGTTCTGTTTATTGTTGTTGCAAGAAAAAAGAGTTTGGAAAGGGTTCATGAAGCGAGACTAACAATTCTCGCTTGTTTTTAACCACTTCTGAGAGGGCTTGCCAGCATTGTTTCATTATGTACTTCGAAACTTTGTAACAACAGCCGTTCGTGCTCTGTGTCCACTTTCACACCCCAGGTCAATGTGAAGCAGTACCTAGCATCGTATACAGACAAGAAAAGAATTCTTCGCGCTTGTTTTCACAGCTCGGGATTCCTGTGGCAACTCATACTTTATTCCAGGTCTACAGTATTTTTGTGAAATGTAAAGCTTCGTTGCAATTTTCCAGATTTATAATTGCATGTTTCGATTCGGTTTGCCAATTTTAATAGTCCATTCACGGTTTCTTCCAACTTTTCTGAAGCCCTGCTCAAAATCTACTTTCAGGATATTTCTCCGCCAACTGTAAATAAAACTTCACCAAGTCTAGAGAATTACACCAAAGGGACAATGCACCACATTTGTGCGCACTCAGTGTAATAATATTTTGCATAAGAACTATTTCTTACTGCGCATTGCCAACACACCTATTTTCCCCTTGTTCGTATTCACTTTAAATGAAAATCAAACACAGTTTACAGATAAGATATATGTAAAAGTTAAATTTAAGAATAATATATGTTTATATTGACACGAATATGGAACGCTTGTTATTCATGTCATATTTAGGAAAGAACCAAGCACGCCATACATGAGGTGATTTTTCAAAGGTTTGATTAAAAAAAGTGTGAAGAAACCGTGAATAGAGTATAACATGAACGGTGTAATTTAAGCGCATAGAACTGTTAATCTGGATACCACTAGCTGAATGAATTAAAATCCTCAACAAATCGGATAAGAAAGATTTCCTAATGTGAGATGACACGAAGCTCTTTAAGTATTTTATTTTAAAAAATCGGTAATTAAATACACAGAAGTTTTATAAATTTTCAACGGAATGCTATCATTATCTAACACTGGAACGGTAAGCAAACTAAGTGAAGTGACAGAAAGCTCACAAATCAGTAAGAGTGTTATACGTAATAATATAAGCACCAAAATAAAATTGTAGGGATTTAACGAGAAAGCCTGTCTTCTTTGTGGCTACGCAAGATGACTTGTAAGTTTTCATGCGTTATGCGTAATTTAAAGTGAAGAATAGCACCACTTAGCCCTAACATTACTGAAGAGCTAATCATTAAACAGTTATCGAGATATACGTATGTGGGATCTAAAAAGACCTGTTTGTTACCTAATGTTGATTTTTACGTAATGTAGGGTAAAATTATTTTCCATTTCCCCGTTTTCCCTACTCTGCCACCTTAATTTATTTCTCGCAGTCCATAATTAATTTCATCGCTGTCATTTCTTCCTTTTCTCTGCCCTGCTTCTCTGCGTTCATCTTGTCATGTTTGTTGCTTCGCCTCTGTAAAGGATTTCCTTCAGATTGTAAGCGTACTTGACGACAATGACATCTAATCATTACTGTTACATTGGTTGGATTAAACCGTCAGCGGTAATGCCCAAATGCTATTTTTTCTTATGCGCTGATAAAAATTACTCATGTTATCCAATACCGTTATAAGGTTTTTTTTTGCGTTTATAAGAAAAAATATTATATAAAATTTTTTTTTAAATTTGTATATCTTAACTTATTGAACAGAGAAATTCCCATTATACATTCAACTAAAGCTCCCTTCGCAACAGGAACGTGGCAAAATAAGACGGCTAGAGAAACGACACTGCCTGATTTAAATTTATTAAAAAAGCTATATCCAGAATAGTTAAATAAATTACCCCCACCAATAACGGTTTTATGATTTTAATGCATTTAGTTATCTGAAATATGACTAAAAATGATCTTATTCTTGAATTTTCATTACGCTCTCATTCTATTCTTCTTTCCGTTCTTATTTTGTGCGCCGTTTCTGTGATAATTTTTCTGTAATTAAGTTTTTCTAGTGCGTGCCCTTGCACTGATATCAGCACACTGCCCCCCTCCAGGACGATCCGAGTTGCTAGAGGGAAACGTGACCGACGTTGCCGGTAGTCGGTGGGTGTTTACGGAGTTCTCCCGTTTCCCCCCTGAAACAGCTTCTTCTCCGCCTAATCCACTCTCCATGCCGTTCGGAAACACCCGGTCTATTCCTGAGAAATGACAGCCTGCCTCCGCTAGATTTCAACCTCACGTCGCCTCGTGCGTATCGACCCTGGGACTACACACTGTTCACAGTTAATTGGGCACTTTTGAAATCCCTGCTTAGGATCTACTTTTCCCTAGCATTTCGTATCCTTCCGCCATATGTAAAATTAACATCGCCATGTGCCTGATCGCTTTATTCATACGCCATCCAGGTGAAACGGTGGAACTATCGGGAACGTAAATGTGTCACCAATACGGAAGTTCATACTCTAATGCGTATAAAACAAGAAAACACTATCTTCAGTGTCTATAATTTCAAACATTACATTTGCCATACAATGACCAGTCTTAGAAGTTTTTTTTTTTCATTCACTATTCTACTTAACTGGAGTCTGCTTGCCGGGGTGCAATGTAGCATATGAAGTAATGGACAGTGACTTTATTTAACAGTATATTTTATGTACCTACATTCATTTCAGTAACAAAAATGATAACTTTCATAGCTGAAATGAGTGTGCATAAAATCAATTATTAAAATATTGGTACGAATTATTACTAACTTTTATTACGTACCGCCCAATTAATTATTATCATAACTTGTGTTTCTTGATAAAGGGGAGTTTATTTTCCTTACAAAATTGGTTTTCTTAAACATTTATAATGGACATACGCTTACATTTATATAAAATTATGCTTTTATTTATTTTTATATATAAGTAAGTAAATTATAGTAAAATATTTTATAGCATTATAAAATATATGCGTTGTTCTTCCATGCACAACGTATATCGTACTTTTCTGTAAATTTTTTGACAGGGCGTGTACCACTTTTAAATTAGTTTTTGCGTGTTGTACAGTCTAGTGAAGGACTCCGTTAGAAAACATTTTCCTACCCTAACAGCTTTTCAGACCCTAAAATTATTTTTCACATTTTCAGTTGGGCCTAGTTCATTTTAAGCATCACACATGGCAGCACTAACGCGTGGCAGAATACTTAATCTTGTGGTTACCTTAGAGCAATGTGTTGGAGAGGATCACTTGCGAAAAAGAGGATATACTTTTTAAATATATTCCATACATCGTTTACTTGAGCGGAAGAATAACATTAATTTTTTTTTATCTGTGGAGTGTGTTTTTTAGAATGAACCTCAATACTTCGGCCATTTATTTTCCGCCGTCGCTCATAAAGATGCCTTTTTTGCCTGTGTTTCTACAATGACAGTCATGTGGTTTGGGAAGGGGGGGGGATTTTAAAGACCACCATGGCAACATTTAGAGTTACGATATACTATTTCGCTTCGTAAAGAGAGTTACGTGACAAATTTCTTCAGACAGTTCGAAAAAAATTAATTGCTGATAGTGACACCTGAGTTGCGTAGAGAAGCGGAAACGGTGATTTTTTTTTATCGTGGTCACACATTTGATCGCAGTGGTCCCATGAATGTACAGGCACACGTCAAATAACATTGCTGATGTGGTGGCAGAACTTCGTGCCACGATCACTGCAGTTGATAAGAAGATGCCGAGTAATGCGCAAGGTAATATTCTGCGGCGCGCGGCCGCATGCCAGCGAATGGACGGTGGGAACTTAGAGCATATTACGTAAATCCCTATCGTGTACCGTTAGTTCGGATATTATGCTTGTAATGTAGAGTGGCGTGTATAGTCTATTCGCGGTTTCTCCACGCTTTTTGAATCAAAACCTTTGAAAAATCACCCCATCTATGACGAGTTTGGTTGTTTCCATATATAAGAAGCGTTTAAACTTCCGTAACATAAAATTACCTTATTTTTGGTCATGTCAAACTTTTAATTACGCTGCATTTATAAATTACAATTATTTATTTTTAATCAGTACGAATGGGAACGGTGAGGAAATATGTGTGTTGGTAATGGCAAGTAAGAAATATGTAGTTCTTATGTGAAACGTTATTACGCAGAGAGCGCAGGAGTGAAGTGAGTTGTCCCTTTGGTGTAATTTTCCCAGACCTGGTTAAGCTCTGTCGGCACGAGGCGGAGGAACATCCTGCAAGTAGAACCATAGCGAGGCTTCAGAAAATGTAAGAAACCGTGAATGGACTATGTCAATGTGTACTATCATTTCATGGAGTGTCGCAAGTGGAACTTTACAAATACATAATTTACTGCCTTCAACGCAGTACTACTAATTAGCTGATACAGTGCTTCGTACACAATTATAGGCTGTTAACGGTTAGTTGAGAATTTTTTAAATTAACCTTTTAAAAATGCAACTGCCTCTACCTGCATGTATTTTAACGGGCACGCTGACCTTCAATAAAGTTGATAGCGACGGAGGGAAAGTAGTTCCACATCCCAACGTTAAATTGAAGGTGTTGGGTAAGCATTCGTGAACAATTAAATGGNGCTGATACCGTGCTTCGTACACAATTATAGGCTGTTAACGGTTAGTTGAGAATTTTTTAAATTAACCTTTTAAAAATGCAACTGCCTCTACCTGCATGTATTTTAACGGGCACGCTGACCTTCAATAAAGTTGATAACGACGGAGGGAAAGTAGTTCCACATCCCAACGTTAAATTGAAGGTGTTGGGTAAGCATTCGTGAACAATTAAATGGTTCCTTTTGCTTTGTGTTTATTTTTAAATACAAATAATAAGTGTAAGAATCAGAAAATTTGTAAAATATTTACTTTCCTATAATTTCTTAGTTCCACTAGACTGGCGCAAGAATAAAGCGATCAGGCCCATGGCAATCTTAATTTTACATATGGCGGAAGGATACCCAATGTAAATACAAGTATATCTTAATCTGAGCTTTCAGAAGTGATCAGTTTACCGCAAATAGCATAAACACGCTGGATTCATGGGGCCGCTGAGACCAAGCGGTTGAACATGATAAAAAAAAATGTCGCAACGGCTTAAGCGCTCGCCTCCCACCAAGGCGAACCAGGTTCGATTCCCGGCTGGGTCGCTCCCAAATTTTTGCACGTGGGAATAGTGCCGCGCGATGCCGCTGGTCAGTGGGTTTTCTCGGGATCTCCCGTTTCCCCCGCTCTTGCATTCCGGTGCTGCTCCATACTCACTTCGCTTCGCCCTCGTCGGCTGTCACGGCTCTCAAGAACGTTGGCCCACGAAAAAAAAATTTATTTTATGTTTCTACCACATACTGTTCAACCTGTGGACATCATCAGCTGTAACTACTTTTTCCTCAGATAAAAGTATTTCAGAACACATGGTTTTTGCAAAATTACATGTCGAAGTAAAAATTTTACTCTTCTTGTGTGGTACGAAGAAACTGATTTATTTTAAGGTATGTTAAGCAAAAAGTATTTAACAAAAATTCAGGGGCACATAAAATAAAACGAATTATTTTCAAAGATTTTTTTACATTGAAAAAACATTTCCTTTTACGAGTTACTTGAAGTAGCTACTTGAAGTAGCTCTTGGCATCTTATTTCAGTGTGAATTACTCATTTCTATATTTAATTTTGTCTTTCTTATTTGTACATTCCCTAAATAAGTATAATTGTAATTTTGACATGTATTTATGCGAAAACCATGCACGTCAGAAAATTTTTTGACAGGTAAAAGTAATTGTATTCCATTCACCGTTACTTCCCAATTTTATGGAGCGCTGCTTAAGTTCTACTTTCAGGCTATTCCTCCGCCTCGTGCAAATAAAGCTTTAACAAATCTAGAAAATTACACAACACTTTAATAATATATTGTGTAAGAACTATTTCTTAGTAGCCATTACCCACTCGCCTATATTCTCCCGGTTTTTCTTCATGTTAGTTATAAATTGAATATTATAACTTATAGATAGGAGTCACCTAAAAGTTCAAATTATCGCAGTTAGACTTCTCGCCTCCTACCAAGGCGAACCGGGCCCAATCTCGGCCACTCGCGGATTTTCGCAAGTGGGAATCGTGCCGGAAGATGCCGCTGGTCGGTGGGTTTTCTCGGAGTTCTCCCGTTTTCCCGGCCCTTGCATCCCGGCGCTTCTCCATTCTCACCTCATTTCACCCTCATCGGCTCTCGTTGTTAAGAGTCGCCCAAATCTCTCAACTCAACCATTCAAATGATCCGGAAATGAAGTACTTTTACGTTAACACGAGTATAAAACGCTTGTTGTAGGTTGGGATATTTATAAAACAACGAAACACGTCTTTGCGTGGGGTGGTTATTTCAAACATTCGATTCGAAAAGTGTGAAGGAACCGCGAATGGGGTATAGAGATGAAGGGCCCCCCAGACGCCGAGTGTTGATGGGCACGTCGTCTGTTCCAGATTTGTACGAGCCACGTAAGACATCGCGCCGGCGCCAGTATGGCAAGCGCGACGTGGAGCAGGTGCTAGCGCTCGCACGCGCCAACGACCAGCTGGGGGACGAGCACGCCCACCACGTCGTCACCAAGAGGGCGGCGGAGCCCAAGCAGGTCATCTCCATCACCCTCGGCGTGCGCGGGCTCATGGTCGGCTCCGACAACGACCTGCTCGAGCACTCCGCCGCCAAGAGGCACGCTGAGCAGCTGCCGAGCGACGTCGTGGACCACTCCGTCGTCAAGAGGGACGTCCGCAGCGACGCGCCGTCGGGCGACGAGCCCGTCGACGTTTTCTCCAGCGTCAACCTTGTCGTCGGCGCTCTGGTCATCTCCACTGTACTCGCCTTCGTCGGATATGCTTACGTTGCCAGCCGGAAGAAGCTAAGCATCGCGGCAGACAGGGTCATCACCGTCGAAGCTCAACTGAGACGGCAGTAAACCTACGTGTCACTTGTAACTTCCCACAGGTTACACTTTTGTTTTTCTTTCAATTACAACTGAGCTTGCGAAAAGTAACTTATTTATTCTGCTGAATACTACGTACAATTTCCAGTAACAGGATGTCGATGGTGAAATTAGCACTTTCGAAATGACCAACCTTTGAAAAAAAAAATCCACTGGCGGTTAACTGCATATATGCTACAATACACAGCCGCGCGCGTGCTCCCAGTTAAGTTGGTGGTGACAAGAATAAAATGGTTCCAAGTATTAAAGTTGTATTATGAGTGCAATTTTTTTAATTTGTGCCAAATAAAGTTTGGGATTTCCTGCTTTAAAAATATTAGGTTCACAACAATTTCTCATTTTTCTCTTTACTGATGCATGAACAAAGTTATTAGATGTTTGCAATGTAAATTTTGCATATGTCATAAGTATACAAAATGAGAAAAATAAATATTAAGCAGAGGTTTTCAGAAGTGCTAAATTTACCACAAAAAGCTTACAAACATTTTTTCTTTAAAATTAATTATCTGTGACTCCATATAAGTGTCTCATGGGCAAATTCCCATTCTTGTAAATTCTTAGAGAGATTGGAATTTCCAAATTATTTATTGAAAAGTTACTTTTTTCCCTTGAAACTCCCAGGTGTCATTCATAAAGCAAGACAAATGCCGCAACGTTTCTGGTCAAGTAGTACATATAGATTTATAAGCTAAATAAAAAATTTGTAAGACTTTGTACAGTTTTTTAATTGTGTCTAGTAATGTAAATATTTTGTATGAGTCTTTAATGCTGTTTTATTTATTCCATTTTGGAAAATATAATAAAACATAATTTTTAAACAATGTGTCGAATAATGATTTTATGTGCAATCCCTTTCAATGGCTGTAATAAAATTTTATTTTGTTACAAAAATTAAACACAGATTTGACTGCAAAGAGTCATTCAAAGCAAATATGTTTGGATATTGTCTCAAGAACCTAGTAAACAGCTGTTTTATCGGCGTTAAATGCCATGACATATAGTTGAACTGGATATCAGAGAATATGAGAAGTGAACTATCAAAAATGTTTGATTAGGACCACATATTTATTGAAACACATTAGTTACACGAGTTGATGCCGCCGTACTACTGTTACACAAACCAACTTGATAAAAAATGTCCATGGAGAAAACAATTCTTAACATACCACCCACCGAAAATGGTAGATTTTCTACACCTACAACAGTTAACACAATACACTGGTAGAACTAATAATTAAGATTAAAAAATGATATCCACTTGTATACTACACCATAAGGCAAAGAGAGATTATACAACACAGGTGATACAGTTTATAGGTGACTGACAAATCCTTGTCACAAGTCTTTGCATAGTTCCATTTGTGATCCTTAGAGTAACTACTCTCACAACACCATCTGCACCAGAATGAGTCTTCACAATTCTTGCTTTCTTCCACTGCAAGGGAGGTTAGTTTGTGTCCTTCACCAATACTAGGATACCTTCCTTTACGTCTGGTACTCGAGCAGTCCATTTCGTCCTTTGATGCAATGTGTAAAGATAGCCTGAGCTCCAACATTTCCAGATGGACTGCTTCAATCTTCACACGAGCTGCAGGCGATTCTAGCAGTTGCTCATCGTGGTCAACAGGTTTTCTTCAGGTAGGCCAAAAAGTGGTGCACCAACTAAAAAGTTGCCAGGAGTCAGAACGTCAAATTCAGATGGATCAGTGGAGAGTGGGCAATGTGGTCGGGGGTTCATTATGGCAGAAATTTCTGTAAACAAGGTTGGCATCTCAAATGTAAGAACTTGGTCACCTATTACTCGCCTCATGTGAGTTTTGACAGACTTAATGACCACCTCCGATAATATTCCGAATAGAGGGCACGCAGCAGGGTTTAAGTGCCACTTTATGTTGAGCGGAATGAGTTGTGTGTGAAGATATTGCCACATTGGTTCTACAAACAAGGTTTGGTACAGTTCTCTAAGTTGCCATGAAACTGGATTTTGGAAAAATCAATGGCCCATACATATTTAGGTATACTTACACTGGCTATAAAATGCAATGACACATTAAAATGCAGCCATTTGTCAAATATGTTGCTTGGAATATGTTCATCCCAATAAAGCCCTAATGTCCAATGTATCTGAAACAGTATCTTTACCCAGACAACCAATGGGGATACCCAACCACGTGAATGAAACAACCTAACAAGTGTTGACAATATGCCTCTGTTACTTACGGGTAGATCAGGAACACACATATCGTAGGTTTACTCACCAGTTTCAGTGTACAAATGCACACCGAGTACCTTCAGGACACAGCTGGAGTCTCCATCAAAGCTGTGCAGCACCTTACATTGCTCTAGAGGGATACTGTCTAGAAGACCTTGGTTGTTCGAAAACCATTTCCATAGCTCAAAGCCACTCAATGCTAGGAGGGATACGAGCTCTGCTTTGTGAAATTGGACTTCTTCAAAAGTGATGCTCCTCCACTAACAATATCGTCAACAAATATGTCATGCTGTAACACATGTGCTGCTCTGGGATACAGACATCCTTCATCACGAGCCAGCTGCTGCACAGTTCTGATTGCCTGGCATGGAGAGGAGGTCAGTCCATAGGTATCTGTGTCTAACTGATAAATCTGAACGTCTTCATAATGGAAATGTCGCCACAATATGCGCTGATGTATGCGGTCGTCTTGATGAATGAGAATCTTACTGGTACATTTTGCAGATATATGCTGTGAAGACAACAGATGAAACTCGAAAAATAAAGATGTTTTCAGCTAGGGCCTTCTGAAGTTTGTGACCAGTACTGAGTCTGTCGTTCAATGAGACACAATTAGCTGTCTTTCCTGAGCCATGAAATACAACGCATACCTTGGTTGTAGAGCTTGTCTCCCTATACACTGCATGGTGTGGGATTATGTGCATAGGAAAAATAAGGGGGCTTCTGAGCATCACTGGTTTCCACTGTGTTTGCAGTTTGGTATTCTGTTCTGGTATGCTCATCACTGGTGTCATGTGCCCAATTCATCATACTCTTCAACAAAGGCCTTGTACTCACGAGCCGATTTCGGAATCTTTCACCATTTTGCTTCAAGATGTTTTAATCTGGTCAAGGCCTGCTCTAGAGAGTTTCCATATTCAAAAGCAGACTGTCTAAATAGCAAGCGAAGAATGTACCTACCATATGGTGCCCCAGTATGGGTTGTGACAAAAGGGTTCTCACAGTGCTTGTCGTCTTGTAACATTAAATCGAGCTTTGGGAACTCTCCCAAAACCTACCGAGCTCCTTGTCCAAGTTAGCTCGTACAAGAAATTACAAAGATGTTACACAATTTTTGCATGGTACACATGAGGCCTGTCCAGTCACCACCCAACCAAAGACTGAATTGAGTGCATGAAACTCACCTGGGGTTTTGGCTCCAGTCATAGCTTCGCTAACTACACTGGTGGAAAATGAAAAATGAACACCCGGGCGCAATGGTCCCACATGAATGGAGGTTTTATTGAATAATTGTACAGGTAGTACATTGTATAAAATAATGACCACAGGGTCGTACACTTATGAACAGAGGCTACAGAGTGTCTTGTGCTGCTTCTTTTAGCGACGATGCAGTCCTGCAGTCGCGCATAGAGACGATCATAAAGGTGTCAGATGTAATCTTGTGTAATAGTATTCCATTCTAATTTCACCTGTTTTTCCATTTGTTGACTTTTTTTGATGGTATGGCATACCACACCAAACGCAGTCCCATTATGTTCCACACATGTTCAATAGGAGACAGGTTGGGTGATCGTGCTGGCCAGGGGAGTTGACGAACACCTTCTAGAGAGCATTAGATAATACGAGACATGTGTGCACAGGCATTGTCCTGCTGGAAGAGAACATCTCCTTGGCATTGCAGGAATGGAAATAACTTGGGCTGGATGATGTTCTGGATGTAGTGTTCACTGTTCAGTGTTCCCTCAACAAACACCATAGGTGTACGGCCATTGTAGGCTATCGCCCCCCAGACCATGATGCCAGGAGTTGGTCCTGTATGTCGCTGCCATATACACTCTGGTTTTTGCCGCTCTCCTGGTCGATGAAATACTCGCAAAAAGACTGCGACTGGCGCAATGGCAGAATCTGCTTTCATCACTAAACACAACTCTGCGCCATTCATCTCTCTAGTTGCGTCGTTTGCGACACCATCCAAGGTGGGATGCGCATTGATGAGGTGTTAGAGGAAGACTGGCGACTGGCACCCTTGATCGTAGCCCAGCGTCCGGCAAACAGTTGGTGATTGTCCTAGCTGACACCCTGGGTGCAACGGGCGCCCTAATCTGCGTGGTGGCTGCCGTGCGATCAGCAATGGCTGCTCGTCTGATGTGGCGGTCCAGGCGGGAATCCGTATGCCGATGCTGTCCGGAACCAGGTTGCCGAGCAAGTGCACTAATCTTTACACATGCACGAATGAACTGCACACATCATTGCTGCAGTCCGTCACCCAGAAGGACCAGTGAACAGTCTCAGTCAGTTCTTCCTGCTCGCAGTACCGCACTCTAACGTGGCAACGTAGCTCATATTCTCTACCCCCTCGCACTCCCCTGGCACAAAAATACACACCGTTTAACTCGCTCCACTACAACCCCCACTGACTCGCGAAGTTTTTCAGTGCGCCGTCCCGAGTCCCCGAGTTATGGAAGTTTTAAATGTTGCCGCAAGGTAGCAGCACTTCCTTAACGCTATAAACCTTATCAGACGTGACATGAAAACAATAAATAAAAACAGAAAATGCTAATAAACGGTGTTACGTAAATTAAATCACTTTACTCTTATGGGTCATTCGCGGTTGCTTCCCACTTTTCTGAAGCCCTGCTAAAGTTCTACTTCTGGTTACCAATTACGTATGCTTCCGCTAAATGTAAACATTTACACTGCCATGTGACTTCTACGTTTTAACTGTCAAATGATTTGTTTACTTTTTTCAGCTGTTCAAAGAATCCTGTCATATTTCAAAAACCATTTTGAACGAATGTTCACAATTTAGGCTTATAGCCACATTTAGGCCATCTTCGTGACTTTTTAACAATTTCTCTATTGACGATAGTTCTTACGGTTATTATTTTACATTGCTAGCATATTTGTTATACACTACATAGCACATTACACGTAATACAATATTTTGCCGCGACTGTGTTTAACCCTGTTAAAACTGCGGGGGAAAGAACTGTAGTATTTAACCTCTTGTTATTGACGTGTATTTGGATATTTCGTTAACAGGACTGCCTCAGCTGGTACAAATATTAAAACGAAGAAACAACCAGTCCAACGAAAATACGCAGTAAATTCAAGCACACAACTCGCGCTGCTTATTTTTGTACGTAGCAGCGTCAAACTTAACAGATAGTGGTGAACATGCACACTAATATGCATTCCGTAACTTTTATTCCACTCAAATTTCTATGCATTCGTACGTACTGTTTTTTAGGTTTATTCCATTATTTATTTTAATTTATCTGGCAGGGCTTAGTATTTCGTTGGGATTGTAGCAATCATTCAAACCACAGAAACGTAAGCACGTTACACAATTGTGTTTCAAACATCTAGGGCGAAATTACAACGTCTTGATAAGTAAACAGACATGACTTTCAAAAAAATTATTTCGTCATAAAAACTGTTCACGGTTAAGAGGTACAATATTTGTAATCACAATTACACAGTGGCACACCGTAACGTAAATAAAATAATACTCTTTCACGTACAGCGTTCAGGACGCACGTTACAGTATATTTATTCCTGCCGTGGAAAAAACAGATTTAACACAACATCATAACTTGCCTAGGTAGGTTAAAAAAACAAAATGGGTACAAACTTGGTGTGGTAATTTTAGGTATTTTTCACACAAGAGAAATTAACGCTTCGTTCAGCGACATGCCATTTTATGTCGTCCGTCACCACTTGTGTCAATTTCGGATTTGTAACCGTCCCGCCATCACATCTAAAAATATCGTAATATGTATTCAAACAATAAAATCTCGTTTCAGTTGTAAATTACATATTAAAAATCATTATTTTTGCTGTAATAAGCATGAAATATGCTAAAATTTAAAACATGTACAATTTTCCTGCTACTACTAGCGGTGCGAAACTTCCCGAGAGAGAGAGAGAGAGAGAGAGAGAGAGAGAGAGAGCGACAAGCTATGCTCCGCCTATTCAAGTTTCTTCCTCGAACGAAAAAAAAAAATTACCATGACACCGGGGCCTATTCACAATAATATGCGCTGATATTTTTAACTATAACAATAAAATATGTTTTTGTCAGTGCCACCAAAAAATTCTAATATATCAATATGTAACGTTTAGTTTAGTTATAGCATACCAAGAAACTAGGTTAGAACAATATTTAACTGTGAACTATTTTTTACTAGCCGATGGCAACACATCGCTGTTTTTGATTAGTATTTAATACCAAATAAATATTACAAGTTATAGAAATATACTAAGTTAAAGCTTCATTCATTCAAGAATACAATACTTTTAAAGTTAATCACAGTGTTATATATTTGTGGTATACAAGTTATTTAAAAAATAGGTTGACATATTTCTCCTAGGACGATTTTTCAGAGGTTTGTTTCAAAATATCCGAAGAAACCATGAATGGATTATACTGTGTAAAACATTTATACCATGCAATGTCGTAATTGATTTTTATTTTACCTTTAAAAGTAATTCTAATATACTGTGAGAAAAAATACATGGCAAATGGTAACTGCAATGTCCTTGGTATAAGCTCCTAAAATAAGTTATTATATCTTATTTAAATATGATTCGAATATTAATTTTTACATCACTCCTAATTAAGTGATTTAAAAAGATTTACAGAAAAGTTTCTTACATCAATACGTAAGAAGAAAAACTGTTTTGGATGATTTGTGTGAACTTTAATTCAACTAAACATCCGCCCTGTCCCGGCAATAACATTTCCCTGTGAAATATTTTCCAATGTCTTTATGCACATCATCGGCTCACAAGACCTCGCTGTTAAGACCCGCCCAAATCTCTTCTTCACTCACTCACTTTAGGCACATCTTAGGTCCACAATGTTGCAAAAGAGTTAAACACAGCTTTTTTTTATAGGTCCATGCATAAGAAACATGGAAGGAACCAGTTAAGTATTTCTTAGATAAATGTTTATAAATAAGACAAGATTATTTTTTATTTCCTGTTTTTTGAAAATGCAACTCCTTGCAAATTAGATATTGGGTTTTAAACGTCCTAGGTCAAATACTGCAATATTTTGCAGCGCGTAAAATTTCTATGTGGCTTAATATGTTAACTGCCACGTGAAGATAACCATAAGCAGAACAAAATAAATAAAGAAGAAATTAATGACTTTGAAAATAAATTATACAGTATTTTAGTGCCTAAGTTATATACCCAAATGTTATACAAATCTAGTATGCAAGCTGGCATATTAAGTAAAAAAAATTTGTTTATAGACATTATTCCAGCATCTAAGCTACTGCTGCCAACGACGAGTAAATCTTGAAGTAGCCACATTTCAGTTAACCCGGCGATGACGTAGTACTCTACGACTTATGCTGAGCTTGTAGAGAATGTACCTTCTTCTGTAATGGAGGATAATAGACTGCGAGTTCTTTTCTAAGTTCTTGTTGATATTTACACTACGTTTATTGTTTCAAAAATAGCACTGCCAAACAGGGCCGGACTTAGAGACCCTGGTACCCTAGATAATTACAGAGTCCGGGCCCCCTTTTTGGTAATTTAACAAAATAACCTACTTTATTTTATATTTGATTTGGCTTCTGTAATAATAAATAGCTCTGTATTGCCCTGTGTCCTCTATTAATTTAATTACTGTTGTATATTTGTACTTTCCTATTTGATTTTCTTGATAAATAAAATTTNGAGTTCATTTCTTTTTTTTTTTTTATTGTGATCACGTTAACTCCGCGATCCTGTTTCCTTGAGAACCACAATAGAAACCAAAACCTTACGTTTCCAATTGCGTGCGTGTCTGCGTATGTCCTACTGCAGACAGAACCCGCGGTGTGTCACTCTCCCGCGTCCGTATTGCTTGCACGCGTCTGTGCCACTGTAGAACGGACCTCGGCATATCTCGAGTTGGAGCGATGTGTATAGTATGGTTCAAGCTAGTTTGGAGCGACGTGTATAGTATGGTTCAAGCTAGGTTGGAGAGGTGTGTATAGTATGGTTCAAGCTAGGTTGGAGCAACGTGTATAGTATGGTTCAAGTTATGTTGGAGCGACGTGTATAGTATGGTTCAAGCTAGGTTGGAGAGGTGTGTATAGTATGGTTCAAGCTAGGTTGGAGCAACGTGTATAGTATGGTTCAAGTTATGTTGGAGCGACGTGTATAGTATGGTTCAAGCTAG
>NQII01004959.1:61017-135913 GCA_002778355.1 Clitarchus hookeri | reverse complement strand
AAGCTGTGTTGGAGCGACGTGTATATTGTGGTTCATGCTGTGTTGGAGCGACGTGTATAGTATGGTTCAAGCTATGTTGGAGTGATGTGTATAGTATTGTTCAAGCTATGTTGGAGTGACGTGTAAAGTATGGTTCAAGCTGTGTTGGAGCGACGTGTATATTGTGGTTCAAGCTATGTTGGAGTGACGTGTATAGTATGGTTCAAGCTATGTTGGAGTGATGTGTATAGTATGGTTGAAGCTGTGTTGGAGCGACGTGTATATTGTGGTTCAAGCTGTGTTGGAGCGACGTGTATAGTATGGTTCAAGCTATGTTGGAGTGACGTGTATAGTATGGTTCAAGCTATGTTGGAGTGACGTGTATAGTATGGTTCAAGCTATGTTGGAGCGACTTGTATAGTACGGTTCAAGCTTTGTTGGAGCGACGTGAATAGTATGGTTCAAGCTGTTTTGGGTGGCTCCGAATCGATGTTCCTTATGTGCGTGATGTCTCGAAACGAACATTCCAACTCGTCTTGAATGTGCGTGGATTTTGTACATTAGTATTTAGGGAAGAAATTTTAATAGTTTTGTGAGAAAGAGAAAAAAACCCGTATTATTGCACTTCTTCGCATTCCGAAATATTTCTCGCCTGCTTAGAAATAAAAAGAAGCTATGGCTAGCATTGAGGAACTTGGCTTGCTGCACGATGGCGCTGTGGGAACATTGAAGTTATTATACAACGCGTAGCTAAAAATCACCGACAAACTCCGGGAGGTTATTTCTCAGAAAAACATAAGACCAAAAAGTATGTACTATTTTTCCCTTAGTGATCATTAGGGAAACTATGCGCCCCCAAAAATTTAATTTTTTTAATCATTTTCGTTGCGAAGATAAATAAACTACTTGCGATTAAGCAACAAACCAGTTAATGGTGTTTTGTGGAACGGAGATCTTGCACCTGTGAAAATGTGGTTTCTAATGCCAGCCCACCACACCCTCTTCATCTTTAAATTGTACTGTTGGATTGGGGGGTGGGGGAGCTCCGCTGGCGCTTTGCTGATATGTTTTATAAACTATTATTATTGTAATGTGTTTTTGGCTTCTTCGCCTAGCCTGGATACCGACGCTCCGCTGCAGTTCGCTAGGTTCGTCCGCCTTCACTCAATCATAACGATACGTATCCTATAGCAGCGTTTCCCAACCTTATTCAGCCACGGACCCCTAGGAAATCAAGCACCATTTTCAAGGACCCCCTTAGTAAAAAACAGCAAAAAAATTTGAACCATAAATTTTAGTACTACAAATACAAAAAAAAACACTTTTTTTATAAAAAAAATATGTTAATGTGAAGGTTGGTGTCGCTTTGTTGTGACTAAATTNATACAAAAAAAAACACTTTTTTTATAAAAAAAATATGTTAATGTGAAGGTTGGTGTCGCTTTGTTGTGACTAAATTAGTGATATTCGGGTTGATGTTACTACTAAGCTGTAATCTCAAATCAGATTCCACTTGTAATCTGTTCAGTCACGNTTAGTGATATTCGGGTTGATGTTACTACTAAGCTGTAATCTCAAATCAGATTCCACTTGTAATCTGTTCAGTCACGGCCTGCACTCACTTCAGTCAGTCTCGCACACCGCCCGCTGGCGCACGTTCATCGTGCTGAGTAAGCGGAGCGATTACGAGACTTTTGGTGGCATTTATTTATTATTGTTGAATGGTCCAGAGATGAGACTGCGGACCCCCATACACATACTCGCGGACCCCCAGGTTAATAAACACTGTCCTATGGTATAGTGTTCGTATGAAACGCCGCGAGTGCCGGAAGTACCTCGAGGAAACCCGGCTGGCCGCTGGTAAGGCCACAAGCGGGGTACGATGTAGACGTGCACGCGGACACCGTTCCGCGGTAACTGGAGCCTCGAGTGCTTTCGCTGCTGCACTCACGCCTCCACGGCAGTGTTGCGTCATCATTAGCATGTATAATAGCTTTTGCCTTTACAGTTCAAGGAGCAGAGTGGCGCAGTGGAAGCGTGCTGGGCCCATAACCCAGAGGTCCGTGGATCGAAACCACGCTCTGCTAATGTCAGATTTTGCCTTACAATTAATGACTTTTACTTCTTCCCTGATCTTTGGAATATGCATAATTTTATGTTTAATACCTGTATATACGGCAAGCAACTCATTAATAAACCAACATTTAAGAATTTAAGCTTTCGTTAGTTGAGAATTTTAACGTTATACGGACGTAATAGTATTTTATTACGCAATCTTACGTCGATGACTCATTAGACATCGGAGGTTCCGCTTCGACTCTTAGCCACGGCAATTTGCGGGACAAATAAATTTGGACATTTTCGTTGTGTATGCCATCGAGAGGTGTTCCCTGTTAGTTCCTTTGCCCCGTTCCGGCCTCTGTTCTTTCACTGATTCGCACTGCGAAATGTAGAACGTGATAACGAAAGTGCAGTCGATAAACACATGAACTCTGCACATGATACCCAACAGAAGATGAACATTGTGTTATTTATTACGAGTAAGAAGATACAACGTAGTAATACTTTGGCCGACTTCCCCTTGTGGTCCGAAGCTGCAAGGGAAATGTGTTGCTGTAAGGGGTTTGAGTTGCTCTTCGTGGTCGCCACGGAACAGGCATCTGTGCTTCACGAGACGATGCCGAGTAACATACTTCCATTTCTGCTGATGAGGGGTGTAATTCTGTGGCCAAGTACGCCAAGGCGTCACTAATATGCGACTAGGTGGCTGAATTCTTCTCCCGTCATGCACGACTCAGAAATTTCCTGAGCACACATGCGTTAGGGGCCCACTAGAACCAAACATTTTTTCTGCGGAAATGCATGACTCAGAACCTTAATTTTGAAAGTCGACCAATAAGTGCGGTGTTCCTCGACCTTGCGAGTGATGGTCGGGTTTGTTCCGATCCAGGCGGATATGGCAGCCAGTACGGCGTTTTTAATACTGATTTCCGTTTGCAAGATCTCTCAGTGTTTACCCCTGGAACGAGTGCGTTTGTTTGTGAACACGAAGAAATGTTGAAGAGAAGATATCGGCTATGCTCATCCTTGGGTGGAGGATATAGAGNGCGTTTGTTTGTGAACACGAAGAAATGTTGAAGAGAAGATATCGGCTATGCTCATCCTTGGGTGGAGGATATAGAGGAAAAAAATTTAATTTGGCTGTAAAAGACAAATTAATGACAATGTTTACAATCAAAATGTAACTTAAATATAAATGCATATGTATTATCTCGCAAACGTATTAAATAGCGCCCCTTTTTTTTTGTAGTCCAGGTGACACAAATAGCTCACGATGACCGCCAATTGGAAAGCCCATTACTAGAAAGGAAAANTTTTTTTTTGTAGTCCAGGTGACACAAATAGCTCACGATGACCGCCAATTGGAAAGCCCATTACTAGAAAGGAAAATCCCAATTTTAGAGAAAAATTGGTTATCTGAAACAATGTAGTCGTATAATGGTCATCTCTTGTCCGTGGCGCCGTCGTGCAGAAAACCGAGTATTTTACGTTATCCATTGGCTAGCCCCTTCTATGGCATTCTGTACATTCAGACCCCCTACAGCATCTCTTCGGTAGAAGAGTTTATGTTTTTTCCGCCGAGGGATCGACCCACGAATACACGAAAGAAAAAACTTGGACTCTAAGTCTGAATCAGTGATTTCTACAAGTAGAATTATTTTACACATTCTTCGGTTAATGATGTTATCTACTGGCGAATCAGTTGGATGCACGGATGTTTTACTGCCGGGTCAATACAGTTCACAAGGAATCAGCCGGAATTACTGTTTAACCAGTGAATACGAGCAACTAGAATAACGTAGCATTTTACTGGTTCACGTAGAGAACTTTCAGAAGACCTCTAGTTAAATTCGCTGCTTGGAGCAGTTTTTAACTGTTTCGATTTAAGAGAGTATATTAACGCAGAATACGCTGATCGAAACAATGCCACTGCAGTAAAAACATCTGGTTCGCGGATCTACAGTAGTAAGCGAATTTAATCCACCATGAGAACGCTGGCGGAAATGATTTTTGACGGTTCTCTCGAAAATCTTGTATTGACTAACCCTACAAGATAAACAACAGTTGGTCATTGCTGGCTAGCTTCCTAACCAGTTATTTTTTAATCAAATAATTAATAATGACTATTTTCTCCCCCGCATATTACGAACGGTAGTCATTTCAAATGAGTTTCCGGTTTTTTTTTTTAATTCAAATGGCTCAACTTTAGATCTACATGAGTTTAATACGTTAAATCGTTTCCGGCATTTGAAAACAACAAACACCCTAGTAATCAGAGGTTGGTGTACCCGTAAAGACTTAAGTTGTCATGCGTACCTACACACATGAATAAGTTACATGTAAAAGTTGTTTTTTTTTTGTCCAGCGCGGGACTCGGACAAGTAATGGCCTATGGAGGATTATTCTAAACTCTTCATTTCAAAATATTATGATATTATTCCTTGTGCAAAGTGAGGAAGAGAACATAATAGGGATTGTGATCTAAAATTATAAGTAAGGAAGTAAAATAGAAATCCTCAGAACATTAAGATGAAAAAATATAACAACGAATGGATAAAGGAACATAAAACTTCCGTTTATAAAAAATTAGAGGTGCCGCGTATTTATTGAACCAAATATTGAAACACTGAAGTACGAATTAAAGTAGTAAGCCCAGCATATGACCTTTTTCACTTTTGATTAATAGCCAAGCGTTTTGATCTGGAGTTAAGAATAATCCTGTGTACGTGGATGACTAGGACGGCGCTACAGATCGCAGTACAATTTCCTTTAGTAGTATGATTATTTTCGTTTCGGGACGTGAGTGTGAGTCACTGGTGTGGAGGGTATGCAAGAACCCAGAAGAAACTCGATCGCTACAGGTTATCTGCGTTATGACCTCTGTGGGTTGTGATTGGTGTAGTCGGCATTAGCTGGAGGCAAGCGCGCTCGCTGTTCCATAACACACACAAACGCCACAGCTATGCTTAAGTAATGTGAAAGCATGTTACTTTTCAATCGCCAACAACGAAGCAGAGTGGCGCAGTGGAAGAGTGCTGGGCCCATAACCCAGAGGTCCGTGGATCGAAACCACGCTCTGCTAGTGTCTGATTTTTTCTGGTTTTATACACGTGGCTGGGAATTAAGGTCTAGTTATTGGTTTAATCGCAAGTTTATTATGAAATACTTGAAAGTAAGAAAAATATGTATATATTTGTAGGCCACCGTAATATCAAGTTTTATCATGTAATATGTTAATTTTTAAGGAAAGCGTGATTTGTCATGTACTGCACAAAACCTAACATATTTGAGGGGCTGTTCTATTCCAAGGATTGCGTACTGTGTCATGTCATTGCAGTTACGGTTCTGTTTCTTGCAAACACTCGTCTATACATAAGGCTCTTACTTACCATTTTAATTATATATAATTTTATTGCTGAGTACTTTCCGTCCCAATAAGACACATTTAATTTAGACTACATATTTCGCGAAACGATGTTTTATATTGGCCGGTGTGTTTATATTTCAAAATATTTACCTCTTTTGAAAATTACTTAATTATCAGATAAATTATTTAGTGGAAATAAGATTAGTTGTTTGTTTTATGAAAATTTCTGCAAAATGTTAATTAAGTAATTAATTTAATATGCGCTTCGTAGAGCTTTTTACACATGGCCAATCCATAAATCTGTAAAACATGTCAAGGTATAAGGCAATGACTTAGCATTAAGTGTATGTATATATATACACACACACGTGCTCACACAATGCAATTTCATTGCCTTAGGCCTTGAAATGTTATATATATATATATATATAAATATTACTATTTACTGAAATTTTTATAAGAGCAACATACAAAAATATTTAAACAAAGTATTTTATTTGTGAATATTTTCAAAACAGACCAACCCTGACCTAAATTTGTAAGATTACAAATAATCGCTGCAGACAATTTTTACACCAGCTAAGTTCTTAAAAATCTAATATATACATAACTACATTTCTTCAATAAATTTCAATTTTAAGTTTATGTTTTCCTCATATTTTTGACTACATTAATATGCCTTTTACGTTCATCATTTGTAAATTTTATAGAACAACAGATAAATAAATTCTAAAAAAATTTAAGCAATAAGTTTTTAAGCTTCCATCGCAGATTTTCACATTTTGAGTTTATAAAATAAGAGTGCCATTTTGAACATAATTGTAAGATCCTTTTAAAAATAGTACAACATATCAATTAAATATTCCGTACATCCTCTATGTCGAAAGATAAACGCAGTTATTAAAATGAAGTAATTTTTGACTGTCGTAGGTTTTATCCTGAAAATAATAAGATTCTTTATTCTGTATGAATTTTCTTTCATTGGTAAACAAGTGAAAAGGTTTTAAAGGTAGAGCTATGCATCATATTTTTCCTATAAAAGGTATTTCATGCAGGTAAGATAATTAACCTTGTAGTTTACTACCGATATCTTAATTTAGCTAAAAATGGTACTTCGACAAAGTGTTACTTGTGTGGTTTTAAATAATAGAAGTACTTTTACAACTTGTGTATATATTCTTAGTTTAATTTTTATTCCAATAACTGTAAGTTTGTTTATCATAGTGGCATTACTCCGAAAGCTGTTCACGAAAAAGTAAGCACTTTTGAAATCAAAGTTTGAAAAATATCACCGCTCCTACCAGCATATATTTTAACAGGCGCACTGAGTGGCATCTGCCCAGTAAAGTTGGTAATGACGGAAGGAAAACTAAAGTAAATTTCATCTGCTTACTGTTTTCTTAACGCTTCCAAGTGTTATAATAAGCAAATCTGTAAAATAATTACTTTTCTAATAACTTCACAGTTCACTTGCCCGACGCAGGAATACAGTGATCAGGCCCATGGCAATGCTAAGAGTATATATGGCGGAAGAATACTCAACGTTTATAAACGAAGACCTTAAACAGGGCTTTCAAAAGTGCTCAGTTTACTGTGAACATCTTATATTGTCTTTTATTCATATCCTTGGCTCAGCGAATTGGGACTCCTGACGGAATCAGTAGGAAAATGGTCCGAACACAAACTGTAAATCATATTTACATATATACACAAATCAAACATTTTTAAACAGCTTGTACAAGTCGTGCAGCTGACATTTCTGGAAACATTGTTAGCAGCTTTAAACGAAAAAATGTTAGACAAGTTTGTAGATATACACACATTAATTGATTACAGCATTAGCTTACTTGTCTATGTGGAATTGTGATATAATAAGGTAATAGACAAGTTTTTAAACAGTGTTCTTAATGTTATAAATCGCACATATCCGGCCTGTCAGTTTTATCTTTAAATTATGCTCAAGTCTCTGTTATTTCTTACGTTTTCTATTTGGTAAAACGACACGACCTGGCATTTGTTTATATGGTTGCGCGGGATCTACGAAGGTATCCATCACACCTGACCGCGAGAGAGCAGCACCGTCGCTTTTCTCACCAGAATGGACGAGCTGTCAAGGATTATCTTTTATCGTATTTGGAATTCATATTAGTCATCAACAGAAGAAAATAAACAGGTTTATCCAATCTTTAACACGTAGAATTAAAAATTAATCCGCAAATAATTTATATTTATATATGTTTATGTACAGCACTATATGTGTATAAATATATATGTTTAAGAATATATAAATGTTATATTTTGAGGATTTAGCAACATTTATAATATGATAAATTCTTATCATAGATTGTATCAGTTGTTCCAAAGGATAGAAATGGAGTACAAATGAGTGGAAATAGTTGTAAAATGGATTATGCAGTGCTTTACACTGTAGAGTTCATCGACAGCATCTACAGTCCTCGCATATCACAACACAAATTTATCCTGATGTTTGGAACTCCATTCGTATTACTTCAAACATTTAACTTGCCAAAACGCTGCAAAGGCACCACTCTTCAAGTGAATTCTTTGCAAAGGTACATATTAAATTCCACAGTCTTTACTGGATTTGCACTGGAGAAATAAGGTAACCAAAACGCGTATCACTAACTTCATCGGAGTCAACTTTCGAATTCAAGATCCTGCTGTTCCCTCTCAAGGTCTGTTCTGCTGAGAACATAAGTGAGGTCCATGGATATTCGTCAGAAGTGACACAGATAGACTTGAGGGCGTACTTGTCACATGGGCATCAACGTGGCCTGCTCCAGAGTAAGCTCACGTTACTAATGGCAATCCTTTCACCACACGGCCAAGGTCGTCTGTAAAGATGTCCTTCGGGACAGGAAATTAGTAGTTGCTTGGAGTAGCACACGTTAGCGAATACGCTGTCAGAGAGCAAGTTTTATAAAAAAGAGTTGAATCAGCCAGCACAGGAATTTCATTTTGAAATATTGTAATGGTCAGTTTTTGTGGGGTTTGTTGTTTGATGCGTCACTTGTTAGTATTATTATCCCATTTGTCAATTTGTTTGTACTGCTGTACACAGTCCCGTCTGTCCACAAAGCCTTCTGACACTGCAGGTTCTCCAAAAGTGCCCGCGAACCGTAGGTAGTCTCCCTATATTTCTAATATCGAGCCGTACAGGTGTACAATCCCCTACGTCACTTTAACACTGAAAAGCCTAACTGTACATTTTCAGCCACTATTGTGTTTCTTGTAACTATGGTAAAAATTGAATTAAATTGCGTTTTTTAAAATACGCTACTGAAGATTGTTCCATGCCGCAGACAAATCAGGACACAGAAAATCTCTACAGTTTCATATTTCTAACTGTTTTTTTTCAGCTCCTCCCATTGTTTCTGAGAACATATACAATTTTAAACTTTAATTTGTTATGAAAGCCGTTTTAATAAAAGACAAGCGTTAGTGAGCAATACATACATGCGTATGTAACCTACCGTACATGGCAGACTAATAAAACATACTTACAATTACAAATTTACAAGATTATAGGAAACTTTTGCGTAATTATTAACCTTACTAAAATGTCACAAATACTAACGTTATTGAAGTTCATCAAATATATCTATGCTGTAGTCGTCTTTTTTCTTATCTTAGACATTCCTTACATGTATTTGTGCAGTGAGAAAATTATACATTTATTGTGTAACGATCGTAAGGTAGTAACGAAAATGTACCAATTAAATGCAATTTTAGTTAGAATTGTCATAGACACTTGTTTCAACTTTATTCTTATTCGTATTGATTACCATAATTTGACAAATAATGGTCTCATATTAAGTGTTTAGTTTTTATTAAAAAATATGTTGTACTATAAAGGATGAAAAAGCAGGAAAGGGCCATAATAGCACCCGGGGTGTCAACCTGATCCTCTCTTGTGGCCGGGGTCTCACGACGATGCGAGATCAGCAAGTGTGTCTGGTTATGTTACTCGCTTGTTGATGGGTTCTCTGGGAGCTCAGAGGCGGCTAGCGAGAGAGCAGGGCCCGCCACATTTACATTATATATTAATTATACTCTATCTTCCGAGAACCTGGCCGGATGTGTTGCGTTTCCCCGTAAAGAAGCGGACTCAATCTCGCGTCGTCAGTACATAGATAAAGATGACAAAGAATATCAACCGGAGTGAACTTCGCCTCGTAAAGGAACAGTAAATCTTGAATTTATCACAGACGAGGTGGTAATGTAGATTTGCATGTCTCACTAAATACTAGAACGTACTGAGGTAGAGGAAAGCGAAAATCACATTTGTATATTCACATTTGCGACGTCTGCTCATTTCCTGAAATACAGTGGAACGCCAAGAATTTCCTGCCCGAAAGTAGTTTACAAGTAACTAAGTTGATCCCTAAATTCAACAGCCAACTATTGTTTGTTATAAACACACGAAATTATATTAGCTGTTTATCGCAAGCTTCCGCGATATAGCAAAAGCGAACACCTCGTACCTAAAATTGGTGGGAACATAATATTTTTTTATGCTGAAGTATGGAAACGTGTATTTTATTTGAGAGAATTAATTAACTGTATAAAGTTAATTCAGTATCTAATTAGATGTTTCTTTGCTACATAAGCATGTTGGTAACTGACTGATCGGTTACCAGTTAGCATATACGACGCCGCAAAACGGCCATTTACATTCCCCTTGTAATAAACGTAAGTTGTAGAGGTCAACTGTTATATGCCAGTCGGATAAAACTGCGTGGTTGCACCCACATTTAACGTAACATACTATTGCTCTCTATGGAAATTATAATTAGTTATATTCTTAATTCATGTTGTTTTAATACTATGTTTAATACTCTTAATTATAATCTGACTATAAAAGCTATGCATACTGACGCACTTAAATATTGTAACATGGTTTTGTAATAATAATATAAAATTTGTGTTCATACATCTGAAATTTTTATACTTTATAGTTTTATCTATTAAATTATAATTTTTATTACTTTCTTTACACATGTCGCATCATTTAAATTACCTTTATGCAAGTTTATGAAGATTAACTTATATATGTAACTAAATTAATTTTATGCATGTCGCACAGTTTGATCATTCATTAACAATTCGTAAAAAAAAATGCTTTTTGGCTTTTAAAGAACTAGATATGCATCTAAGTCACAGATTGGTAGGCGTCAATAAAATGCAAAAAAAGAATAAATAAATAAAACCCAAGCCATTCAGAGATTTTCTGAGTTCGCATATTTCGAGGTATAAACAAACTTATTAAACAGTAAGACGAAGAACCAAAGTGCGGAATGTTTTCTTCGTAATTCTTGTAAGCAGAAAACCGTTGATACCACAGTTATGCAGCCAGGAGGAGCTAGCAGATCAAGTTTCACCCCCTCTCCCAGCAGCATACAGAATGTGGGCTAGGTATGTAAAAATGCAATCATAGATTTGTTACATTCGAGTTACCTCTAGCAAGTAATACAGGAACCTTATGCTCGCACCCACAGCATTAGTGATATCATCTAGTATATTTATATTAACATTCTGTTGACACATTTAATAGGCGAATTTTCGCCGTTATTTGTAGCAAAATGTGTAAACTCAGTAGTCTGGGCACGAGATAACTCCGCTTTTTGTGTACATTTTGTAAACAGTTAGCCAGCGTTGGTATGACGGCAACGACTTACTGAGAAATGTTCGTTCGTCTCTCAATACACATCGTGCATTCCCTTTCTGTTTCTGACATAGTTACAGAAATTACACCTCTTTGACTACGCCGCCCGAAGTGGACCATCTATTTATAAACGTCCACGTGCATATGCACTAGCTTGTTAAGGCGTCCGTTTAACTGGCGCTTGAACTCCGTTGCAGAGTGTTCCAAATACAAGTTTTTCAACTAAACTATTAAGCGTGCGTCCAACGTGCTGATGTACAAAAAAAGAACACACAATTCAGACGAGAGCTGTTAAGTACTTTCAAAATATTACGTACGTTAGAAACATCAATTCAGAGTACTCCAAAATCGCTAAAAACGGCCTTTCCAAGGCGCTGTAGCTCGGAATGCACGCATCATTTACATACAAAACTACTATAGGGGCCTTCATTGAACCTTCCTAAAGACTTCCCACTAATAAAAGTATATGGTCACCGCTGAAAGTCCCATAGGTACACTCAGCACGACGAGAACACTGCACGCCAGAGCCTTGCGCTTAGTGGCGATGGCGTACTTGATGCGCGTGGCGGTGTTGCCCTTATCGCTCCCGCGCTTCCAGGTAGACGGGGGCCTTAATGCAAAGTTTCTTTGTAAACGCTTGCGACCCGCTTGTTACCAATTCAACAGCGAAAATACACCGATTGTTTTCAGTTCCATTCATGTTGACAACGCCATCTATAAAATAAGAAATAAACTAATTCTAAAAGTAAAAATGTTCTTTCTAGAATGCATAGCTGAATGTGAAGACAGTGCATTGAGAAAACCATCTCGCTACAGACATTTAAAATACATATAACTTCACTTCCCACATTCTCAGTTATGTGCTTTTGCGATGCGTGTTTCTAAGTTGTAGGTTTCTAAGTTATGGTAGTTCTAATTTACGAATTTTTAAATTGTAATTTTCTAAGTTACGACAGTAAAAAATGATGATTTTCTAAGTTATGAGGGTTCTAATTTATGTGAATTTGTTCACGAATTATAACTTGTTATTTTATAAGTTATGTAGGTGAAAAAAAATTAAAAATTGCCAAAAAATCTTTGGGAATCGTAAAAAAATATTTGACAATCGCTACAAAATAATTGATAATATTTATAATTCTCTGAAAATCACTGAAAAACCTAGGCGGTCTCTGAAAATAAGTAGAAAATATTCTAAAATCGCAAGGAAACCTTTACAAATCACTCAATATCTTCGGAAATCATTACAAAATGTTTGAAAACTTAAAAAAAAAAAAAAATAACGTATGAAGTAACACGAATTATTAAAAATCTTTGTGACTTAAAAAAATCACAAAAATCATTAAAAAATTTAAAAAATCTGTGTACGCATTTTAATCTAGTGGTTGCCCCCTCGGGTTTAGACATTTCATATCACTCTGGAAGTCTAAACCTCCAGATATGTAACGCACCTCTGTGGGGAATTATAACAGAAAAATGTCCCACGCCAATTCCACGCAATTTACAACAATTGCAAACGAATTTTGAAGCAGTTATCAGTGGTGTGACACACGAAAAATGCTCTACTGTTGTTTACATGTTAATCGAGATAATATAACATGTCCCTCGCAATAAAAGACGACATTTTGTACAACTGACTATACTATAAAGAGATTAAACATTATTCATAACAAATATGTATGTTTTAACAATTTCCAGTGACAAACAAGAAGTTTACAGCATGTTTCTGCATATTTGGGTATCGGGTACATTTTTCAGCTCAACCGTGTACATACCGTATTATTTAATGCCTTGAATCTACTCTGATGCACCCTTAAACTGTTATAACAATATTGTCCATGTTCTGTCACACACTACTTAATATTAATCAGATTTCATATAGAATAAAATGTAGTTTTTAAACTTGAAGATAGCTGAAAGTATGCTAAAAATTTTGAATGAGTAAATTAAAAAATGGTTGGGAACTTTTCAGGTGTTTAAGTTTTTTGTTTCAGTTTTAAATATTCATAAAATTAAAATTAAAAATTATTTTATAATCACATTTGCTTTGCTGTATTGGGGCACATATTTGTTTGTTATCAACAACTGTCAATCTTTGTCAAAAATTAAAAATTGCAAAACAAATGCATTCGCAAACATTTCTAGTATAGACAGTATGTTTAAGAATATAAAACATAAGAATAATAAGCTATTTTCATAAAGGGTGAATAATGATAAATCAATTAGACGTTCAGCCAAACTCAGTTACTCCACAAACGTCTTGTTATCGTCCACAGATGTTACGTAAATATTTTTGTTTACTGCAAAATTTTATATTAACTAATTTATTTATAAATTTCACAATATACCGTTAGTTAGGAGCACAAGATTATTATTTAGTGTCATTCCACATGTTTAACATCTTGTTTGAGATTACAGTAATACGTGTACGGCAGGTAATTTAAAAATGGAATAAAATAATTTTTTACCGTTTTTGCATGTATCGGATATATAATGCAAACGATTGATTTTTACCTTTTTTTGGGTTTCCTCAAACTGAAATTAATTGCATATTCAAAACCGGTTTTTAGATTTCCAAGCATAACAATATTTAGAGAAGACACATTTTAGAAAGGTGTGACACACCGGAAACTGTATGTTCTTTAAATGCACTGGAAGACAAATAAAGGGTTTAATAAAGATTTTATTGTAACTCCAGCCAACATAGATTATGAAAATTGAAAAGGAGCACTCATTGATGACATCACACCATCATGTGCCCCTTTCCAATTCTTCCATTTCTTTAAAATATACCACACGGTTACGCATGACTGAGTTAAGATATTTGGAAGGCGGTTGATACGCAGTTCTTTAGCGCCCATGACGTCAACTGAGGTGCAGATGGAGCATCGAAGGAATGCTGTAACGAGACAAACGTGAACATTCGGAGAAAACCTGCCATCAGAACGAAACCTTCACCACATTTATAATACGTGAAAATGGACGAGTGTTCGCAATCAAAGGAGCCGTGTCCGCACTGACATGATCCAGTACGCAATCCTGGCGATAGCACAGCCCCTCAAACATGTCAGGTTGTGTACCGTACATTACAAATGTCGCGTTACCAAGAAATTGATATCTCACATGATATAACTTGATATTATGGTGGTTTACATAACTAAAATCGTCTTACTTTGAGACATTTTTAAATAAACTTGCTATTAAATATATAATTAGGTTAAATTCCATCCACATATCTAAATCCGGAAAAAATTTTACACGTAGCAGAGCGTGGTTTCGATCCACGGAGCCGCTTCCACTGCGCCACTCTGCTTCGTTGCTATAGAAGGAAAAGTAACGTGATATTTTCTTTGTAAAGCATAGCTATGGCGTTTGTACGTGTTATGGAACAGCAAGCACGCTTGCCTCCAGCTATTGGCGACTACACCAATCACCACCCACAGAAGTCATAACGCTGATAACCTGTAGCAATCGAGTTTCTTCTGTGTCCTTACAAGTTCTCCACACCAGTGATTCACACCCACGTCATGGGCGGCACCATTACCGTGTTTTATACACAGTTTTGTAGTACAAATACATTTGAAGAATGATTGCATTGAAACTCGAGTATGATTACTATTCACATACAAGTTCATACATAACCACGCAGAAAATCTCCAAGTAATTTAAAACTGGCGAATTTTCCTCCCAAAGTAAGTTACAAGTAGTGCGATCTCTCCCTGCCATAACCAGATCAATCACTTACACACAATTATTCTGAACTGAAGGTCAAAACGCAGTTCGATGATGATTTATGCAAATGAAAACGACAAAATATATTCTTGATTTACGTGTCATTGAAAGCTTTTTAATTTACCGATTTTCTTTGAAAAATGTGTATCACTTAGAGTTCCATAGCGGTTAGTCTAGCCAAAATCTTATAACTGTGACAATTTCAAGTGTTTTATTTGGTTGTATGTAGTTTGGTGGCAGACGTTTCAAACTTTGTGGAGGGATTTGCTCTGGAACCATTCCTCATGAGTGTGCTACGTCAAATCAACACTTTTTGTTAAATAAATTTCTATTTATTCAAATCTCGTTATAACCAGTTCTATATAAGATTAATGTTTCAAAGTTATGTTCAATAACAATTTAGCAAACCTTGTTTTTTTAAATAAGAGAAGTATTAATAACCAACCAAATTTCTCATATTACAGATGTAAGACCATTTTTAAAAATTAAGACTTTTTTTGGGAATATGAATAATTAAAAAATTCAAATTTCAAGGACGCAAACTTATAATCATCATTGTTAAGTCATAATTCTTGGCATGTTTTTTTTTTTTTTTCATTTTGGTAAGGAATCGTCTTTTAATGTTTTTTTACTAGAGAGTACAAAATAAACCCATTTATTTTCATAAAACCAGCTGTGAAAATTACAATTAATTTTTACATACATTAGTGTATGTACTTACATGTGTATGTGTAGCTAAGCGTGTCTGTCCTTATGCATATAAATTTAACTCAAATACTTATATCTTTCATTTCTTACTCCTAGATATATTATTGTTTCATAATACTGGGAATAATTTAACTTATTGAGCTGACTTAAATCTTAAGTTTGGTAATTTTGTAAAAAAAAGAAACAGCATTTTCTTAAAATGACAAGCGTTTATAAAACGATAAAATAGAATATGTTCATCATTAATGATCTTATAAATGCCATCAGATAGTTTTGAAGCCATTGAGCAGAATCCAACTGTTCTTAGCAACGCAAGATTTTCAAGAGAACAGTCACATTCCTTTCATCCAGATAAGGAAGGAATGAATTCGCTTACCACAGAGGACGCGTGGGGCAGACATTGGACTACAAATGCATACTCTATGTCTGCGTCCTAGCAAACTCTAGCACGGCAACTATGCAATGAATTCTGTGCGCTCGAGAATAACGGAGATGTAACTATGCAATAAACTGTCCTGTCCATTTCTAGGAGAGTATTCCTCTCTCTTTTGCAAACTACAGCGGCCCATATTACTGACTGTCTTAGAGAGAGAGAGAGAGAGATAACATACCCTAGTTACCTCCTTATCTGCACGACGGCGGCACAAGAACAAGGAAGAACCTTTTTGTTGAGTCAAGTAACTGGGGGCNTCTAGGAGAGTATTCCTCTCTCTTTTGCAAACTACAGCGGCCCATATTACTGACTGTCTTAGAGAGAGAGAGAGAGATAACATACCCTAGTTACCTCCTTATCTGCACGACGGCGGCACAGAACAAGGAAGAACCTTTTTGTTGAGTCAAGTAACTGGGGGAAAAAACATGTCTAAGAACTTGTATGTGAATAGTAAGCATACTTGTATTAATACAAGCATTCTACACATGTATTTGCACTAAATACCTGTGTATAAAACACGGTAATGGTGCAGCCTATGACGTGAGTGTGAGTCACTGGTGTGGAGGATATGTAAGAACCCAGAAGGAACTCTATTGGTAAAGGTTATCTGCGTTATGACCTCGTTGGGTGGGGATTGGTGTAGTCGGCAATAGCTGGAGGCAAGCGTGCTCGCTGTACCATATCACATACAATCGCCACAGCTTTGCTTAAGAAATGAGACAGCACGTTACATTACCTTCTTTAACAACGAAGCAGAGTGGTGCAGTGGAAGCGTGCTGGGCCCATAACCCTGATGTCCGTGGACCGGAACCGCGCTCTACTAAGTATAACCTTTTTTCCGGTTTTAGATATGTGGATGGAGTTAGACCTTATTATTGATTTAATCGCAAGTTTACATATAAATAATGAAAAGTAAGACAATAGTAGTTTTGTAGACCACCATAATGTCAAGTTCTATCATGTGAGATATCAATTTCTTGGTAACGCGACATTTGTAATGTGCGGTACACAAGCTGACATATTTGAGGGGCTGTGCTGTCGCCAGGATTGCGTACTGGATCATGTCAGTGCAGCCATGTTTCCGTTACTTGCGAACACTCGTCCATTTTCACGTCTTATAAATGTGGTGGAGGTTACGTTCTGATGGCAGGTTTTCTCCGAATGTTCACGTTTGTCTCGTTATATCATTCCTTCGATGCTCCATCTGCACCCCAGTTGACGTCATGGGCGCTAAAGACCTGCGTATCAACCTCCTTCCACATATCTTAACTCAGTCATGCATAACTGTGTGGTATATTTCATATCTTATAATATTCATGCATTAGAGTCAGAAGTTTAAAAGAAATGGACGAATAGTAAAGGGGCACTTTATGGTGCGATGTCATCAATGAGTGCTCCTTTTCAATTTTCATAATCTATGTTGGCTGGGGTTACAATAAAATCTTTATCGTTCCTTTTATTTATCTTTCAGTGCATTAAAAGAACAAACAATTTCGGGTGTGACATACCTTTATCAAATGTATCTTCTTTAAATAATGTTATGCTTTGAACACTACTAACCGCTTGTAAATATGCAATTAATTTCAGATTGAGGAAACCCAAATAAGGTAAAAATCAATCGTTTGTATTATATATCCGAAACATATAAAAACGTTCAAAATTATATTATTCCATTTTTAAATTACTGGCCGTTAATATATTACTGTCATCTAAAACAAGAAGTTAAATGTGTGGAATTACACGAAATAAAAATATTGTGCTCGTAACTAGAGTGTTTATTGTGTATTTACAAAAAAATGTGTTAATATCTTCCAGTAAACAAAACATGCATAGGCCTACATATCACCTCTGGACTGGCCAGTGCCTCCGGGAGATGCATGGTCTTGGTTTGAGGGTTTGGTTGGTTTTGAGGGTTAATCATGGCCCGCGCCAGGTCCATGATTAACAACCATACAGTAAGTGGAAAATAAATTACCAAGAATTTATACGCGACTTCTAAAAGTACTTCTATTATTTAAAACCACTCAAGTAACACTTTGCCGAAGGCACTTTTTTGGCTGAACTAAGATTTAGGTAGTAAACTTTAAGGTTTATTAGCTAACCTGCATGTAATACCTTTCATTGGAAATATATGAATTATAGCTACACAGTGAAAACATTTTCACTAGTTTACCAATCAAAACATATTCATGGTGAATAAAGGATTTTTATTATTTTCAGGATAAAACGTACGACAGTGCAAAGTTACTTAATCCTAATTACTGTGTTTAACTTTTGACATAAAGGATATACTGATTATTTAATTAATATTTTGTGCAATTTTGAAAAGTATCTTACAATAATGTTCAAAGTGGCTCTCTTAATTTATAAACCCAATAATGTGAAAATTGTGCTATAAAACCTTAAAAGATTTTGTTTAAATTTTTTTTAAGAATTTAATTATCTATTGTTTTATAAAATGACCAGATGATGAACGTGAAACGCCTATAAAAATAAGCAAAAATATAAGTTAAATATAAACTTAATGTTAAAATTTATTGACGAAATACCGTAATGTATATACTTAAAATTTAAGAACGTAGCTGGAGTACAAAATGTCTGCAACGATTATTTGTAATCTCATAAATTTATGTAAGGGTTCGTCTGTTTCAAAAATATTCACAAATAAAATTATTTGATTAAATCTGGCTGTATGTTGCACTTATCAATATTTCAGTAAATTGTAATATGTCTATATTTGAATCATGTCAATGTATAAGGCAATGACTTAGCATTATATTTGTATATACATATAAATGTATATATACATGCAAACAAACACAATGCTAAGTAATTGCCGTTAACCTTGAGATGGTTTAGAACCTTATGGTTTTGCAATGTGTAAAATGCTCTATGGAATTCATATGAAATTAATTGATTAATTAACAATTTACAAAAGTTATCATAAAACAAACATTCAGTCAGACTTGCAATTAAAACTGTAGTAGTAATTAAGTAACTTTCAAAAAAGAAAAATATTTTGAAATATAAACAACCCGAATTATAAACAATCGTTTCACGAAATATGTAGTCTACGTTAAATTTGTCTTATTGGGACGATCAGTACTCAACAATAAAATATATATTAGAAAAATGAAAAGTCAGAGATTTATGAATTGACGAATGCTCGCAAGCAACGGAACCGTGCCTGCACTGACATGATCCAGTAGGCAATCCTGGCGATAGCACAGGACACGTTATCTACACATTAACATCTTACATGATAGAACTTGACATTACGGTGGTCTACATAAATATAATTTCCTTGCTTTCGAGGTATTTATAAATAAATTTGCGATTAAACCAATAATTAGATCTAATACCATCCACATATCTAAAATAGGGATGAAGGTCACATTTAGCAGGGGGTGGTTCCGATCCACGGACCTCTAGGTTATGGGAATTGACATTGACATTGAAAAACATTTTATTGAATCTTATCATATACAGGCATGAGACACTGATTTGGGCAAATATTACCATACCAGCCCATTTGGGCTCTTGTGGTAGCAATCAAATTATGGTAATGGGTTTAGACATTTGGTGTTTTTCACATTTACAATATAAGGGAAAAATTAACAAAAACCGTCGAGATTATTTCGTAACAAAAATGAATAAATATATATATATATATGTATACATAATGATAATGCTAGACACTTGTAAAACATTGGCTACACTCTTAATCTGACCCTACATGGTGTTTTGTCTTTGCATATTTACTGTTTACACCTTAACCTAAATTTCTATTATTATGTCTTGGGGCACTTTTCACCGTAACCACATGGTTGGTGTCCACTATATACAATGTTGCTGATTAACACATGTTCACACGTTAGTACACTTCAAAACTTAACCTAGTTGCATATTAACATGAATAAGATCTCTGGGGCACTATACACATGGTTGGGGTACACTGGCTTTATACACATTTTCCTGTCAGGCAGCTACTTCCCTGGGGGGAGTTGATCGAGTCTGTGTGTGGTGGTGGGTGTGTGAGCGCTTCCACTGCGCCACTCCGCTTCGTTGCTAGAGGAGAAAATGTATCGAACTGTCTCCTTTCTAATGCACAGCTTTGGCGATTATATGTGTTATGGAACAGCGAGCGCGCTTGTCTCCAGCTAATGCCATCCACACCAATCCCCACCCACAGACGTCATAACGCAGATAACCTGTAGCAATCGAGTTTCTTCTGTGTCCTTACATATCCTCCACACCAGTGATTCACTCTCCCGTCATGGGCTGCACCATTACCGTTTTTTATACACAGGTGTTGTGTTCAAATACATTCGAAATATGTTTGAATTAAAACACGAGTATGATAACTATTCACGCAGAAGTTCATAACCTCGCGGAAAATATCTTAGTATTTTAAAACTGGCGACTTTTCCACCCAAAGTAAGTTACAAGTAGTGCGATCTCTCCCTGCGATACCCAGATCAATCACTTTCACACCATTATTCTGAACTCCAGGTGAAATCGCAGTTCGTTGATGTTTTATGCAAATGAAAACGACAAAATATATACTAGATGTACGCGTCTTTAAAAGGCGTGATAATTTATCGCTTTTCTTTGAAAAATTGGAAATCGCTTAGTGTTAAATAGCGATTTGTCTAGCCAAAATCTGATATATGTAACAATTTCAAGTTTGGTATTTCGTTACAAGTAGTTTGGAGGTTGCAGTTTCAAACTTTGTGAAGAGATTTGCTTTGGAAACATTTGTTTGAGCATGCTGGGTCACATCAACCCATTTTGCCTAATAAATTATTTTCATTCAAATCTCGTTATAACACCTTCTGTCTAAGACTAATGCTTCAATGTTTTGATCAAAAACAATTTAGCAGCACTTGTTTTTAAATAAGTCTAGTAATATTAACCAAAATAATTTCACATATTGCAGATTTGGGAATATAATAAGTTAAAAATTTCGAATTTCAAGGACGCAAACTTATAATCATTATTAAGTCATAACTCTTGACATGTTTTTTCCCCATTTTTCGTAAGGAAGCGTCTTTTAATGTTCTTTTTACTTAGAGAGTCCAAAATAAACCCCTTTATCTTCATAAACCCAGCTGTAGAAATTACAATTGATTTTTACTTACCTCAGTGTATGTACTTTCATGGGTATGTGTAGTCTTAGAGTGTCCATACATATGCATGTAAATTTAGTTTTAATGACTACATTAATTACTTATATCTTTCCCTTATTATTCCTAGAGATATTATTGTTTTAAAATACTTGCAATAAATTTACTTATTGAACTCGCGTAATTCTAAAGTTTGGCCAATTTGTAAGAAAAAGAAAGAGCATTTTTTTTATGACAAGAATTTATAGAACGGCAAAATAAAATATTTTTTATCATTAATGATATGAGTAATACCATCAGGTAGTTTTGAAGCAAGTCAGAAAAATCCAACTGTTCTTCGCAATGCAAGATTTTCAATTGAACGGTCACATTCATTTCATAAAATAATGAAGGAATAAATTCGCTTGCCACAGAGGAAGCGCGAAGCAGACATTTTACTACAACTGCATACTCTATGTCTGCGTCCTAGCAAACTCTAGCACGGCCACTATCCAATGACTTCTGTACGCTCGTGACTGACGAGGAAGTAACTGTGCAAGAAACTGTCCTGTCTATTTCTAGGAGAGTAGATCTCTCTCTTTTGCACATTCCAGCGGTGCATATTTCTGACTCTCTTAGAGAGAGATAAGAAATAACATACGGTAGTTACCTCCATATCTGCACGACGGCGCGGTGGCAAAACAACAAGGAAGCGCCTTTTTGTTGAGTCAAGAAACTAACCCCGAAAACATGGTGAAGAACTTATATGTGAATAGTAATCATATTCGAATTTTAATACAAGCATTCTTCAAATGTATTTGTACAACATAACTGTGTATAAATCACGGTAATGGTACAGCCCATGACGTGAGTGTGAATCACTGGTGTGGAGAACTTATAAGAATAAACTCGATTGTTACAGGTTATCTGCGTTATGACCTCTGTGGGTGGTGATTGGTGTGGATGGCAACAGCTGGAGGTAAGCGCGCTCGTTGTTCCATAACATGTACAGGAGTCACAGCTATGCTTGAAATATAAGGCAGCGCGTTACTTTCCTTTCTCCAGCAACAAAGCAGAGTGGCGAAGTGGAAACGTGTTGGATCCATGACCGTGCGCCAGACATCTCTGCAGCCACACGAATGGATGTGGCAGTTTCTATCAGGTATGAGAGTGAAAATTTGTTAAAAACTGTGTGTTAATTCTGCCGCGAATTATTGTAAACATTGTCTGGACAACAACACGCGCATTCGATTAATCGATTGCGCGCGTGAGGTAACAAACTATCGTATTGTATTGTTATATTAAAGTTCGCCTACTCGCCGTCTTGGTGTGCGACAAAATCGAAAAATAGTCAATTAGTGCCAATACACATATATTTATTTATTTTATTTTTCCAGTGCGCATAATGGACTCTAATGAGTTGTAACTTTACGGTGAACCCTCCCCTGAACACAAAATATGTAAGTGCTACAATTCGAAGCTGAAACAACCAAACCACTCCTTTTTCACGAGATATTACAATGACAAGGGCAGAGCAGAATACTTACAATGCCAATGCCCACTTCAAAAAGGGTGACACCTTCGAAATATTTTGCCCGGCACTCAAGGAGATAATTATTCATGACAGGTTGTTCGCATACTTTAATGAGTACTTTCACATCGGCGTATTCACTGAATACAGTAATGACACTCCATTAATGTTACGTGTCCATGTACTCAAAGTAGAAACAATACCAGTCAAGAACCACCCTCAAGTCATAAGAAGCCGAGACGATTTCACGCCATTGGAATTCGCCCCTGACGAGTTCTTACCTACCATAGTCGGGGAGCACCTCTTCCATAAGTACCTTCAACGGTACAACGAATCACCAGAGGTCACATCATATGAGACAACAGATGATGAGGAGATGGAAACTGCTCCACAGGGGAGGAAACGCCTCCTCACCAGGACAGCAGTGGCCACCCCACCCCTGCTCACGACCCACAACCCGTTCAAGGCTCTCAACTGCGACGACGACGGAGGCAACACAGAGCACGCGTCGACGTCCAACACCATGTCCCCCACGCACTTGCCAGTGGAAAGGTGGGTGGTGCAGAGGGACCCTACTCAAAGCCTCAACCCATCCCTCCAGACCTCCAGCCAGCCCACCAGCAACACCACCAGACAGCCCACCAGCTAGAGTAACAGCCGACCCACCAGCCAACCAACCAGCCAGGCTCATGGCCATGCACCGGCACAGGGACAACGCCGCCAGTTCATTCCCACCATTACAGTGCGGACCAGCTTAGCTGAGGGCTTCCGCAGGCATAGAGAAGACATCGACAGACTGACGAAAGGAGAGGTACAGTTGTCCATCCGGCGGGATGCCATCGCACTCCACACTACCACCGTAGAGGACCACGAGGCCCTGGTCTCCTACCTCACAGGAAAAGGGTTTGAGCTCTACTCAGCCCCGCGACCAGACCAGCAGAATGCCTGAGTAGTAATAAGGAGACTACCAGCGGAGTTTGACACCGTCGAGCTCCTAGCCCTCATCAGGGAAAAAGGCATCGCCGCATCCGCTGTCACCTGGCTCGACAGGCGGCTGCCCGGGGCTGCCACCAAGACTCAGCCCCTCTTCTTTATGACCCTGGAGGGCACCTCCCAAGTGCATGAAGCGCTGGCCATCAGAACAATTGACCATGTGCGGGTCAGAGCAGGGCACTTCCGCGGACAACAAGCCATCCAGCGGTGCATCCGGTGCCAGCAGTTTGGGCATAGTTCGCACTACTGCTCCATGAGGGAGCGCTGTGCCAGAGACCATCCGACGCCTGCATGTACCAAGCTGGACGAGGTACCGGCGATGTGCCTGCACTGCCAGGGGCGCGGACTGGGGTGACTGCCCTGGGGTGGCTGCCCTGTCCGGAAGGAAGCCCTGGCGAGAAAGGAACAGGTGAGCAGATCACACATCACCGCACCTCGCACAGCAGCCACACAGACACACACACGCACGACACCGACACTGTACTCAAACACTGCCCGGCCGCGCAATTCACCACAGCAACCACACCCCACTCAACCTCAACAGACCACACAAACAAACTCACAGCAAACCAGGCCGCGTACCCAACGCACAACACCGCCGGCATACAAACAGCCGACACCGGCTCACAGGGCGGTTATCGCCCCCTGACAGCAGCTGTGTAGCTTCTGCAGCTGCTTAAGGAGATCCAACTACCTAACATACTCTCCATCCTCATTAACTCCCTCCACAAGCTTTCAAAGGCAACTACCTCAGCGGAACAATGCGATGTGGTAATCGATATTATCACCGCTTTCTCACATAGTAACTAAATTCATGATCTGGAATACCAGCTCTATCCGCAACAAACAAGTAGAATTCACCCATTTCATCTCAACTCACAAACCGGAACTGGTTTTCTTGGTGGAAACTTGGCTCAGTCCGAATGTGCGCTTCGATATCCCAGGATACAGGGTGCTATGTGCAGACAGGTTGGACAAAACAAAGGGAGGCATGGCGATCCTTGTGCGGGGAAACCTGTCATTCCATCAAAGACAAACCCAGCAACTGCAACATGTGGAAGCTGTGGCAGTTCGCCTGCACACGAATCCCATGTCTTTCATGGCCGTGGTTATCTACATTCCACCAAATGTACCATTCCCCACCGACGACCTAAACAGCCTGAGGAGAATGGACAGCCGAATCCTTATCGCAGGTGATTTTAACGCCAGACGCACTACCTGGGGATGCCAGATCAACAATTACCGCGGAAAAGCCCTACACTCGTATGTAGCTGCATCCCCCCTTATCATTCACGCTCCTCATGACTTCACATATCACCTCCACTCATGCCCTGGAAGCCCGAGTCTGCTCGACCTTGTGCTTGGCACGCCCTGGCTTAGGGTCAGCACACTTGAGGTGATTCCAGAGCTCACCTCAGACCACTGCCCAGTTTTAGGCACCATCTCCACAACCACCGATCATGCACCCAGCACCCCCATCTTCAACTAAAAGTTGGCAAACTGGCAAAGCTTCACAGCTGCACGAGATGAGCAGCTCGACCTGCAACACCAGGCAAAGACGCCCCTGGAAATAGACAACATGTAGCTCATCTCAACGACACCATAATCACTGCCTCACATCGCCACATCCCCACTACCTGCCCCCACCCCCTTGGTAAACCATTTCCTCTGGAACTCTGCCACCTAATGTCCCTACGCAATACAGCAAGGAGTCGCTGGCAGCACTCGCGCTGCTGCCTGGTCGGTGGGGTATACCGAGCACTAGCTTGCCGGTGCAAGGTTGCCATCGCCACCTGACAAGCGGGCGAGGAGCTCCAGTGTCTCCAGGCCCTATCGTTCGCGACTGGCTCCGTGTGGAGGCATGCTCAGCAACTCAGATCCAGCCATGTCACCATGCCACCTCTTGAGGTGGGTGGGAGGTTGGCTGAGTCGGCGGCTGAAAAGGCTGAACACATGGCAGACAGCTTCGCAGAGACATTCCTACCTGCACCCATCCCTCCTCACATATCACGCCTACCCACTAACTATCGACCACCCCCACCACCATCAAAGTGCTCAATCCCTCCGACCATGCCACGGCTGGTCAAGAGGGAAATTGATAGGATAAGGGTGAAAGCTGCTCTGGGATCTGACGGCATCACACCCTGCAACCTAAAATCTGTATCCTTAAAAACCCTGGTGTACTTCACCAAAATCGTATTTTCATTCTCCACACAGGTCACTTCCCTACCACATGGCGAGAAGCCACGGTTGTGCCCATCCTGAAAGGGAGGGCAGTCGCCAACCTGCCTGCATCGTACTGCCCTGTGTCACTGCTATCTATATTATCGAAAGTGGCAGAGCGCATCGTGCTGGTCAGGCTGGAAGCAGAAGTAGCTTGTCTACGACCACTGCCAGACTCTTAGTTCTGTTTCCGACCCCATCTATCAACACAACACGCACTTGCAGACGCCACCGACATCATAACCCACAACTTCACCCGTCAATATCACAGGGGGCTGGTGCTCCTAGATCTCAGCCATGCATTCGACCGAGTACACTACCAGGCACTATTACTGAAACTCGCATTCCTGGGGTTCAACCCTGCCCTCATCTTCATCCTCCACAGTTTCCTGGAAACTCGTACATTCCGTGTACGANCGCATTCCTGGGGTTCAACCCTGCCCTCATCTTCATCCTCCACAGTTTCCTGGAAACTCGTACATTCCGTGTACGAATGGAAGGATCCACCTCATGCCCTAGTACAATCACGGCAGGAGTTCCCCAAGGGTCCACACTATCTTCCCTTCTATTTGCTTTATACACGCGCAATATACCAACTCCCTTCGAATGCAGGGTCATCATGTACGCAGACGATACCGCAATCCTGGCCCAACATAGAGACTTAAACATGATTACCGCCCGGCTCACCGTGGCCATCCGCGCTATTTCTACTTTCAAGCATGGGGCATCCCTCTTGACTCCAACAAGACAGAAACAATTATCTTCACCCGCCGTCGCCCCAAACTACCTCCGTCCATCTCAGTAAACGGTACAGTCATTCAATGGAAGAAAGCGATCAAGTACCTAGGAGTTACATTAGATCACACACTCCGATACACGCCACATTTCTCCGCTGTAACAGCACAAACCTACCGCGCCTACAACTCCCTAACTTCCCTTCTCAATGCTCGCAGTCCTCTTTCCGAGTGTGACAGAGCCCACCTCTTCAAGGCTTACATCATTTCTGTCCTTCTCTATGCCTCCATCATCTTTGCCCATGTCCCCGACTTCCGCCTTCATCCCATCTGCGCCTGCTTTCACAAACTGCTGCGTGACACTCTTGGACAACACAGAGAAACAAACACATACAGATACAACATTGCACATACAGAATCCCCATGAACACTTATTTCAAAATACGCCACACGGTTCTTCCAGAAGGCCAGAAGACACACACTGTCCACTGTCACACGCCTCGGCATACACGACATGGCAGTCACTTACCCTCACCACCTGATTGTAGACTTCCCAGGATACCTGCCCCCCTGATGGGGCAGTCCACCGATGTCACCAAGAAATCCAACGCCAGTGAATCACACAGTGTAGATAGTGGCAAAAAACCGTGTTTTTAGCGCTATGTGTATATATTAATATTTAGTAAATTAGGTACATTCGTGCGTGACGTTGAGGACACCAACCAGTGTGACCAACAGAATGTCAATTGTGATAATTATAAGCTAGTTGTAAGATTATATCCTTTTTAGTTTTTAAGTTTCATTATGAGTTCTAGGGTTTTTGATTAATTTTTGCCTTAATTATGTATTATGTTTAAAGAAAATACACATGGTAAAATAGGCCACTGAAAAGTTTGCCGAGCTGTAGAAAATATGAGACCCGCCACAGGAGCCCCGAGGGCTGGAGTAGCGCATGTATATAAGTGTTGAATCATTACCCTGTCAAGTAAGACTTAATAAAGATATATTTAAATTGTAAAGTTGTAACCCAGAGGTCCGTGGATCAAAACCACAATCTGCTGTTTGTAACATTTTTTTTCCAATTTTAGATAGGTGAATGGAATTATATCTAATTGTTGATTTAATAGCAAGTTTATTTATAAATGACTCAAAGTAAGCATATTTTATTTATGTGGACCACCATAATATCAAGTTCTATCATGTGAATTGTCCATTTCTAGGTAACGTGTGATTTGTAATGTACGGTACACAACCTGTCATATTTGAGAGGCTGTGCTATCTCCAGAATTGCGTATTGGATCATGTCAGTGCAGTCATGGTTCCGTTGCTTGCGAACAATCGTTCATTTTCACGACTTATAAATGTGGTGGAGGTTACGTTCTGATGGCAGGTTTTCTCCGAATGTTCACGTTTGTTTCTTTACAGCATTCCATCGCTGCTCCATCTGCACTTCAGTTGATGCCATGGACGATAAAGACCTACGTATCAACCTCTCTCCACATATCTTAAATCAGTCATCCATAACTGTGTGGTATATTTCATATCTTAACATAGTCATGGACTAGAGTCGGAAGTTTAAAAGAAATGGACGAATAGGAAAGGGGCACTTGATGGTGTGATGTCATAAATGAGTGCTCCTTTTTAATTTTCATGATCGATGTTGGCTGGAGTTACACGAAAACGTTTATTGTTCATTTTATTTTTCTTTCATTGCATTTAAAGAACAAACAAATTCGGATTTGTCGTACCTTCATAATATTTATCTTCTTTAAATAATGTTATGCATGGAACTCTAATAACGGTTGTGAATATGCATTTCATTTCAGTTGGAAGAAAAGCAAATTAAGGTAAAAATCAATCGTTTTTTTATCTATCTGATACATGTCAAAACTGTCATAAGTTATTTCATTTTAAAATTCCGTCGTGTATATATATTTCTGTTATCTAAAACAAAANACATGTCAAAACTGTCATAAGTTATTTCATTTTAAAATTCCGTCGTGTATATATATTTCTGTTATCTAAAACAAAATGTCAAACATTTGGTACTACACAAAATAAAAATATCTGCTCGTAACTAATTGTCTATTGCGTATTTACAAAAAAATTTGTTAATATTATATTTTTCTAGTAAGCAAAACATGTTTACTTAACAACTTTGGTCTGTACAGCGCCTCCGGGAGATGTGTGGTATTGGTTTGAGGGTTTGTTGTGGTCACGCCAGGTCCNACATGTCAAAACTGTCATAAGTTATTTCATTTTAAAATTCCGTCGTGTATATATATTTCTGTTATCTAAAACAAAAAGTCAAACATTTGGTACTACACGAAATAAAAATATCTGCTCGTAACTAATTGTCTATTGCGTATTTACAAAAAAATTTGTTAATATTATATTTTTCTAGTAAGCAAAACATGTTTACTTAGCAACTTTGGTCTGTACAGCGCCTCCGGGAGATGTGTGGTATTGGTTTGAGGGTTTGTTGTGGTCACGCCAGGTCCNGCAACTTTGGTCTGTACAGCGCCTCCGGGAGATGTGTGGTATTGGTTTGAGGGTTTGTTGTGGTCACGCCAGGTCCATGAAGGTGTGGGAATGTTCCATGATGGCTCTGAAGTTGTCTTGCAAAGCCTCATTCAGGCCACCAGGGTCATTCAGGGATGGGCGTTAGATTGGTGTTTTTGATTTCATGCGGTTTGCTGTATGGTTACTAGGTACAGGTATTTCGGGCAGAGTTTTGACGTCGCCGAATGTTGGCTCTTGCAATACAGCATGTGAGGTTTTTGGTCTTGTAAGTGAAGGCGCAGTGTGGGCATAAAGGAGGCATGTTGCAGACATTTTTGTATGGTCCAGAGCTAGACAATTACGACATTGGGTGACATCTGAAGGCTTTTACATGTATTTTATAGTATGTGCCATTGTCATGAGGAGCCTTGTGACATTCAGCAGGAATGGAAATGTGTCAATCAGCATGTCCGTGGCTCAGAAGAAACGCTGCAGTTGCAGCCATTGTTGTGGGGGTCTTAAGAATGTGTGACTTTTTTATGGAACTGGCATCATCAATATGCAGTATGTACGCGACTCCAGATACTGCCTGATGTCATCTGGGCTGGTGTTGTCTGACACTTACATTCACAACAAAAGTGACCTTCAGAGGGAACAGAAATATCTTGCATTTGAAAGGTGATTCGGATGAAATGAGTGATACGTGAATTTTTTTAATTTATTTCTCCAATGAAGAGTGTGGAATTGAATATAAATTTTTGCCAAGAATTCACTTGAAGATTGGTGCTATTGAAGCGTTTTGGCAAGTTAACTTTTTGAAGTAATATGAATGAAGCTCCAAACTTCAGCAGAAATCTGTGTCGTGATATGCCAGGAGTACTGATGCTGTTCAAGACCTCTGCAGTGTAATGCACTGCCTAATTCCTTATTTACATCTATTTACACACATTTGTACTCCATTTCTATTCTTTGAAAATACAAATACAAACTATGATAATGATTTATCATATTGTAAATGTTGCTAATTCCATGTAACATCACATATATACTCTTAAANAATACAAACTATGATAATGATTTATCATATTGTAAATGTTGCTAATTCCATGTAACATCACATATATACTCTTAAATATGTATACTCTTAAACAGTGTGAAGATATAGTATCATTCACGTAACATCACATATATACTCTTAAACATATAACTCTTAATCAGTGTGAAGATATGGTATCATTGATGTATCTCAANCGTAACATCACATATATACTCTTAAACATATAACTCTTAATCAGTGTGAAGATATGGTATCATTGATGTATCTCAATACCAGCTGGTAGGGTGTGCGGTGTCCTCCAGTCCGCGCGTTGGAATATAAATTACACCAGGGATATATACAAAAGTTCAACAAACACTTATATTATTAAAAGCCACACAAGTAACACATTGTCGAAGTACCATTTTTGGCTAAACTAAGATTTAGGTAGTAAACTATAGNTATTAAAAGCCACACAAGTAACACATTGTCGAAGTACCATTTTTGGCTAAACTAAGATTTAGGTAGTAAACTATAGGGTTTATTAGCTAACCTACATTAAATACCTTTCATAGAAAATATGTGAATTATAGCTACACCGTGAAAACATTTTTACTAGTTTGCCAATTAAAAAAAACATTTATAGTTTATAAAGAATCTTTATTATTTTCAGGATAAANGAAACATTTTTACTAGTTTGCCAATTAAAAAAAACATTTATAGTTTATAAAGAATCTTTATTATTTTCAGGATAAAATGTATGACAGTGCAAAGTTACTTCATTCTAATTACTGTGTTCAGCTTTTGACATAAAGGATATACTGATTATTTAATTAATATAATGTGCAATTTTGAAAAGGATCTTACAATAGTGTTCAAAATGGCTCTCTTAATTTATAAACCCAAAAATGTGAAAATGTGCTGTTAAACCTTAAAAAACTATGCTTAAAATTCTTTAAGAATTTAATTGTTTGTTGTTCATCTTTCAGTGTTTTTGTGTTTGACATTGTTGCTGCTTGGCTTCGGCTTTCGTAACTGGTGGTGGAAGCCAACCCCGCGCTCGCCTCAATTCTTCTCAGTACCTGAACGAGACCAAAAGTGTAAGTCTCTCGCTCCTCCGCCAGTACCGGCGAAGCCCTCGGTACCCGCATTTTGGCTGAAATCATCTTCACAACAGCAGTATTCAAGTAATTAACCGGAACATTTCTTTTGTTTGTTTCAAGTACCGAGGGGAGAGCAACTGTACTTTCACTGGAGAGTTTTCAACGCAAACGCGTTTATCAACTTAAAGCCAAGTGTTTTTCGCCTCGTAAAGGCTGAGGCCAATTTTCATATCATTCATGCATTTATTCACCATAGAACGGACGATGAATAAACAACTCAAACACTAAAATAGTGTATTATTATTATTATTATTAGGCAACCTTGTAAGCGTCATTAGTGTTTAGTAAAATAGTTCAGGCATACGAGACGGCCGACAGTCTCATCATCCTATGTAAAGTGTGCAACTGTAAGTATGCGACAATCAAGCAATAACTGATGGCAGGTTCACCAGGGTCCCTNATCCTATGTAAAGTGTGCAACTGTAAGTATGCGACAATCAAGCAATAACTGATGGCAGGTTCACCAGGGTCCCTGGCCCATCGACTTTACGAACCTCACTTCATTAGCTCACCATTGAGTTATGGCGCCGGGCAAAATTATGTCACCAAACCAGCCCTGGTAACAGACGCCACGTCAAGCGTTAATAGAGAAATGTAAAAAATTAACTACCCCAACAATATAAACACCCTAAGATTATGTATATAATAGAAGGGATAAAGCTAACACAATAGCCGATAGTCTAAATAAATAGTTTCCCCCCAATAAAGATGTGTAAGATAGACAATTCACGCAAACAGTAAATGATGACATTAACGAATACCTTAAACTAAAAGAAACATCGGAATATGACCCAATTGAATTAAAAGAACTCTTACAAATTATTAAAACAAGCAATAATAATAAATCTGAAGGACCAGACGGGATAAAATATGAAGCCCTTAAGAAATTACCAGTAAATGCTCTAGAATATCTCTTAAAAATATATAATTCAATGCTAAAACTATGCAGAATCGCACAGACCTGGAAAAAAAGCTAAAGTAATAACATTGCTGAAACATGGAAAAGATTCTACGAAACCATAATACAGACGACCAAAAAGCTCATTTAAGAGTATAAGTAAAATATTTGAAAAATCACTACTATACAGATTTCAAAATCATGCAGATTTAAATAAAATAATTCCAAATAACCAATATGGTTTCACAGCCTAGCACAACCATACATCGGCTAATTAAGATAGTTGACGATATAACAGAAGGATTTAGTAATAAAAAAACAAAACAAACTTCTTAGATGCAGAAAAGGCATTTCATGAAGATTGGCTCCAAAAACTAATATATAAATTAATAAACTACAACTTTCCAGCATATTGTGTAAATTTATTAGCACACTATTTAAATAATATATGTTTTTTACGCACCAATAGAAGGAGCAAACTCTAATATTAAAATAGCAACAGCAGGAGTACCACAGGGGTCAACACTTTCCCTTTTTCTGTACGACATTTACACAGTCGACATCCCAATAACAGACGCATGTATTAATCCTAGTATTCAAATATACGCAGACGATACAGTAATAATAAAGCAACACTACCACATTAAATTTGCATTAATAGCCATACAGAGACAATTAACCATCTTCAAACAATAGTACACATATCGGCGAATCAAAGTAAACCCAGAAAAATTAGAGGCAACAATAATTACTAAAAAATTACCGTAACTTAACAAAGAATTAATACTATTCAATCCAAAATCCCCGAGGTGAAATATCTAGGTATCATGATAGATCACAAGTTAACTTCACAGCCACACATAGGAAAAGGAAGATATGCACCATTAGGAAAACTTAAACAATTATATCCAGTGTTAAAGCAACTAACTTTTCACATAAGAAAAAACTCCTCATATATAATCAACTAATACTTCCTGCTATGTTATATGAATGTGAGATATGGGGACATGACACAGATTTTAGAATCAGAGACTTGTAACCATACAAAATAAGTACTTGAGAATAACAACAAAAATCAGCTATGCAGCACCCCGCCTACGGCTCAATGATTTGAGTATAAGTCGGACTGCATTTGCTTTACAAAAACTCTGTGAGTTATGGGAGTCTTGGCTCTCAGTCTCATGACACCAAGACCATTCGGGGGTGATGAGGGTTTGGCGGCTCACATATTTCACAGATATTAATTTGTAACAATAACACGAGCCGAGCTGTCTTGGGGTGAACGTCCTGCCAATGGCTACTCTCTCACCGGGATCTGCCTACCTCTTGGGACCAGCCATGGCGAGGGGCTTCTGCGAGTGTGGTGGGACTTGCTTGCAGCGAATACTCCGCAACTCTTCGCGTCCCTAGGTGGGGGATAGGAGATCCCCAGGCTCTGGTGTGGCAGGAAGTATTCCAATACTATCCTGTGGATCAACTGGCGGGTGCAAAAGCGCCATCATCGTGTACGTCGGGAACATGGGTAGCTCAGTACGAGGTGGCGAAGTGCATCGTGCTGGAGGTAGCCCAACGATCAAGGCGGAGAGGGGGATCTCGAGGTTCTGAAACTTGTGAAGTGTAGCGAACCTCACTGCTGGATTCTTTGAGCTGCCAACTGCGGATGCATGTGGAATGGAATGCATCGGGCCTTGGTAACATCCCAGACATCAGCCTTCCATGCTGGGCCAGCAGATTCGCCACCACCACTGGTAGGTCCCGGATGTCCAGCTGAGGTATTTTAATATCTCACCCAAGAACGACTGACCATTTTGGAGGATTGGAGGGAAGATGGCTCCCTGAGCTGTTGCTCCCTGCCTTCATCTACAGCATGGAGACCCAGATGTCGGCGTGGAAGAGTGAAGACAGAGTAGGTGCTGTGACTATGCTGCCCAATTTTTCCGACGCTCTCGACGAAAGCATGGGGGTATTGCATTAATTTGCTGCTGTTAGTATTATTGTGCTGGTTCGCCTGCACCGAAATATTGACACCAGTCAAACCTCAAGGGTGCTTGCACCCAAAAGGCCCGCCCTCTCTCTTTTAGATTTTAAACTTCAGATTAAAGTGCATGGAATTCCCAACAGTTGTTTCGTATAGCATTTTCAATAATGCATGAAAAGTTTTGAACTTCTATCTGTCGGGAGGGGTTTCTACAGTGCCTTTGCCAGTTTTTCCCTCCTCCTTCTTAGATATAGCCTCAGCTATTGGTACTCTCAAGGGTGGCAGTCATTGCTCAAACCGGCGGCCATGGCAGCCTCCTCCCACTCTTCTGTGGTGCATGCCCCCTTGCATTCAATTCTCTCTCCTGTAAGCATAAGGGTCTTAGCTATGAGAGGCTTTAAGCACCAGCATTTAGAAAACATTTAGCACCTGCATTTAGCATTTCGCACCTGCATTTAGCATTTAGCACCCATCCCTGTCCCTACATCAGGTGTGCACTTAATACTTAGCAATAGGGTAGGTTAGGGGGAAGAAATGTAACTGTCTCAGTTTTAAGTGGCACAGATAATTGAAAATATCGGTTAATATCATCCCTTCATAAAGTTTGTTACTTCCTCTTTGGGTCATGGGTCTTTCACTTATTTCTCATTTTCGCTTTCTCGTCAACGTTCGGAACTAACAAGAACAATAACTACTCAAATTTCCCGCGAGAGGCCTCTGATAGTATAAGATTTGCCTATACTTATTTCGTACTTTGTCCACTAATGCAGGTTCAAGAAATTTCTCCTGAAGTAATTTCTAGGTCATAGACTTATGTCAGGCATGTATCCATTAATTCAATTTTGTGTAATTTTTAATAGACATTAATTTTCTATTGTGTCCAATCTCACAGAACTTTTGAGATCTTCAGCTTTAATGACTGTGTTTCTTTCATTCTGTAGAACTAGTTCTGGTAATGTGACATGGTATCGTCAAATACTCTAGAGTATGATGTACTCACTGTCTCATATAACTTGGCAAGACTGTGATAGTCAATGAGTGGCAACTTGACATATACTAAAAAAACAATGTGTCATTAAAAAAATCCTGTATCAGCTGATGCATGAACTAATGAAAATTAATATTTCGTTGACTGCCCTGCTGACGCACATCAAACAAGCAGAAAATACGCAGCAGATAAGAAAGAGTTCTTCGATTATATAATACCTTTCATTTTACGTGATCACAAATCAGCTGGTATAAGTGTTACAAACTAAATTTCGTATTAAAGTTATAATGTATATGTGTTCAAAATGAAATGTAAATTATACTGTCCGTATTCAATTGGAATGCAACTTCAAACATTTAGAATTCTTTTTATGTCGTACCCCCACTCTCCACACCTTTCTAAAAGGCTTGATATTCATTCTAAATGCTTACAGAAATATCGTAGGGTATAGCTAATTTTTTTTTTTTTCCAAAAAAATTTACGAAATATATTTTTAACTCTTGTCATTTTGAGCCAGTAATAGGAGAAAATAAAACTTTTACAAAGGTGAAATCAAGAGACAGGCCAACGTGCTGCTACCAGTTTAGGAACATGCTTGGCTCACAACACGCCCTGTGACACCATATTTTACAATACGCCCATCCATTCGGTCTCAGCCAGATCGCGCACCACAAGCAGCCAGAAAAAAAATTTCGTTTTCTTGTGAAAAATAATACATTTACGAACATACACCAATGGTTTTATTTGTCCACGAGCTCTGTATAATTTTTTTAAGTAACATTTGTTTTTCTGTGTACAACGATTTTGATTACTAGAAATTTCAATAATGTCGATGTACTTTTCATTATGCTGCCAAGTTCTTCTCCCACAAACCCATATTTTAGTTGTTTTCGTGTTTTTACTATTCTGTATTAATAAAACTCAGAAAGTGGGATGCGTGTGGGTGATTTAGAAGCAATTATTATGTTATTCTACGCCACATATTTCTAACTCAAGCTGTTTAGTATCAGTAATATCATAATAACTGCTTTGCTCAAGTCGTTAGTAAGTTGTTTGCTTGCCAATGAAATGTGTGTTGTCAAGCGAGTATCCAGGATTAATTGTATGTCCAGTCTTAACATATTAGCTGTAACATCCTAAGTATGATAAGAACTTCAATTGCTGTCTCGCAAATGTTAACCCAAATTCGTTGTGTGTAATATATAAAAAAAGAGTTAACAAATATTTCAATTTTTTTGCAAGGATTTAATTTTACTTTTATTACCTACAATTTTTTTTAGACAGATGTCAGCCTTAAAAACCTCAAAATTTATTTTGCATTTCAATGGAAAGTGAATTAGCTGACAGGGTGTTAATAAAAAAAATATACCTACAGCTGCCACTAGACGCACCAGCTTATGGCAGATGGATACATGAACGACAAGTAAACATTGGCGCTACTTTCGTTGAACTGTCAAAATCTTGCCAATTAACAAGAGATAAAGAATATAGTGCTTAAAATTACAATATGTAAAATCGTTAATATAAACAAAATATTTTAGTGTACATTTAAAACACTCTAACTTTTTTAGTTCAAAATGTTTATAAATCCCTATACATAAAAAAAAAACAGAGATTATTGAAGTAACAGCATGGGAATAAAAGTTCAATTTTACAATAAGTGATGAGAATTTTTTTTCTTGAATATCAAAATGCAAAAATACTGTATGTCCAATAATAATTAAAAAAATTACGTACTTATGTTTTGTATGATTTCACAAATTATACACACGTATTTAAGATACAATAAGATATTTAAAAAAACATTTAAACTATTGTTCAAGTCTAAAATATATATATAATAATCCTGCTGCTATATAGCCAAAATGTAAAGCTCCATCTCCCTTAGGTAACTGCAGTGCAGCCCTAAATCGAACAACAAAGGTTGATAAATTCTGATATATTTTATTTTTGGTTCTCAAACATAACTCTTCATCTTTGCTTTATTTACAACTTCTTTAATTAAAACTTCAGCAAATATTAATTAGTATTTGAATAAAAAAACCCACAAAACAAATAAACACAGTCAGAAAATGTATGATTGCATCGTCATGACTGAAATCTGGTATTCCAATTCTATGAAAAATTGAGCAAATCTGCCCATTAAAAATTCTGAAAACAACATGAGAAATATACGACAAGACTTTCGATATTTCATTAATTTAAATTCGGTATTTTCTATTTCAATTTGTAGCAATTTTAAATACATACATATATGATAATCATTAAATTCTCTTTTGTTAAATTTTTTCGAGATATAATTAATTGTTTTTAAAGTAGTGTTGTTCTACATTGTAGCTTCGGAAATAAATTTTATTTAAAACTTCGTAAACACAATAAAAAAATTATAATTTTGCGCTATCTATTGAGTAAATATAATACTGTATTTTCCTAAATTAAATTTTTATATTTTAAAATAAAAACCGAATAATAATATTGTTGAATACATTTAAAAAATAATTTACCCACTACTACAGTCCAGGCTGTATATTATTTAACACACAGTATAGCGCAAACACAGATAGTACAATACATGTGATAGCATGACACTACTTGGTTAGGATAGACGAAAAAGATTCATGCATTCTGCTGCTATACTAACACCTTAGCATTCCGTAAGAATATAACAGTACAGTTACCGTTTACATCCGCAGTAAGAAAACTCATAGGCGACCAATCAAACAGGAGCAGGTTCTACATGTTGACAAATATTTAAATACTGGTTAGCTTGACAATGAAATACATTATTATTTGCATGTAACAAGTACCTGTGCATGTGCTTGAATGTGTGTATGTAATCCCATACATTTCCAATTTTTATTTTTAAATTAAAACTAAATATTTCCATGTATTAATTTTAATTTAGTCATATATATATTTAGCATCATATTATTACAAATTTAGGAAGAACTCTGAACACATTCACAAATATCTGTTAAAAACACACGGAAATTTAAAATGTACCTTACAATCCAGTACCAGCCATTTTCTTGACTTGCATAATTGAAAATGCCGAATTGTGATTGGATAGGGTTGACTGCAACATAAGAAAATAGAAAGTTTTCTAAACTACATACGAGCTTGCAACGATCGGGTGACCATGCCACTTCATACATTCTGTTGTAGCACGTGTCGTTAAGAAGGGAGCTTTCTATTTCCAATGGGTATTTCTAACTGTGATTGTAGCACAGCCTGTCCCTATTGTGAGAAAACGACCTCGCCTATTCACTTATGAGAATAAAAGCCAATACTCATGGTGTCGAACCTCTCTTAATTTACGTAGAGAGTCAAAGGCAGTTCAATTTAAAGAATAAAGCTCTACATTAACTAAAAGTTTCTTCTTTAATGGTCACCATATGATGTCCCCCCGGCTGATGGTGGCGTCTCTGCTGTGGCTCTGCCCAGGTGCATCACCCCCTCATCAGCGGTGGACACCATCAGAGTCCTGGCCCCATCGACAATGTGTCAGAGGGTACTGCCTGGGCTGTCATCTGGATCTGACATGGTAATGGGTGGGGGGGGGTCCCCTGTCAAGGTAAGCACCACGAAATCAGGCATCACGATGAGAGCAGGCCACGTAGCTGCTTTCTCAGGCTGCTGTGGCAGTGTGTGAGGTAGCACTGGTGTGGGGAAAGCGATGCCTGGGGGCGCCACGCCTTTGGTGGCAAAGTCATCATCTAAATGATACCTTCGAGGAGCCTGCACACTAGGCTTTATCGCACCATAGGGCTTGTGTTGTGGCCCACCAGTGGATGGTTCCACTGAAGGTTCGGCTGCCATACTAGTGCTTCTGACATATCGTTATCCAAAATGCCATCATGGGACACCTCGATACCTTAGGCAGCATCCACGTATGATGGTGCGATGCTGAGGTCACCTCTGTGGACAATGGCCCTCCATTCTCTGCTGCTGAGACAGACCAAGTATGTGGTCTGCCCTAGTGTTTGCAAGAGCTCATGCGGCCTGCTAAACTTGGCCACAAAACCTGCAGAGAAGTCCATGCGGGCTGCAGATTATGGGTATGCATGAATATACACTTTCCCTCTTGCCTGGAGGTGAGTTTGTGGCACTTAGTAGTCTACAGCCGCTTTGTGATGTAGTAGGGCTGGTGAGCATGCACTTTATCATGCACACTTTTTCATGCCATTCATGATTGGTGTCCTGTCTGTAGGGTCACCGCTGCGAACTGCTCGTGGACAAACAATCTCACCAGATAGAATGAGGTTGTGGCCCAACATGATTAAAGCTGGTGTCTTGCTTGTGCAGTATTGACGTGCTGGCAGAGGGAGAAAATGGTGACAGGCATGTGTTCAGCCCAGATGGAGTGCTGCTCCCCCACATGGAGATAACACTCGGTGTTCAGGTCCTGTTTACTGGTTTCTGTGGGGTTCGCGCATGGATAATAAATTACCACCTTAAGGTGCTGCACTGTTCAAAATGTGCACAATTCACATAATTTATGTTAGTAAATTCTGTGGGTATCCCTATTCGGGGAAACAAGAGTTTGTAATACTTTTGCCACACTCGGCACGCTTACACTGCTGACAGGATAGGCCTCTACACATAGCGAGTAGTTGTCAGTTAAATCAATGATGATTTATTTACTCCTTGCAGTTCTGGGGTAAAGCCCCATGAGGTCGACGAACATTGTTTCAAGAGGTTTAATGGGTATTCTTGCCTGCTGTTATTGTACCCCGTCAGCATGCCATGGCTTAACTGGTAACACCTAGTGCACTTTTTGTACACACCTACTTGCATGTGTGGGTAGTCCAAGCCAGAAAAAATGCTCGTGAACTTTACATATAGTTTGTTCCATGTTTAGGTGGCATGTTGCACTGCTGTTTTTTTGCATGTTGCAACATTCGCTGTCACTCAATTTTTGCGAGGGTGGGCAAATAACCGCCCATGTTGTGATTAGTTGGTGAACACATTTCTAGTTTACAATCTACTACACGCCAACACTCTACTGCTTGCTTAACGGAATGGTCGTGGTATTTGTGGGTGAGTATGCACTCATGCTATACTTTCAATACATCTTCATAGGAATTCCGCACAGTGAGGACATCAGTAAACCAAGGATTGCATCTTCCTTAATGACCAGTGTAAATTTTGCGGTTGTGATAGTTTTGTCATGGATATGGACTGTCACTGTTGCTTGCCCTATTGAGGTACTGGTATGTTAGTTTGTTGCCATGCGAAATATGTGAGCAGATGGTGGCTGAACCTCCATCCATTCGACTTCGTCCTGCACCACATCTGTGCGTGGTGTCCTCGACAATGTTTTTGCAAGTTGGTTCTCACTGCTCAGGACATGCTGCACGACAAAGTCGTAGGCTTGGAAAATTAGTGCCCAATGGGTTAGCTTGCTGTGGGTCTCGCACATGTTATGGAGCTAGAGTAAGCATCGATTTTTTTGAGAAGCATTAAGCATTAGTTTTCCAACTATGCAAGTTACTTCTCGATGGACCATGCCACTGCAAGACAATCACGTTCGTTGATGTCGTTTCTCCCCTCAATAGGCCCAAACTTGGCGTTGGCATAATCGATGACATGACTTGCACTATTGCCACCGCACTGGTACAGCACTGCACCGAGTCATTCCTGGTTGGCATTCATCTGCAGGTGGAGGTGCTTTGTGGGTTCGTATCTTGACAAGGCAGGGCACACTTAGAAATTCACCTCAGCTACATTGACAGTAGGTCAGCGAGTGGTGCACTGATAAAGGGAAAGTCATGGATATACTTACGGAGCCAATTGATTAGTCCGAAGAACAACCGAAGTTGCTTACGCATGCGTGGAGTTGGTATTCGTCGATAAGTAGGAGGTTTTCGGTGATAGACTTGATGCCTTCTTCATCAAAGACATGACCCAAGAAGTCGATGTTGTCTTCCCGAGGTGACATTTTGCATTAGTACATGAGAGGCTGTGATGGCCAATCTCTCGAACTCAAGTGACAGGTGATGTAGGTGGTCCTCCCAATTCTACGACCATATTACTACATCATTGAGGAAGGCGAGGGTGAATTTGTCTATGACCAGCACCCTTCCATCATAGCCTGGAAAGTGGTCAGTGTGCATTTCCGTCCAAATGGCGCAGCAATGGAAACACCTGCCATCAGGGGCTGCAAAAGCTGTCTGGCCACTGTCTTCTAGTTTGACTGGTACTTTCCAATAACCAATCTTGTGATCAAGGGATGACCTTATCTTGGATTCCGTTAGCAAACTGAGGGCATCCCTAACAATTATGTATGGTGGCAATGTGCTACATGTCACTTGCTTCACCGGTCAAAAGTCCCTGCAAAATCTCCATGTACCTACTTTATTAGGTCGTAGTTTTATTCCTCAATTGAGCTCACTGTTCTTTGCTCAGTGACACCATCTCTTAGCATCTTGTGAATCTGTTGTTCAATGATTTTAGCCTTGTGTAGTAAGTAACTACAGGGTAGTGCATATAAAGGCCACTCTTGCACTAAGGGTAATACATATTCAGTTTCTGTGGCCCAACAGAGTGTGTCGTGTACAGAAAATACGAGTACATCCCATCTTTCATTAAGGAGTCGCTGGAAAGCTCCCAGGTGTTCTGTCGGAATATTATTGTCAAATTATTCCAATGAAATGACTGGTACTGCATCAGTTGGCCGAGAGTCAAGATTGTACAGAGTGTGCTATTTCTTAGGGCCGAAATTTATACGTAGAGCCACATATTCCAAAATTTTGCTCTGCTCTGTAAGCCATGGTACACCAAGGATAGAATCTTCCCTAATGTCCAGTGTAACTATTGTAGTTATGATAGTTTTATAATCATAGATACAGACTGCCACTGTTACTTTCCCTAGTGCGGTACTGTAATGTTGGTTTTTTCCCATGCAAATTATGTAACCAGTGGGTGTAATGTCTGTTGGGTTTACAAAAATGTGTTGTACAAAATTTTGTAAATTGACTGTGTCTATGAGTGCTTGATTTTGATGACCGTTAATGAAGACCAAAATGTTAATGAACCAGTTGATTAGGGCTTGTTGTTTTGTCTAGTTGGTAACACTGTTCGAAATTGGTGTATGGGGAACGTCCGGCCCCATTACCCCCAGTCACTGTTTCCAGAAGTGTTGCTTGAAATATTGTCCACTTTGTTAATGTGGAGATGTGGATTATAGTGCATGTACTATGTTAGTTTTACTCCTGGCCTTCTCAGTAACAACGTGGTTTTGGCAGTGGTTGGCTTCTGTCCTGCTTCACATTTTTAACATGCACACCTTGATTTGCACTGTTTTTGTTTTGTTTTCACTTGCAACTGAATTTGTGGTTGGGGTGTTTGTCATGTCGGAATTTTATCTCAATGTTGGCTGAAAGAGTTGGTTTTGATAAGATTTAAGTTTTGTACTTCACACTGACACTATCCCCACATTGCTCGTAGTTCCACCATGCTGCACCTGAGCTCTGTTCGTAATGATGTTGGCACGGATTTCGCTCCAGGAAGATAGCAGCACTCATGAGCTCGTCCAGCCCATTGTTAAGAAGGGGCACCAATATGGCATAGTACACTAGTCGTACGGTTTCGGCTACCACTTCCAGCAGTTTGCATTTAGGCAGATGTTGATAGAAATATCTTATGAGGTGTGTTTCTGGTGATAAAAGTTGTTAATTTTTGGGTTGCCTGGTGCCCTTCCAAAGGCTAATTGATTTGTGCTTGCAGCGATATGAATGCTCCTCCAAAGCAGTATTGGAAAGCATGAAGGAACTCTTTCCACTGTAAGCCACAATGATTTTTATATTGCCACCAGGAATGTGCTTATCCAGAGAGTTGCGTTCCAACACAGCTAGGCCACTCCTCCTCGCCTACCCCAAAGCACCGTAGGCAGGATGCGAAGTCCTCCAAAAATGCCTATGAGTCCTCTGTGTGCAGGCCCGCGAAAGTGGGTAGCGACTGGAATCTCGAGGGTGTGGTAGCACTGATTGTCCCTGACACAAGAGTTAAGGTGGCTGTTGTAGTTAGGGGTTGTCATCTGCTTCTTTATGGCCATATGCTCGCAACTGACTGGGAAAGTATGTGGGTAGGATATTGCATAACCAGTTTTGTTGGGGGAATTTTGTGTGCATGGATTGCTAACTCTGTAATCAGCTGTTGTGAAAAGACAGGCATGGGAATATAGTTGGCGAGTGGCAGTATGTAATGGGCGGATGATAGGATAGAAAGACGCACTAATGTCAAGACTGGCTGGTGGGGCATGGAATGAGCGAGTGGCGTGGTTTTGGTTTAACATCTGTCATGTGAGCATCAGTTGCATGTAACTGGTCCAGTGTTGTGTCTGATACTGCTGTGCATTGCATACATGTGAATTGGCCATCTTGTGTTGTGAGCTCTCGCCAGACAGCAAATATTGCCCATGTATATTCACTACACANGCTGTTGTGAAAAGACAGGCATGGGAATATAGTTGGCGAGTGGCAGTATGTAATGGGCGGATGATAGGATAGAAAGATGCACTAATGTCAAGACTGGCTGGTGGGGCATGGAATGAGCGAGTGGCGTGGTTTTGGTTTAACATCTGTCATGTGAGCATCAGTTGCATGTAACTGGTCCAGTGTTGTGTCTGATACTGCTGTGCATTGCATACATGTGAATTGGCCATCTTGTGTTGTGAGCTCTCGCCAGACAGCAAATATTGCCCATGTATATTCACTACGCACACACACACTGTACTTAAGCACTTCTGTACTTTCTCCCTTTTCGCACATTGGACAGTGACACTGTCTGGGTTGACTGTCTGGACTGGCTAGCATACAATTTGATTTGTTATGTGATTTGCAATAATTTTCTTGAGGTTGGCCAGAAATTTTGTTTCATTTTCCAACTGACTGGCAATGTGTGATATTTTGGAGCTGTCTAATACGTCACGGGTATTCATGGAGCGGTTACACATGTGGCTTGTCTTATGAGTGTGTTAACAATGATGCGTGCCGAACTCGTACTTCTCTACAGCATCTTGTGGGAGANCACATGTGGCTTGTCTTATGAGTGTGTTAACAATGATGCGTGCCGGGGCAGAAATGCTTTAAACACAGAGGCGTCGGGATGTCTACATATGTTAAGCCAGCCATTGTTGACATTTATAGTGCGGCAGCTAGACCCAGCAGTGGGGGTCAAGGCCTTGTCCTACTGCTGTGTCGGGGAGAAGCGGTGCCAGAGCATGAAGGGTGGTGACTGCAGATGCAACTGCCTGCTGTTGCTGCACAGACAAAAGGTCATGGTTATGTCGTGCTGTCCCCAAATATGGCCGACTTGCCATGCATGACCTGCACTATAGGCACAATTACGAGTTGGAGAATGCTGGTTTTTGGCATGCTTAACCCATGTGCTGTGGCATCCCTGGGCATCTTTCTGGCATCAGCTTGGCTTCAGATCATAGTCTTATTTTGCTCACAATGCTCCCAAGATACAATATTGGTTCAGACAGGGGGGAAAGGATGAAAAATTGCTCATTAAAATTTTTAGAATTTGGAATTACTGGGTGAATTTAATGGGAAATAAAATTAGGGTACGATACGCCCTATATTGTTAGTCCAAGATGGTAGGAGAATGGAATGCATTCCAGTGCTACACCTTATGCATTAGGTACAGATTATTATGTTCAAAGGGGTGGATACCCACAACAATTAATTTATTTTTCATTGTTATAAAAATGCTGTATAACTGCATTTGCAACATTTTTACAATTATCTGCTATTAAATATGCACTTTAAATAGAAAAATGGCATAACACTTTCTTTAGTTTAAAAAGGAAAAAAATACAATATTTTGGCAATCAGTAAAATGTTTTTTAATTAAATTATTATTTCCTTTAACAAAAAAATTAAAAATTACATTAAAAATTTTGTTCAAAACTGAACTATTTTCCGATGTCCATCTCGCTTCCAATGAACAGTCCTTGTCACAATAAAAGAGTGGTGTCTATTGCAAGAGCAGATAATATTATGATGTGGTAAAGTTATTGCTTACATTATTTGATATCAGTAAATTGTATTTTATTTGGTTTCGTGGTTTGCCAAGACAAAGTGAAGGGTAGCATTTTTTTCGAATGTGTGTCTTATTTATTTCTAACAGAGCGACTGGCACTGCTCATGACGATATCACATATACCGGCAAGCAGCGACGGACAGAAGGCCTGTCTCAACGAGCATGGATCCTATGGAAAGAGAGGAAACATAAGCAATTCTCACTGGTAGATATTTTACAAATGCATATCTACAAATCTTATATTTATTAATTATATAATTCGCGGATTTAACTTCGCCAGAGCACAGCACTGTGTTTGTCAGAATGGAGGGCAAAGATGGCACAAACAAATCGATGGGAAGTTGTGTAGTTTAGGGATTTGGACATTATTTTTGTACAAGTGTGTAAATATCAAAACAATCTGTATATTTGAGCTTGTAGTATATATGTATAAAATCGTGGAGTATGCAGGTGATGTTATATAGCCATTTAATTGAGGGCTCTGAAACATTAATGTTAAAAAATGGACTGCAATGTTAAAAATTTAAACAGCACTCTCGCTTCAAACCACATTGTTGGATGGACCTCGTCATCAATATCAATACTTTCTTGTATTGAGACAAACACGAATATTATATACATATTGTGTTTGCTCACGGAAAACATGTTCTGGTAAAGGTAAATATATCGTCGATGTTGTCCCTACATATGTTTCTGAACAAGTGAGTTTTATTAATTTAATGCAGTACAAGTGTTGACAAGATGAGAAAACCCAAGATTGTGAAATTAATTTACTATAGGAAACTGACGAGAACCATGTGTCCATGAGCTCCTTGCGCCCATTCTGACTGCCACAGTCACATCAATAGAACCAGCTGCACCGAGCCGCACCAACAGCATCAGTCTAGAGTATGTAGTGCAAGTTGACAAGAACGGAACTTGCACCTTCCTGCCAAAAGGTACTACATGACTGAAGTGGTCATCCTACTATTTATTATAAGGGGTAACTCTTTTTATAAATTAGTAGGCGATCCTAAATGGTGTATAGCCCAAAGCCACAGCCATTGGGAACACAGGCCATTGGTCGTTACGTCGTAGCAGCTCGTGCAGCGACATACAATGTAAAGCACCACCGGATGACGTTAACTGTCCTGTAGACCGAAACTGAAGAGTGCCCCAACATGCTGCCAATAGTGGGCAGAATTTTTCAAAACAAATCAAACAACATCATCTCAATCACAGTTGCAGTCAGGGGTGAGTTTTATTGTATTAAGAGCAATCGAGCTTGGCAACCCACACCCCTTTGCCCAGGTGGACTCGTCCATCCCTTCAGGAAACAGGCATCTGGCAACACTGTAGACAGTGAAATAAAAACACGCCACAGGAAGTGTAATACAGAGAATTTCCACAAGAAAATGTGATAGCGTTTTTAAAGTTTATTTACAAAAGAGCAATTATGTTTTAATAAAGAGAGATTGCCTATAAAGACCTCCATCATAATAAAATTTCATTTAGTGCGGTGACACTCCCCGTCAACTTCACAACATCAACCTTAATATAAATTTGTTAATCAATAGGGGTGTCACTAATGTTTTTCATTTAATTTATATACTTTTTCACCATTGCGATTTTGTTACATAGTGCTTATTTCATGTTTTGCCATTCGGCATCTGATGCCGGTTCTCGTCACTTGTGATGAAAGCCGACGCCACTCGTGCAGTTTACCTCAGCACTCAAGCCAGACAGGCAGCGTCGGTCGTTGGTCCTCAGCCCCCTCGGGGGCTTAATTAACTAAAACATTTGATTTCTTTCTTTTCATGCTAAGGTCACCGGCAGGCCGTAAGTGCTGGGTCCATTTTCTTTCATTATTCACATGTGATTAGGCACAGTGAGTAAAAAGCTTTACAAAGTCCAATAAGTGTTGATTCATTCTCCTTCAGGACACATAGGATGCTACTCACTTTGTAGTATCTCTCGTAAATTTTTCTAATATATTTCAGGCATACAAGATGGCCTACAGTTTCGTCGTAAGGTGTAAGTCGTGTAATATCAAGTGTGTGACATCATTGTCAACAAAATGACGCAGGCATCCAGGGCCCCCTGAGCCATCGACCGAACGACCCACATCACTAACTCTCCCCTGAGTTATGGCGCCGGGCAATTCTACACTCAACCAGCCCTGGGTCACCTCGTCAACGTAAAACCTTATAAATATTATTTCAACCCTATCAAGTATTATTTTCTGTCGTTCGCGAGTGACATATAACCTGGAAAATAATCATCCTCCGGACTTCAGATGCTTCCAATTAAGAAATACTTTGGTTGTAGTTATATTTTTGGGATATACATAAATTGGTTAATATTTCCCTAAATTTTTCAAAATTCTTCACATAATCCCAGAAACAGTATGATGGCGAAGGCCATGAACATTCGAATAATTAAATATTCACGAACACAGAAAAAAACTTTAAAATTATTGGTTTTTGTTAGTGCACTATGTTTGTAAACTATAGGTCTATTCTTAGTACTTGTGATTACCACACAATGAATTGTAGAGTACTGGTAGTCTCACGAAAACTTTCAGTCGGGAATATTGGGAATGGCTATAAATTTAGTTACAAATTATGTTCTAGAACACTTGTATAACAAATATTTGACCAAGTTATTGAGTGCAGAAAATATGTATAAACATACACCATGGTCTGAAATGTGCCCTTTTCCAAAGAATTCCATTTTAAGTGATAGTATACAGAAAGACATAGGAGGGCCAACAGACTTGAATGTAATCGTTTGTAGAAGTTTTACTTAAAGGTATATCTAATGTAGTCCTAGTCCATTCACCAGAAAACCGAATGAGCATGCTATTGATTTGTATTTGCCACAGCAATTATTATGTGAAAAGTGATATATTTACCAGGAAACTTCCCTATTGTAAATTTGTTTAGCAGTCTTTGATTTCTCAAAGTACCTTAGGAAAATCACTGATGCTAACATTTGTACTGTAATCGTAAGGTAAATTAAGTAAAACTAACCTATACATATACACTAGCTCAGCAAAAGTATGTTTACATTTACCTTAACCTGCTCTCCAAGGACAGTCCAAAATATACTTTTCAGGTTTGTCTCCTGCATTAGTACCATATTAATTTGATTAGGAGGTCCATAAAACTTTGCGGTTTCAAGTCAGAGTGCCTTAACATTTGTAGCATTGCTATTACGAGATGCAACGCCTCATTCTATTAAAAGTTTAATCTTTACTCTTACTGTGCCATCTCTAATGGAATTTTTGAAATTTTCTTAACACTCCGTGATTTCGTGCATCTATACTACAGGCTCAAGTATAAACACATGCTACTCTTATATTATATGTCCTGAATTTCAGCTGGATGAAATGGATGTAGAAGGAAAAGTAGCTGCAGTCACTCGAATCATAACTGAGACCTGTGAGGAAAGCCTCCGGAAAACAAGTCAAGGGCTTCCGGAAATTGCATGGTGTGATATGGAATTGGAGAAAAAGAGGAAGCAAGTGAGAAGAGACAGTGGACGACCTCACAGACTTAGGGGTTGAGGAGAAAGAACTATTCGTTCAAGAGTATAAGCGAAAGAAACAGGCTTAATTCAACAAGGTTAAGTCAAAAAAGGTAAAGTCATGTTGGATTATATTACACAAGTTGGTAACGAGGATACTTTCAGTATGATCTACAAGATTGCCGCTGGCAAAATGAAGAAAGCAATACTTCCACCAAGCATAAGTTTAAATGGCGAGACTTGCACTGACCTCCAGAGGTCTATGGAAGTTCTGCTCCATGCACTCCTGCCTGATGACTCCCAAGAAAATGAGGGAGAGGAGCACATCAGGAACAGACAGCAAATGAATGAAAGGCTTTAGGAAGATGATCCGCCAGTTTTTGATATGGCAGAGATAATATCAGTGGTGTACCAGTAGAACAATGGAAAAGCTCCCGGCTATGATGGTTTGGGTGCAGAAATAATAAAAAGAAGCTTCTCAAGAACAAAACAGGAATTGCTGAAGATCTACAACGACTGCCTCAACTCTGACATGTTTCCGATCTCATGGAAGAAGAGAATTTTGTGGATCCTGAGAAAAGAAGGAAAGAAAGATCCTGAAGATCCCAAATCCACCGACCTCTAACATTGCTTCCGGTACTTGGCAAAGTCTATGAGGAGTTCATAAACAGGAGACTAATAAAGGCTTTGGAAGCAGAAGTGACCCTCAGCAAGAAACAATATGGTTTCCGCTAAGGAATGGGTACAAACTTTGCTCTGCAGGATGTAATGAAATACGTGCATAACAGTCAGGCAAAGAATATTCTTGGGGTGTCCCTGGACATAGCAGGAGCTTTTGACAGAGCCTGATGGCTGGAAGTAATGTACCAGCTGAAATGGAAGAGATGTCCAGCGAACATCTACAAGATAATTTTGGACTTCTTCGCAGACAGAGAGAGCACATACTTTGCCAGAATGTGCCAGTGAAGAAAAGGCTCAAAAAGGGATGTCCTCAGTGGTCGGTCTTTGGTTCGATCTTATAGAATGTCCTCTTTGACATATTCTTTGGAGTTGGGTCTTCCGTCGGGGTGTGTGGCCTTCGACTATGCAGATGACGGCCTCATCCTCATATCAGAAAACGTAAGGCGGCAGCTTTAAGAGAATGCAGAAGTTATAATGGAGAAGATTAGTACAGGGTCCAAACAAGTGAAACTGCAATCCTCCACATCTAAGACGAAAACCCATGCTGCTCAAAGGGAAACTGCAGAGGCCGGTGACTGTACGCTTTGGTGGAGACTCGTTGGTGTGTGGTGCATGAGATTAAATATCTGGGAGTTATTATGGAAGAAAAAATGAGCTTCCTGGAGTACATAGAGTATGTTGCCAGAAAGGCTGTGGTGGTCTTTCAGAGATTAAGGAGTATTGGTAACACAAGCTAGGGCCTTAATTTTAGAATACTTATGGCCGGTTTTACCAAAACATTTTTAAATTTAAGAGCCACTTAAAAACTAAATAAGCGGTTCCTAGCACTTCGTACGGTTTCACCAAATTTAAGCGCTCCTTAAAATGCTTTAAGCATCTCTTGATTTAGACAGCCGAAATCAGATGCCCAAATCTTTAAGCTCTGTTTAAAAACGCATTGTAAACAAATAAAATGGATTCCATGGAAGATTAGCTAATGCAGATGTAATGAACGGAATATTTGATACATAAATTATTGCTAGGGCTGTGGAACGTCTGCCGCGATCTCTAAGATTCAAAGGCTGCCCGATTACTTTCAAGATTTAGATGAAACTGATTTCTTCGCTAGATTTTGGAGAAAAAAATACCGCTCTTAAGGTAATTCTGCTTATAGAACGTGAGCAACAGTTTACTTTTGGCAGGTAAATACACCTTCCTGTTCGATAAATCATTTCATTTGCGTATTTTCTTTTATTTGTTGCCCAAAAAACAATTGTACAATTGTATAGGCTACGCCATACGTTATACTGAACGTACCTAACGATTAATGCTGGGATCATCTTGTTTTGTGATAATTTCCTACTCATTTTAGGTATAGAGGTACATCTTAAATTTTACCACAAAAAAATGCATAGTAATACCATTTTGTGTTGTATTTGTTTCTTTGTTTTAGAACAAATTCTAAAAAAGTATCGGTGTGTTAATACAAAGTAATATTTGCCCGTTGTTTTTGGTTTACAACTCTTGTATTAGATTACCGTACTTCACTTTGGATATCTCGTCGAAAATGGTGTAGAAGATATAGTGTAGAAGAATATTTTTAATGAATATAAGATGCTGAAAATTTTGTAGCTGTGTACAGTTGTTAGTATTTGTATTGTAATCATCAAGTTATTGTACTTATGTTTATATTGTAATATTTTTTATATTGTAATGTTTTGATTGCACTTATGTTTATATTGTGATGAATATGTTCTACTATGATATTTAATTTGAGAGTACATTCTTACAAATAACGTCTTGATATGTATAATTTTTTTGTGAATTTTCTATTTAATTTTTTGGATTTTATATATATTCATATGTTTACCTTTATGACAATTCCCTGCACATATGTTGTGTAAAAGTGGAAGCTAATTAAATAAATAAAAAGTACTATAATAAATAAATGATACAATGTTGTGAAACCAATTTTTGTTAACCCATTAACGTTAGTTCCATTTCTGCATACGATATTTTTGCAAATACACATTGTTAGACTATTCATAGTTGTTACTTTATGTATTGTATTACCATAAATATTTTTAAATATTTACAGGAACCGGTCATTAAGCCCAATGCAGCAGTTTTTAATTGCATTTTGCTATTATGCCAGTAGATGTTTCTTAATAGTAGCAGGTGATATTGGTGGTGTCAGCAAGAGTACAGTTAGCAGAATGATCAAAAGGATGTCTTGTGCATTAGCACTTTTGAAGCCACAGTTTATCAAATTTCTAGAAACTGCGGACGAAATAAGACAAGTGCCAAATTACGTTTTTGATATTGCACAATTTCCAAAAGTCATTGGAACCAATGACTGCACTCATGTGAAGATTTCATATCCAGGTTGGTGGTGTATTTCTTACAATGGTCATCGCCCACAGAGTAATGGTAAACAGCTGTGCGTGACGTTCTGTCAACTAGATTATTTATATTATTGCAAAATCCTTTAATGTAAATTTCTAAAGTACAATAATATAGTTTTTGGAGAATTTTGTTTTTATTCAATGTACAGAATAAAAATATTTGTTTGGGTTATAGCCCTACTGTTAAGGAGTGTGGTCAATGAGTTGTATGTGTGTGACAAATTTTGGACAGCATTACACCCACACATTTATTTTCTATAAAAATTATGTGAATTAGTTTCAGCACCTCATTCTTACTAGAAATATTTTACCTATACCTAGCTCAAACACAAAATAGCAGTAACCAGAGTTAATTTATAAGAAATTTTCAAACTTGAGCAATGACTGTGACAGAATTTGTTGCAGGTGTGACTCAACATTTTTATAGGCTTGACTTTTATTTCTATAAAAGCAGCCAGGACATGTATGTACTTTTAGATTTATCAGGTAATTATTAAACAGCCTGTGGTTTAATTTTGAATAAACTACTTAAACATTTCATAGCCTATCAAAAAACACATTTCTACTAAAATATCTAAAAAAATATCGCACTGTGTACACTGCAATAAAATTTGAAATATTTCAAATTATTGATTGTTCATGCCGTGTCTCAATTAGCCCGGAGAGCGCTCTCTCGTGTTCTAGCTCTCGCGACCACGTCATTATGACGTCATAGAGAACGCTCTCTAGTCATCTCAATTCGTCGGAGAGAGTGCGAAAGAGCGAGAGTACACAGAGAGCACGAAGCTGTGTACTCGCCGGCACTCTCTCGCACACTCTGACCACGCGCCATATTTGTTTACATCATTTCCGTTTTTGAATAAGGTTATAGTAGCTTTGTGGGCCATAACTACGTCACATTTTAACTGTAAGTGAATAGTTTCAACGGTTTTAAACAATGAAATCACTTACGTAACACGTATTTATAAAAGTATAAATACCGATATGACAAAGTCTCGTTTTTTTGTCACTTTGCTGCAACGTGGCGGTAATATGTAACACAAAAATAATAGTATTTTATGCGCTAATAATTATTTGGGTAGTGTTATAATTATTTATTTGTGAATTATTTTAAACATATATATGTTATTTACAATGGCTGTGGTTACTATTTTAGCTTACCATGAAATTCCGCTTTTCAACATCAGCTGTCTGCATGACGTCGGAGAGAAATGAGAGAGCGGTTGTCTCAATTACACAGAGCGAGAACGTGAGAGCGCAAGCAGTGCTCTCGCCAGGTTGTGCGAAAGAGTGCTCTCTCGAAAGAGTATTCTTAAAATTGAGACACGGCTTCAGCATAAATAAATTTACATATAGACACATTTCATGTGTGTATTTGTGACAATATTAAGTGAAATGATTTATTCTCATTGATATTCGTTGATGGAAAAATGTACAAAATTCTGTCTCCCATAGCTTTTAAACATGAAACATGAATCTGAAAGAACCCCACAGTTAGATGAAAACAATGTGTTCATTTCTTGGAAAAATGAAAAACTGTAGGAGGTAGGTAGAGAGTACTGCTGTAGCTTGAATGTTGCCGAAAGCTTTTACATAAAAACTGTGAACGGGAATAATGTACTAGGGGCAGAATAGATCTGACAAATGGTAGGAAAATGGCTACATAAAATTTCCAGAAATAGTTCGAGATCTACAGTGATAGCAATGAACACAATCATGAAACTATAGAAATATTAAGTTAACATAATGTATTGTGCAATGATATGTAGGATAAGTTACTTAAGTAACAGAAATTCTGTATCTAATTTTGCTCCATGGATCCCTGTGATTCTACTATTGCAATTTATGTTTGTTTAATCATACGCAGTACAATAAAGTCATATTATTTCAGCAGTGATATTAATTTTACAAATNTGCAATTTATGTTTGTTTAATCATACGCAGTACAATAAAGTCATATTATTTCAGCAGTGATATTAATTTTACAAATGGCATTTCTGAAAAAAAAAAAAACATACATTTATATTGACCACCACCTCTAATTATACAATAAGCCATAAATTAAACCTCCCCACATTGCACCCACTATAGTGTAACACAAAAATGCAGTTAAATTAACAAAACCTTATTTTATAGTTTATTTGTAAATTGGTAACAAAACTTGTATGCAATGATNTGCAATTTATGTTTGTTTAATCATACGCAGTACAATAAAGTCATATTATTTCAGCAGTGATATTAATTTTACAAATAGCATTTCTGAAAAAAAAAAAAACATACATTTATATTGACCACCACCTCTAATTATACAATAAGCCATAAATTAAACCTCCCCACATTGCACCCACTATAGTGTAACACGAAAATGCAGTTAAATTAACAAAACCTTATTTTATAGTTTATTTGTAAATTGGTAACAAAACTTGTATGCAATGATAAATAGGTGATTCTTTATATTCCTGTAACCACTAGCAAAACTCCTAAACTGGCACATGCTTGTTCAAAATGCACTTACATTTTCTGCTTCTGAAATAAAATATCAGACAGATATTGTACACCATAAGTTAAATATCACCCTAAACATTCAGCATATACATATATAAAAATTGATGATATTTTTTACAAGTTGTGTGCATTTTTTTTTCTGGGTTATGTGGAAATGGTGCGGAAACATCCTGCTACAGGAAAAATTGCTTTTCGCTGAATGTGCAGACCGTATCTGATGGACGTCTCGAAGTCAGAGATGCAGTCACCCGCTGGCCAGGCTCCACCCATAACNTAATGTGCAGACCGTATCTGATGGACGTCTCGAAGTCAGAGATGCAGTCACCCGCTGGCCAGGCTCCACCCATAACACAGCGATATTCCACAACAGTCTTAGAAGAGTGTTGTTGAAACTGGACAGTGTGGATATGCGTTCTTGCTTGGAGACAGTGGATACCCACTGAAGGTAAGTGGCATGATGTGTTAAAAATGTTGAGTGATTCTGAAGATGAGGGACTTTTGTTGTGAAACTTTTCTCCGGTAGAAATGATGGTTTTAAGAGTGTCAGACATTGCTTGTTAATTTTTCAAATGGTTGAAAATCATAAAGGTGAGACGAATTTGTTAAAAACAGTAAGAAACCATGAAACATTAATACATATCTGTAAAATTCACGTGATTTTCACAGAAATGCAATGGATTTCATTGTAACTNTTCACGTGATTTTCACAGAAATGCAATGGATTTCATTGTAACTGACCTCGCTTAATTAAATAGTCACTACTATCAGATGTTTAAATTTACCTAGAAATTTTTTAAATAATATACTAACCTTGGAATTTTCGCATTTAATGTTATCTAGTGGTTGGTGTGTTGCACTTTTTAACTGAAATTTAAGGGTCCCGCCGGCCTGAATCGATTTTCCCTCTTTTTTTGGCTGGGAAGCTCGGGAGCAATAAGGGCTACATTGGCACATGCTACAAGAGCGCCATCGCCGCTACGCGCAGAGCCCTGAACTGGCGTGCAGTGTTCTCGTAGTACTGCGTGTACCTGTGGGACTTTCAGCGGCGATCCTATCATTTTATTGATGAAACTTCTGTAGCAAAGTTCAATACAGGCTCCTACCATAGTTTGGCTCGCGTCAGGCTAGTATGTTTTAGGGGTACGGTAGTCTGAGAAAGCCATTTTTAATTATATCGAAGGGCTCCATAATAATATTTACACCTTTAAAAATCCATTCCATCCTCGTCTGGGGTGTTATTTTTTATCGAGGTAAACATACTAGTGGTACGTTTAATGGTTTCATNAAATCCATTCCATCCTCGTCTGGGGTGTTATTTTTTATCGAGGTAAACATACTAGTGGTACGTTTAATGGTTTCATCAAGAAAACAGGATTTCAAACACACTGCAACCCTGTTCAAGCGACAGGCAGGCGGACCCCTTAAGTAAAGTAGAATTTCTACATATTTGAACAAACCCGTCATTTACTGAACAACAAAGTAACNACAGGCGGACCCCTTAAGTAAAGTAGAATTTCTACATATTTGAACAAACCCGTCATTTACTGAACAACAAAGTAACTGGCACTGTTATAAATATTAATGTTTTAAAGACAGTGCTATCAATTTTTTTCTGAATTTTTTGTGGTATAAATTGTGCTGCTAAACCTACAAACTTGGTCTCTGCAGCGAACCACCCCTTCTCTTCGGAGTTACCAATATCTTGAGTTGCAGAAATGTTAAATTGCATTTCAAACACGACATTGTAACTTTTTGTTCGATCGCAGAATGATCTCCTGACTCCGCGCTTGAACCCGCAAATCCCGAGGTGAAATGACATTCAACAAGAGACATGGATACAAGCACCAGGAACACAGTAGAGCGCCGGTATGGCGTACTTAGAAGAAGATTTCCTGTACTACCAGTGGGAATGCAGGTGTGTTGTAACGGACTGTAGCTTTTAAAACCATTCATACGTGAAAGTGTCTTAGGGGTGTAGCTCAATAATTAGTCATGATTCGGTAGAGCTAGAGCACAACAGTATAAGATGAGCTTTATTACGCATAAGGATCTTACAATAACTATTTAAATGACTATTGATCGAGGGAGCTTTAAATGGTATACCAAAATGCTCATTAATTATGATAAGATTAATTACCTCACGCCACACTCTAATTGGAAAGTTTCCACCTTGTTCATGTTGCCGGAGGCTGTTTATAGGAGGTGGTTAACGACGGCCGGATACACACATCTTCCGTGTTCTTCTCTCTGGTCGGGTCGACGACAAAAGACGCCGCTCCCAGTGGCCTATATCGGGCGCGTTGTTTAATATATTTCGGCCCCGTTTACTGGCCGGTGGAGGGGATTTCTGCAACTGCNGTGGCCTATATCGGGCGCGTTGTTTAATATATTTCGGCCCCGTTTACTGGCCGGTGGAGGGGATTTCTGCAACTGCCTTTCACAAGGTACTGTTGCAATCACGCTCGTGGCCTGGTTTAATGTTTGAAAATGTGATCAGGCAGGCCGCCCAGTTCAGTCCTTATCACATCATAACAGTGCGTTATACTGCAATGGCAGTAACTGTAGCGTGCTGTATCCTCCACAGTATATACACAAACAATTATGAAGAAGTGCCCCCCAATGAAGGACTTAATGGAAATCTGGAACAGGCCATTGCAGATGGTCAGATCCCCCAGAACATTCACCAAAATGAGAATCGTTACGGAAATGTCAAGGAGTTTCTGGCAAATAATTATTTCAACCACTATTAAATTCTGGAAGAGAATATTTCAAAATACAGCAGCTATCTTAAGGTGTCTATGTGCGTGTGGGTGTTCACAAAGTTTTGTGTGTGCGCTTTTATTGAGTTTATTCATTTTGTTGATTATAAAGCAAGTCACTGAATAAGGCTGTACAGTGGTAAACTCACTGAGCTTGCATATGGTGGACCTGCGTTCATATCCTGATTCAGCCATCTTGATTTTGGTTTCCGCATAAGAATGTAGGTAGGTCGGGCTTAACATATCATCAACAATGAAGTCATTGGAAGAGACGCAGCAAGTTTCTCAGACAACCATCCTGGGAAGTTCATGTGAAAGAAATTCATTCCCACTATAACCATTTTAACAGTAAGTGCGGGAAGCTAAAATTATTTAGCTTGGAATTTCGTGGAGAGGACAGCCCCATTAATATTTTTTCAACATTTTTATACAATTTTTTTTATTGTAAATTGTAACTTTGTTACATTCAACAAAAAATTAATTTTACATAATTTGTGACAATTTATTTTTGTGCTGTATTCGCTAAAAAAAATTGTCCATTTTGTTTTAAATATATATTTTTTAAAATCAATTCATTTAAAAGCGATATCTTGAAGTTATTTCCATTTAAACTCCTTGGGTGCAAACTTGCTGATGAAAGCCCTTGTGGGTGTTGGCCACCGAAAAAAATACCTTTATTGTATGCTCTTCAACTTGTGGACATTACTTAAAGTACTATTTACTTCCATAAAAAAATTTTGGATGGCATATTTATTACATAATGGCCACAATTTTTGTGGTTTTGGGACGTACAAATAATAAAAATGAACTCTCTTCCCAAAATCCGACTATTCGCATTGAAATGAGATAGATTAATTATGTACTTCAAGGAATCTTTAAAATCACACTATGAAATGTGTTTGCAGTTTTTAAAATTAGCTCAAAATAAGGAAATTATTACATATTTTTAATATGCATCAGTCTGTGATTTTTTTGTGAAATAAGTTTCAGTAAGTATATCTTAAAACTGTTACACTTTTCTGCAAATGATTTCAGTTATTTTATTTGCACATCCCAAAAAACACTAAAACTGTGATTTTGACATTCCATTTGCAAAGCTATGCGATCTAAAAACTTTTTATGCGAGGAGAGAGAAATTCAGTAATGTCTGCAAGTGAATGGTATTTTGTACAATTACAAAATAATGACTTTTTTGGTGATTAACGTCCTTTTAAAAAAAGTTATTATCTTGCACGAGGTTATTAGAATACATGCCCATTCGTATAGTTTTGAGATTCTCTTGTTTCCTCAGAGTTAAGGGAATTTAATGACCCTTCTATGTTAAACATTTGGTCGGGGTCTAACATCTAAGCAATTTATGGTGATACAACATCTTATTCTTTCACCTATTTAGATTTAGTCAATTACTGTACCTAATAATTACTAATGTACACAATTATTATAACCAGTAGTACAGGTCGTTCAACATGGTCCATCTGCAATAAGTGGTTATTGGAGACCTTGGTTATTGTGCTTCGTTGTTGGAGTATGGCGAAGAAGGGGTAAATAATACATTTTCGCAAAGTTACTGCCATAAAAGTTTTTACCTAATGTACAGGATAAATACTCTTGCATCTGCCACCCTGTTATGAATCTTTCACATCGTCATATTATAGTTTAATTGCGGTACAACTACAAGCTGCTGGTACATTTTATCTTATAAATAATGACTGCACATTGGAATGTAATATCTCGGCCACAACATGCATGTACAAATATTTTTATTTTGTAGCTGCTCTGGAGACGATTGCCTGGCTGAAGTTTGTATGCTATTTTTGTGACCTGGATTCCGGTAGTTATTTTTAATAATACATAAGTATCAGTTAAGTAAAGCTGTGTATGTAAAGTGTTGATTGGTGCAAGTGTGGCCAAATGTATGTTATGATATAGGTACAAAGCATAAACCAGTATTGTGGGTTGAGAAGTTGTTTTAAAACACATTATCATCTTGGATAAAAAAAAGTGTTTTGGGGCTTAGTGACAATCTTCAGTGCTTAACTTTATGAAGTTGTTTTGTATTTGCCTCTTGTTAGTTACAATGATTCATAGGCAGGGATGCAACAACAGGAGGAGGCAGCTATTTTGCCCTCTCTGAATGACTAGGAAAAATTGTCATGAGGGGACAAAAAAATTATCTGAAAATGTTTTCGTAATCACTACAAATATTCTGTGGCAGACTGTCCACACACACGCAAAAGTTCAATTTAATTTGAATGGGATTTTCCCAGATTGTCAAAAACAGAGGCAAATAGAGTGATGAATGTCCAATTTTTTACATTCTGGTGTCCAAAGCTGCTACCGCAATAATTCAAGTACTATTGAGATGTATATATATATATATATATAGAGAGAGAGAGAGAGAGAGAGAGAGAGAGAGAGAGAGAGGGAGGTTTCAAAATAGTATAAGTACAATGTCCAAATTGGAATACACGTACCTGTTGGATGCTGTCTCAGGAATGGTGATCAGTTTTGGACTTTTTTGTTCAGAGAAAGGTGTTGGGCAGCTCCATTGTAGTTGTCTTCAAAGACCTTTCTTTTAAGAGAAATGCAAAAGACTTGCCAATTGACCAGGTGCAGAGTTTTGTTCCTGAAAAATGTAAAAGAGCGCTACTGATTCAAACGATGTAAGCTATATAGACAGGGTACTCTATTGCATTTTTTTGTTTATGGAGGAAATTAGCAAATTGGAAGGCAGGTTAACACTACTTGAAGATAATGTACTTGTGCTATTTGTGCAGTCGTGGGGTAATTGGAAGTGTTAATTTAATTTAACAGTTGGTGGTAGTAAACATATGTGTGTGTAGATGTTGCGCTAAATTGTTTATTATTTTGTTTTATTCGTTCATTTAATCATGTTTGTATATAAGTATATATCGCTCCTTTGTAACGTTTACAAATCATTGTGACGTAAACGTTCCACAGACAGACTGCTTTCGATAGTCTAGAAGAGAAAATTAGCTTTCGATAGTCTGGAAAAGAAAATTAGCTTTCGATAGTCTGGAAAAGAAAATTAGTGTATTTAGCGAGAATATAAATATCTAACCTTAGAGCCGTTGAATATTTTAATACACTTTTCGCTAAAGCTCAAGAAACTGCAAAATCATTATGTATGACTATCATTGTCCCTCGTACCATCAAACCGTAAACCTTGCACTGCAAAGTACCTGAAAATACTACCATATATTAGAATGTCTATGTTGAAAGCTCTACTGACAGATGTTGCCACACGCCGTGCACGAACTCAGATATCTACTAGTGTACTTGAACCCTTGTATACTTTGCAGACCCTTGGCGTTATACTTGATGAATTCGGACAGGCAACCTTGTTGGCTTCGACCACAGCTATTACCCAGCCAATTACTTTTATTTAACATGCATTTCGGTGAAGAACTTGTTAATTGCCGAAATTTTGTAGAGTTAAATCATGTATTCAATATTATTTCAATTTGACTTAAATAAAATTGATTGTCATGCTGATTGTATGTGTGTTTGTAATTTTGAATGCTCGTTTTACATTAACTTCTGTCGGTTATGAACAAATGGGCCTAGTAAGAATTTATTGTTTAGAATGGTTTTAAGGCGTATCTTTCCATTAATATTTACTTAGCTCAAAATTCTATGCCTTAGAATGAGTGATGTTGCCCTATCAGTCTTTAAATAAAATAATAATGTCGAAAATAAATTGTAATCTACAAAATGCATTTCAAATTGGCGGCACATGTAAGGCGCAAGGCCGCAAAAAGTATACATGTTCGGTTACTTGTATACTTGCAATTCGGACAGCAGTGATGATGTCACTTCCAAGGACAAGTACGCGTGAGAATGTACTTACTTCAGGCGAATTCGGATGTGGCATAATATTTCTAAGAACGTTTCTCTAGTGAATTCGTTCATGCAAAATATTTTCAATTACCTCTTACCTGGCCTTTGATGTACGACACAACAAAGAAAAACTTGGAAATTTTTGCACCTGTATACTGTATTGTTTTAAAAACAATCTTCAAATCCACCTAAAGTTGTGTTTTCATTGTGGAAAGCTAAATATAAAAGCTGTAAGGTAATAACGGATGTTTTCCAGAGTTTTGTATTAGAACAAGTGAGTACTATATTCGAAGATTGCCGTTTAAACTGCTTTCTTGCATGTCAGTGAGTGTTGTCATTCCCGAGAACACGTGCCTCATGTTGAACATAATTAAAACTTCGTTCCTATCATACTGTCGATAGAAACATCGTAATGGGCTTGCTTTAAAGGACGTGCATCGGTGTAGTCCGACTGACAAGGGAAGGTAGTTAATAGACTTGCACAAGGAGCTGCATGTGAGAAAACCTCATTTGTAAATTAATACATCAGCTGTTACCGCCCTACTTCAGTTATGCACGACTTTTCTGTGAAAAGAGCTTTTAAATATTTAGTTTTTTGCTGTAGTTCAGAAAACTTGGCAAAAAGATGTTTTCTGAATATAATACAAATCTCACACTAGTGAAATATAGTTTATTTATAAATTAAAATACTATACTTCTATTTTTTTTTTAACTTTTTTTTTCTACTGAGATAACTGAAATAAACAATATTGTTGTCTTACTATAAACTATGAACTGTGGTGTAAGAGATTTCACTGGTATTTTAAAATAAAATGTTTTTTTTTTTTAACTTGCGGTACATAAATATTTGTTTCGAAACGAATTTTTGCCACGCCGACAATCGATGAAACTATTTCCTCTACACATATCGAGTTATTAAAAGGCAATGCCACACAAAAAATATGCAATACTCTTTATCACAAAAGTTTATTTACATTAAAAAGTCTGGAACATTTTCAAACTCTAATTTATGATAGCCATCATCATTTCAGAAAAATTAACACAAAAATACGGGTTTTCTTCCATGAAATGCACAACTGAACATCGTCGGGTTTCCCTCGCTGATTTCTTCTTACACTCGCTTCGAAGTTTTGTGTCCCGGTAAGTTTGAGAAAGTCTTTTCATATCTGAAGGACCTTTACTTCTGTTCAACATACTCATCCTTATTTACATTACCATTATGCGTATTTTGTACGTATTTTCCTCACAAAAGCCTTTTCCGTTGAAAAAATTATCTGTTTTCAGATATTTCACAGTTAATAAAGCCAGAATTTTTCCAGATTTGAAAACTGTATGAAGTAAAATAGCGTGTTTGTTTTACAAACAGTACTTTGAAAAATAGAAGTAGTCAATAAATATTTTTACAGCACTACTGTACAAACACCGTTTCTTTACAGCGAACTTTTAAGAAGCATTCAAAATGGTTTATATGTTCATAATAAACCAGTTTATGGTACGCGCTTGTTAAAAGTCAACGTTAGTTTTACCCTCTCCACAGTAATATGTAAAATAGCTCAAGTTTTACTTCTTGAATATTTCTCCGCCTCATGCAAACAAAGATTAAATAAGTCTAGAAAATTACGTCAAAGTTAGGTAGCACGGCATTTGTGCGCAGTCACTTTAATAACATATTAGAGAAAATTTATTTAATACTAGGCATTATTTACACACCTATTTTCTACCTGTTTTTATTAATATCAAATATAATACATAAATTATAATTTATTGGTAAACATAAGTTACTGTTAAATTAAAATTTTACGATTACAGAAATATAAAACGATTATAATACATGATATATTTAGGAAAAGAACGAAGCGCGTCATACATGGGGTAATTTTTCGATTGTTTGATTCAAAAAGTGTGACGACACTGTGAATAGACTGTTCACTATAGTATAGTGTACTCGTCTCTCTCCCTCTCTCTCTCTCTCTCTCTCTCTCTCTCTCTCTCTTTCTCTCTCGCTCTCTCTTCTCGTGAAAGGGACTCGTGAGGGAAGTGTTGTTGGCTCTGCGGTAGTGTAGGGGTTTCTCTGGGTTCTCCCGTTTTCTCCCCTCTTTCATCCCGCCAGTGTTCCGCCTTATCACAAAGCCGGAACGACAGACCTGTCCTGCAAGTAGGGCCGTCGACTCCAATCACCGCCAGCCCCATTTCATCATTATTAACGTTGCTTGAAGTTACTTCTCACCAAAAAATGTATTATTTAACGCTTGTACGAAACACCGTTCAACCCGTAGGCATTATATATTTTACAAGTACTATTGCCTGACATTAAAAAAAATTACTCGTACAGTATTTTCATTATAGCGTGTCGAAACCACAATTTTAGTATTTTTTTGACGTACAAATAAAACAAACGAAACCAATTACAGAAAATTTAACAATGGCGACTGAAAGGTCATGTCTGAATTCATTTTAAGGTATGCTTTGCAAAACTTATTTTACAGATAATCACAGACTGCTACAAATCAAACCATGCAGAAAGTTCACTATTTTAAGAAGATGTTTTTTAAACTGCGAAATATTCCATAGCGTAATTTTAAAGGCTCCCTGTGGTAACACGTCTTATTTAAATGCGAATTATCTCATTTCCGTAAGTCAGGGAGTTTTTATTTTTTGTATATCCCAAAAACACCAATATTGCGATTTTGACAGGCTATTGTGTAAAACATTTGCCGTGTAATAATTTTTTCCATGCGAAAAAATAGTACTCGTAAGTATTGTCTACTGTGTACATATTTGGAGAACATTTCGTACACATATAAATAATGCAGTTTTCGATGACCGGCGCACTTGAAGACGAGAGCAACTTTGTTGTAGAATTGCAATTTACAATTCTCGTGGGTTCTGTGCAGCGGATTGGTTTGCGCGGGCAGCAAACGCCCGAAGTTTGACTGTCAACATTGGGGCCGTGGTGGTTTAGTGGTCAGAATACTCGCCTTCTACCGAGGGGAACCAGGTTCAATTCGCGGCTTCGCCCGGGTACATATTGAGAAAAGACAATTCATTTATGTGAAAACAGAATTATAAAATTATACTATGTTGGCCTATGTTTTTAACGGATTAAGGCAACCCAAAAGGAAGGAAATATTTTTTACCCAATAGCCAAGAGGGTAATGTTTATGGAGTGTATCTGTGCAACTATCGCGTAGTTACCACATTTCCGCTTTCCATCGTCGATGTATGAAAATCAAAACGTGAGTTTCATCAAGTTGTAGCTTTAGAAAAAAAGAGTATCTAGGTACTAATTTTTGCGCTTGGCTGAGGTATCTTAATCGATCACCAATGTTAAGCAACGTTCCCAGCGGCACATATTTGGATGGGTGACCGTTTAGTGGCATATCATCTGAACCTTTCCGGGCTTCCGAGGGGACGTTAAATATTCGGTCCCGGTTGTTATCGAATGATGGCCTAGGTTTTTAACTGATAACGGCATCCCAAAAGGAGGGTCTTTTTTTACCCGGTAGCCAAGAAGTAGGGTAAAGTTTTGGAGTGTATCTGTGCAACTATATCGTAATTACCACATTTCCGCTTTCCAGCGTCGATGTATGAAAACCAAAAAGTGAGTTTCATCAAGTTATAACTTTAGAAATAAGTGTATCTAGCTACTACTTTTTGCGCTTGGCTGAGGTATCTTAATCGATCACCAAAGTTAAGCAACGTTCCCAGCGGCACACATTTGGATGAGTGATCGTTTAGTCGCATAACATCTGAGTGCTACCGGGCATCGGAGGGCATGGTAAATATTCAGTCCCGGTTGTTTTCAATAGATAGCAGTTGTTAAGCCATTTCAGAGGTCCTTGGGCGGCCTGATAAACTCTTGACACCAGAGGAACAAAATATTTCGGTTACGTTCTCAACCGTTGCAGAATTACGTTTTGTTGTTATTCCACTCGATCCGTACAATTTTTCGTGATAAAAAGTATCATATGTCCTATTCGAGGACCTAAAGAACCTACATACCAAATTTCATCACAATCTGTTCAACCGTTATAGAGCTGAGTAGTAAAAAACATACACACACACACACACTTCCACATTTGCCACTGGCTGGCGGGTTTTCTCGGGGATCTCCCATTTCCCCCGGGCTTGAATCCCGGCGCTGCTTCATACCCACCTTAATTCACCATCGTTGGCTCTCAAGGCGCTAATCTCTCCGCTCCACTTACTATCAGCAAGTGGCGCCATTTGACCGCTAGCCTTGCTCTGTGTGATTCCGCTGAAGCAAGCATGCCGAGGATTCGAGAACGTGATAACGGAACAGTCGAACTAGGGCTGTTGTGGTTTGTTAACGAGATACCGGAAACTCGTCACGTCTGTCGTTCGCGCCGTTACTTGTCCCATCAGCGACAATAGCTGACGCCGCAGTGCAGGAAAATACACAGCACACACGGCCGATATAAGCTCACACAGCAAATAAAACTCCACTATGGGGAGAAAACAATCTTTGTTCAGAGCAAACACGCCAAGTACGAGAAGAAACCAGTTTCAAGGAGGAAAAAGTACCACCTCAGCTTAGTGAAAGCAATGTGGTAAGCGCAAATTCTTGTCCGTGCGAAGAAATTACGAATTGGCTAAATTGACATAGCTGTACCACCTCCTGTTAAACTACAGGTCAAAAATTAGCTGCTGGCTAGCACTGTCTTTCGTTTTACCACTTCCGGTCAACGTTTAGAAGCGACTTCAGCTCCTAGTTGCTAGTTACCGAGGATGAACCAGGGGCCAGCTGTTCCAACCGGAGGTTGGGGACAAATAAAATTGTTGTCATATTTGGAATTCACGGCACAAATACGACGATAACGAGTATTAATGTGGTAATAAATACAGTTGAATGATTTAAAATACTCCCCAGAAATGCAGTTTTTTTTGTGTTCTCATTATAAATACTACCGTCGAGTAACATTTTGACGTCAGTTTTGACAATGGCATTTTAGTTTCGATAATCGATTCTCATTTTGGACGTTACTATGCTGGTATCTTGTTGTTTTGTGAACAAATAAGTGTTGTTCAGACGCTGGCGAGTATTCAAATAATAAGATTGATTGTTAACTAAAATCAACAATAGTCCAATGACTGATTCGTACATTGCTCATGTATAGAGACCTGAAAAATTCGGAGATTAATTTCGGGACAAGCTAGAATTCGAAACACGTGTGTTAATAAAACTTCAGGCATTGGTCCGCACGGTGTTTGACACCTCCTAGAGAAGGCTGGCCCAATCGTCACCTTTTACTGTGGCAGCAAACAACCAATGTGCAGTTGCTATCGGCATATTTCTACATAAGACTGGAGAGTCTAGCCTGCAGGTCAATGAACTCGCGAATTTTTCTGGTCTCTACGTCATGTACTATTTCACTGAAGATGTAAATATTGAAAATATATGTTAATATTAGTTTATTGTAATTGTAATCAATTGGGAGTAACATATACGAAACAAAATGTTATTTTTGTCACAAATATACGAACGTTTCACCTTTGCTTTCCGATAAAGGAGGCTTAATATACTAACAACACAATTCCGGTATTATTAAATAAAAATTAGCCACCTATAAATCTTTAACTTTAACAACATCTACAAAATCAGACCCGAACTTTCATTTTACAAACAGGAGGCTACATGCACAACTGTGGTAAAACAATTTCTTCTATTCAACCAGCAGTCAAGCCCAACTCCAAGCTGTCTAGCCTCCATGTTTAGCTGGAGGTGGTAAAGCAAGGGGAAGGAAAATGTCGCACTTTAAACGACCCGTAAGCTAGATTTCACAGCCCTGTTTAATTTCGAGCCTTAGCCTTCTGTTCGTTGGCTACTAACCCGAGTGTGTACCCAGTTTTACCCTCAGAGCAGGTGGGATGGTATTTGGTGATTGTTTCATTGAACGTCTGTTATTGCCTCGGAGTTTATCAGGGCGTGTGTAATAAACTGTGATCCAGTTGCAAACATAAGAGAAATGTAAATGTTTTTTTTTTATTCTAGCTTTCCCTGAAATGAATTCACGAAATTGTATAGTCCCTAAGAATAACAGACATCTGCTTTATCCGAGCACGCAGAATAGAATACACAGAGGTACTAAACCCTGTCACACCTTGAACTTACAAGAGAGAACTTGTTAATATTTTTATGACATAGATCAAATGTAATATCTGATACGTGACCATAATTTTTCGGGTATCAACATTTTATTTTGTCTTATTTTATTGTTGTTGTATTTATAAAACAACATATTATAATTTCTCTCCAAATTATAGGCTTTTAACAGGGGTTCCTGCCGAGGAGAAAAGCTTCTTCCGTGTCAAGCACAAGTCTAATCATTACGAAATGACAAACACGGGAACTCCCTCATGGCAGCATATACACTGCTTATGAAGACTACACAAATGTTCCCTAGTAATTATATACGACATCGAGACAACACTTGAGCTTATCTCAGAAGAGCTAAATAACAATGTTCCGAAGAGTCTCGCTCGCGTATTGTGATGTCTGAGAGAGATGATATAACGCCAGAATATAAAAACAAGTCTTGCAGCATTTAACTGATTAGTGATAGCTAGAGACCTGAAAAATTCGCGGATTCATTTCAGAACAAGATAGAATTGAAACACATATATCTGAGCGTTACTTCTGCAATTGGATCACAACCTATTTGACACCACCTCCAGGACTGCGAGCCAATAGTAAACAGGCAACAAAATGCAGTCCCAATCACACCTCTCACTGTGAAAGCAGGCAGCCAATGAGCAGTTGATGTCTCCTTGAGTGTGCAAACAAATATGGAGTCTAGTCTTAATGTCATTGAACTCACGAATTTTCCCGGTCTCTAGTGACAGCAGTACATGGTGGCGCTAAGTACAGATGGTGGCAGTGCAGTAGCAGAATATTGAACAAATTGGGCGACGTAGCTGGGACGTAGTCGGACAACAACGAGCATTTGCGAGCTTTCATCCGCGCTTGAGGCCGAGAAGCGCTGTAAGGACGACACTGACGCGCGCATCAAGTGCCCCATCGCCGCTAAGCGCAAGGCTCTGAACTGGCGTGCAGCGTTCTCGTCGCACTGCGTGTACCTATGGGACTTTCAACGGTGACATAATTAATTTTTATTGGTGGTAAGCCTGCAGGAAGGATCGGTACAAGGCCCTTGAGTAGTTTTGTATGTATCTGACGCGTGTATTCTAAGTATCAGCGCTTAAAAAAAGCCCTTTTTTTTTTTAAGAGTATTTTGAAATGGTGTTTCCAATGAGCGTAGCGTCGTAAAAGCACTCAACAGCCGTCGTTTGAAGTGTGTGTTCTTTTCGTAGAACAGCACATTGGACGCACGGTTAATAGTTTCGTGGGGAAAAGTGTATTTGAAACACTTAGCTACGCAGTTCAAGCACCAGGTAGGTGGGAACCTTAAAGACCCTGTCACACGATCAACTTTTCTCGTGAAACTGTTTCAAGCAAAGTTGGTCAAATACAATTTGTGATTGTGGCGTGATTGGCGTTGTCTTTGTCGGAAAAAGTTCGATGACTTGAGTTTCCAGCAGACGTTTTGTACAAAAGTACGTTCCTAATATTTATTTGATGTTTGCCGGATTCAACCATTTATACTCGCGCACGACAGAAACGGTCGTTTCCGACCCCACAATATTGTAAAATGGTTAACACTCTTTGGAAGCGAAATAATCATGTAGATAGTTACTTGATATTATTGCTTTCCAAACATATTTGCTTTTTTTTTTTTTTAATCGCACAGTACAAAATCTGTATGTATGAAATTAAGTTTCCGAATAACTGGCTTACTTACTGATCAGTGCACAACCAAAATCGCTCAACGCAAAAGTTTGAAAATTTAGGTGTGGCATCCTCTTATGTCTGTCTCTCATATAAGTTGGCGAGATTTTGACAGTCAGTGAGTGGCAGCTTGAAGTATACGAAACAAACAACGTGCCATTTACAAAACCCCGTATCAGCTGATGCATTACCAACAAAAATTAATATTACGTTGGCTATTCTGAGTGCACTGCTGACGCACATCAGATAAGCAGAAAATATGCGGATAAGAAAGAGTTATTATATTAATCAATACATTTTAATTTACGTGGTCATAAAACAGCGGTTTTTAGTTTTAAAAACCAAACTTTGTGCTGAAGTAGTTATGTATAGGTGTTCAAAATGAAATGCACATTACAACTATCTGTATTAAAATGAAACAACTTCAAACCTTGGGAGTTCTTTTCACGTCGTATCCCCCCTCTCCATCCATGCTTTCCATACACGCATGATATTAATTCCAAAAGCCTACAGAAATATTGCAGAATATTGTTGAATTTTTTTTCTAATAATTTGATTAAATGTATTTCAAACTCGTGTCGTTTCAAGCCAGTAATAGGAGTAAAGTCAACTTTTGAAAAGACGGGATCAGGAGGCAGGCCAAGTGCTGCCATCTGTTGAAAAACGCATTCGGCTCAGAGAAACGCATTCAGTTCACAAAAGCGTAGCGTGATGCCATGCGCGCCATCTGTTTCCTCCCGAAGCACTAATCAGCCAGAAATATATAGCTTTATTGTGTAAAATAACAAATTTACGAACATATACCAATGGTTTTATTCTCCCGCGAATTCTCTGTATAGTTTTAAAAGCGACATGTATTTCCGTGTACAGCGATTTTGTTTACTGGTAATTTCCTTTGGGCCGGTAATCGTTACGTCTACGTTCATTACACGCCATGTTGTTCTGTCGCCCGCTTTGCAAAGTCGGTGGTGAGTTGGCGAATGAAAGTGTGTTGTCAAGCAAGTCACCAAAATTATTTTTTATTTCAATTATTAATGTATTAGCTGTAACGTCCAAAGTGTGATAAGAACTACAATTACCGTCTCGCAAATTTTAACCCAAATTCGCTGTCTCGGATAAACTAAAAAAGAGTTGGCAAATATTTAATTTTTTGCAGGATTGTATATTTTTACTTTTATAACCTACGAATTTTTAGACAGATGTCGGTCTGTAAATACTCGTACCTCAAAGTTTGTTTAGCATTACAGTACCTTGACCAAGTGGATTAGCTGACAGCGTGTTTATAAAAAAATACAGCCTCCACTTGACGTACCGGCTGATGGCGAAAGGATACACGAACGAAAAGTAAACATTCGGCGCTACTTTCGTCGAACTGTCAAAATCTCGCCAACTTACATGAGTCAGATAGTAGGCTCGTTTCACACGAGCGGGAATACCGCGGAGCGGGCGAGTCGCGAAGCGTCTTTAAGGCAACAATTCGTAAGCGGACGCACCGTCGAAGACGCGTGTGGAAGGCTGCAGGTTTTGGTTGAGCTGGCCAGTCGTCATGGACGATCGTCACCGTGCAGTACTCGCCTACATGGGGCCACGACTGTTGAAAAGAAATGACAAGAACAGAGGATACTGGGTACATCCAGTAGTGAGCTGTCGCTTATTACAGGGAACATTTTATGTTTTTTTTATTTAATCAGCTGTGGTTTGGACGAAGGTGTTGAATCCGGTTCTGTGACGATTGAGGCGCCAGCACTTGTTACTAGTCCTCCGTGATCGGGCGTAGGGATGTTTCGACACTGTTGTCTAAAGGTTGAATTTACTAATGAATCAACACAGGGCGAATGAGAGTTAAAAAAAAAAAACAATCTCTAGTTTTATTATTGTTTTAACAAGTTAATTGACACACGAGCTCTCGAGACAACTCCCTCCCTTTTATATGTATGCTCCGTATTGTTCGCGTCGTGGGGGGGGGGATACTCTTCGCACTTGCTGGGTGATTCCAAATATCCGCTGCACTCGCGGGATAACTACTCAGGGTCCTTCCCACTCGCGGGATGACTGTTATTATCTGGCTTGCTGTGCTGGTAGTTGGTCCTGCAGTTGAGGTCTGGTGAGCTGGAACTGGCAGGACTCTGCGTCTGATGGCGGCTGGCTGCCGCGGTCGTTTCTCCCGGAATCACTCCGCTCCCTCGGAGTCTCGTCGGCCGACTCCCGTTGGCGTCCCATCTCGGACCCGCTCCGCGCTCCTCGATCCCGTCGGCTGACTGCCGCGTCTGACTGCTCCCGACTGACTGACCCATTCCTTCCTTTCTCTCCTCGTTTTGTAGCCCGCCATCGCCATATTCAAACTGCCTCGTCTCTGCACATGGTCCGGGGAGCTTGTTGTGTCTCCCTGAGTAATAAAACACGTGTGTCCGGCCTTCTGGCGCACGTGGTCCGGCGTTGTCCCTATCGATTCTGGTATGGGCGCTTCATTGTCTCGTTCTGCACGTGCTACTTGGCGGGTGGCCTTTGGTTCAGCGCGCGCACGTGGTCCTTCCCTTGTCCCCAGATATGGCCGCTATTATTCCCGTACGCCCGCTAAAAGCTCTCCTGGTTTATTGCGGCGAAGCCCAGGGCAGCCACAGCTGGTGGTGGGATCTCGGTGTCCCTTGGGCAGCTGCAAAATGCGGCTGTAGCCGCGCCCTGGTGCTTTCCGTTGTCTCCGGATGCCGTCTGCACGTACAGGAACAGTGGCACGTGCAGAAACCTTTGGTGGCCCGCTTTTGCAGCTGTGAGGCTCGGCTGCGTATTCCTGGTGGTATCCTTTTGGCACGTCCGCCAGACCCTAAATCCTTATTGCGGGCTTCGCCTGCGAGCTTCCCCGAGCGTGTGTTCTGACGGCAAAAATATAAGGACGCGGGAAGCGTCACAACTTCGAAAGGACGAATCGGAATTTTTTTATTATTATTTCAGAATGTCATTCACAATCTTCGATGAATTGTAGTGTTCTCTGGAAAATATTTTGAAGAAAGAAGATACGAACATGGGACAGGCGATACCTCAAATGGAAATGCTTACCATAACACTGAGGTGGGAAAATGCATTTTATACTAGTGTTTTTATAAGGATGAGATGATATTAAAGATGTGAAGACTTATAGTTTATTTTAAACACTTGAAAAAATGTATTACACTGAGTTTGATAGTTTATTGTAAAATAACATTAAAACTCCTAGAAGTATTTTAAAATGTTTTTTTGACTTCAAATAAATATTTAAATTTAACATTAACAAAAAAATATTGCATAGTTATAGTAATTTCCAATATTATTCTGAAAGAGGTACCTTTTTGTTTTTACTTTTCGCTACAAGGCATGGACCAAGTTGAAAGTAGCATATAACTGAAAGAAAAAGGCTCATTTATGACTAAAAATTACATACTCATTATGTGGTTATCCTCTGAGAATGGGGGCAGCTCAGTGTCCGTCACTGAAGAAATCGAGCTTTGTGAAATCACAGTTGACTCTCCAGGATGTGCCAAATTGTTTTCAACTCCACTGTTCTGTAACTACTCGTGCCCAGAGTGATAGATTGGCGCTTGGTAGGACGAATGTCGTGATGGCACAGGCAACATTGCAAAGTGCTCATTAGAGACTTTTGAGACAGATAAATTCTGCGCAGGTGTTTAGGAGGCGGGAGGGGGGGATAAAATCCTTGTGCCGCTTCTGCTTTTGAACGTCTGATGCGTTGCAAGACACGTAAAAACCTCTGCCCGAAACTTAAGTTTTTGGTCGGTGCCAAAGGTTCATAAAGTAGGCAGTAGAGATTCCAGAAAAAATCCTCGTCTTCAACAACAGGAGCAGGTACGGCCGGGAGATCCAAAAACTTTAACGGTTTTGTTTCTAGGTCATTTAGTTTTGATTTTGTTTTCGTCTATCCCGTTTTTTTGTCCTCGAACTTGCTGAAGTTTCACCATGTGATATCCCATCTCTTGGTGTAACCGGATCAACCACTTTGTCTTCTGTGATGGGTACTCGAGTTTCTTCCCCATCTTCCTGTAAACTCGATGCTGAAACTACCCTCATTTCCAGAACAGGCGACAAGAAGCTCAACCGGCCAGAATTAATGTATTTAGATTTGTTGACAGCTGCTGAACCAGATTTCGCAATAGCAACAAATCATTGGTTGTAGATTACGAAACATTTTTTGCCTACAGGTACTTGGCTACTGGTTGTCACTTGGTTGATCTGCATTGCACATACACAGTTGGCACGTTTACAGCCAGTGAAATCATCAGAAGTGTATGTCGTGCTATATGGACCAGCCTGAGCGGGCATTGTATACCTGAACCAACAGAAGAAACCTGGTAAGTAATTGTATGTGGGTTTCAGAATCATGCAAATTTCCCGAATTGCTTAGGAATCATCGATGCCAAATAGGTGCGAGTGGTGAAGCCAAAAATGAGCGGCTCTTTGTATCATAACTACAAAGACTTCTTTCAATTGTTCTTCTAGCTGTCGTTGACTCTGATAACCAGTTGGTGTTTGTTTAAAATGGGTATTTTGGTAAAGATTCTGAGAGTACGATTTTTAATAATTCTGCTTTGTGGACGCGCCTGACACAAAAGAAACATAATTTACCTAGTCCTGCCCCTTTGCCAAACACACACGGAATCACATGTTTATAGGTGACGAGGCCTTTGGGCTGTCAGAATACAGGGTGATTTTAAAATCATGGGACAAACATTGAGGGGTGGTAGAGCTCACTAAAACAAACAATTATTGTATAGGAATATATGGGCGGAAGTGACGCGTTGAGGCACAAACACAAAAATAACACATGAAATGCAACACATTGTTTATTTACAACGTCGCCGCTAAATGCCTTTTTACAGCAATGTTTATAATAATTGCTCAAAATTGCTACCACCGACAGTAATGCAAGCTTGGTAGCGTCGGTGGAGTGATTGGCGAACAGATTCAAATANTTGTTAGCCAATCACGCCATATGTAGAGGTCGCCAAGCATGCGTGACTGTTGGTGGATGCATTTCCTGCAACTGTTTTAACATTTTCTGTACGGAATCACTCGTTAAGTATGCTGCTAATGAACATTTTATGTTTCCGTTAATGTGTTTAGTTTGTGTGTTTGTGCCTCAGCGCGTCACTTCCACCCATATATTCCTATACAATAATTGTTGGTTTTAGTGCGCTCTACCACCCCTCATTGTTTGTCCCATGATTTTAGAATCATCCTGTATGTACAACGTCCTTATGGAGGGAAATTGTCATGTCACAAAAAAAAGGATTTCCAAGAACCGTTTGTCGCGGGCTCGTAGGTTCGGAATGTGTTCACGCGAATGGCGAGTGTCCCATCGAGCGATGAATGCGAATGTGGATTTTGCTGTTGACATCACAAAGGCACGTTGTATTCTAGTCAATTTTGTACGTGTAAGAGATGGCCATCGAATCGCAGACACTCTTACTGTGATTGGTTTTACATCTTTCACGGGTTTGGATGAAAGGAGAAGAAGTGTGTCAGCATTGCAAAACAGATAAATACTTGCTAATTATTTTGTAAGTGATGCTGGTGAATTACCGTAGCAAGACAGCAAAATTTGACTTCTGACTAACGCAGGGTTTTGACATTCATGTCATTATGTTGGTTTCGATTGCGTACTGGTATTGTTTCTGTTTGTGTGGCAGATATTTAATGAAAACATGAGGAAAATTGAGACCGTGGTCTGCAGTATCTTGTAAATTAACTGAAGCGTCGTGCATTATAAAAAAATAAAAAAATAAAAAACTAATTCATGAGTGTTGTCTACAGTATGATGTAAATTAATTGGAGTGTGGTGCATTATTTATATCAAGGTCTTTAAATATTTATATCCATATATTTTTTTCTGAATTACACATGATTTCTACTAAATACGTTAATTGTTAAACTAACACAATTTAATTATACTCTAATAATGTATGAAATATCTGACAAGCAATACTTACAAACACTTTTCCTTTCCGTGTCACCACGGTCTTAACTCCAAATGGTTCTGGGGTTTGTTAAGCCACAGAAACTACGACAAATTGCTAGTTATGTTTTGTCGTTCAGTTTTTGAGTCCCAGGCGCAGTTCCACGCTTATTCTTCAAAATTTATCCGTGAAATGTGGACAAATTGCACAACGTATTTCATTCCGGGCTTAATCCTTTTGGTTTCTGTCTTCGTGCTCTTCCTTTCCCACCTCCCAGATACCC
>NQII01004959.1:44743-59384 GCA_002778355.1 Clitarchus hookeri | reverse complement strand
TCTTGGTTTTATTGCGGTGAAGCCCGGGGTCGTGGGACCTCGGCGTATCTTGGGGCGGCTGCCCAGTGTAGCTGTGTTCGTGCCCTGGTGGCTTCCGTTGCCTCCGGATGCCGCCTGCACGTGCAGAAAACTTGGGTGGCCCGTCTTTGCAGCTGTGAGGCGCGGGATCCTTTATTTGGACACGTTCTCCGCCCTTAATATTTATTGGTGTAGACCGTCGGCAGGCTTCGCTAGCGCATGTGTTCTGGCGGCAAAAAATGCCTGGACGCGGGGAGCGTCAATACCTTGCAATAACGTTCAATACAATTGCTTATTCTTGAACGAAGCACATTGGTCTTGGCGTGGTCAATTTTTTCACGTGCAGATAATTGCTTACTGATCCTTACAGCTACGTTGATGTAACAGCGTATCCATTCGTATGGCTTCCCCTGCACGACAGGTTGAAGGTGAAGCACCAGGCTAACTGCCTGTTCCTGCTGTTTGGGGATTTTACAAAGACACCAATAACCTTTTTCAGTTATTGACCGTGTACCCTGCTTGCAATAAATATATCACTTTTGAAATATCTCTTTTAAGATCTACATTTACGCATAGCTTGTATCCTCTCGCCATATGTAAAATTAATATTGCCAGGGGCCTTATTTCCTTATTCATGCGTCGATTAAATGAAACTTGGAAATAGTTGGGGGTATAAGTATGTTGTTAATATAAGTAACCTTTATTCTCAGGTGCATGAAACAGCACAGAAATAAAATAGAATATATGCACTGTACAGAAGTGCATAAGCTACAGTTTCAACACGACGTGCCATGCTGCCAACTTTACTGGCAGCATCTCAGTCCCCGTTTACGTTTAAATGTATGCTTTTATAAGTGGTTTTTTATAGGTTTATTTGTAAAATGCTATTTTAACCGTGAAATAGCTATAAAATTCAAACTTTTGTAGTTGTGGAAATCAGAACGTAGGTTATTTTACAACTTGATGAAAAGTTCTTGATTTAACTAATTACAACACTTTCATGCAAAATGGTATGATCAAGAGTTTTAACTGAAGTATTCGGTGCCTCAGACACTAGAGTTTTGCCCCTTAAGCTCAGGGTTTGTGTATTCGAACCCCCTGTCAGTGTAATGAGTTATTGCAAACTTCGTTAACACGAATGCGTGGGTAAAACGCAAGTATTCGTTAAGCGAGTTTCGATATAGTTTCACATAACTCGAAAAAATATAAAAAAAAAACTGAAGTTACTCATGTTATACGACTCAGTTTAAAAAAAAAGTTAGTTTCGCTACCAATACAGTTGGATTACTAGACTATCATTACCTTCCGTCGATACTAAGTGTATTTTACAGTACAGCGTAGTTAATAACTGTAGCACCCGCTTCGTTATTTGAGCAGCAGAAAACCCCTCACTCATGTAAGTTGTAGACATGTTTCCATAACTTATTACTATGGTCAACTGACATTCATTAAAATATTAGCTCTTAGGAATATTTATTTTCGTTATAGATCTCGAATGTTCATGAAAATTCTCTTACTTATCTCGGTAAGTAAGTTGCTCTGATTCAAAATGTTTGTGATCCGCGGGCATGCATTTGAGAGGCCTGACATTTGAAACAATCCAGTCACAAAACATTAACTAAAGTGTTTTTTAAAACAACTACTCGTGGGATCTTTTTGCAAAAAAAAAAGGGTTGTTCCCCGCTTGTTACACTCTAAACCCGAAACATTGAGAATTGGGCCAAATCATTGAAAATAGTGAAAATTAAGTGACTTATAATCACTGCCTGATAACTAATTAACACGATGACTGAGTCTCACTAATTTGTTTGTAATTGCCACTGAATGTCGAGAATTCCATTGCCATAAGTCACTTATTCCCAGTTCTCGTCCTTGATTTGCCAGTCTGCAGTAGCGTATCAACTGACTTCCAGTGAATATTATTTCACTGATTGATATCACTGATTCGGGCTTAGAGCGCACTTTGTGTGGGAGCGAGAGTGTCCGGCAACATCGACATCCATATTTACCAACAGGAGCAGTAGGTTATGTATTAAAGGCGTGTTTTAACGTTTATGTGCTCCACATGCAGGGTCCTGTTTTCGAACTGGTCGGATGTAGTTTGTGACTTCCTAATGCTTCAGTTCGGATACGTTCTGCGGGCGCTTCTTTGGCGCCCCTGACGTTCTGCTCAAGTCATTACTTAAAAACACAAATTTAAAGTATGCTAGTGCTTTGCAGTTGAAAGGCTATGCATGAGCAGCTCTAGCAAAGGTATGTATGAGTAGCTCTAGCAACGCTATGTATGAGTAGCTCTAGCAACGCTATGTATGAGTAGCTCTAGCAACGCCATGTATGAGTAGCTCTAGCAACGCTATGCAGGAGTAGCTCTAGCAACGCTATGTATGAGTAGCTCTAGCAATGCTATGTAGGAGTAGCTCTACTAACGCTATGTATGAGTAGCTCTAGCAACGCCACGTATGAGTAGCTCTAGCAACGCTATGTAGGAGTAGCTCTAGAAACACTATGCATGAGTAGCTCTAGCAACGCTATGTATGAGTAGCTCTAGTAACGCCACGTATGAGTAGCTCTAGCTACGCTATGTAGGAGTAGATCCAGCAAAGGTATGTATGAGTAGCTCTAGCAACGCTATGTATGAGTAGCTCTAGCAACGCTATGCATGAGTAGTTCTAGCAACACTAATGTGAAAATTGTTCTGTCACTGAAGAAAGTACTTCGGCTTAAGTGTCGCTCCTTTGCTAGTTCCTTCAATATATCCCATCAGAAATACTCCACGACAAGATATAGCATATGCAATGGAGTGTGCCACATAAACGCCAAGAAATAATGTGCAAATATGATTAAGTTAGGTGGGCCGGTAGCATGGGGCAGTGGGCCTGTACTCACAGCTGTAAGCAAGCAACACGCGCATGACTTATCCTGGTGGGACTGCTTCCTTATAACAGTGTACAGCGTAGCGCTCACCTTAATGGGGCAAGTGGCACGGAATGCGATATTGGTAGAGACCTGAAAAATTCGCGAGTTCAGTGACCTGCAGGCTAGACCCTACAGTCTTATGTACAAATATGCCGATGTCAACTGTGTATTAGTTGTCTGCTGTCACAGTGGAAGGTGCAGATTGGGCCACAGTTCTTCAGGAGTTGTCGAACACCATTTGGACCAATGGATAAGGTTATACAGACACACGTGTGTTGTATTCTAGCTTGTCCCAAAATGAATCCGCGAATTTTTCAGGTCTCTAGATATTGGACAAAGGAGAGCACCGCAGTGGAGGGAAATTGGGCAATGTGAATGCAAGTCTGATATCAATACATTAATTATTATATTATATTCAGATACCAACATAATTCAGGATATTTGTTTCCTAGTCATTAACTGTACTGTGTAAAGAGTTCGTACCGAAGCACAGCAAAAACAGAACAAACCAACCTACGGAGAAATGTAATCGCACCCGCATGCATAGTACAAAAGAGAAAAGTTATAATTGAAACGTTTCACATTAGGTATTTTCACAGCATGTGCTCGGTGTATTTACCATCGACAGCAATACACGTATGTAAACACACATGTAGCGAGCGACGAGAGGCCCGAAGTGTTTCTGGCATTATGCCTTTGCAAGCTGCCCCAACGTGTTCCTGCATGTCATCTGGCGTCGTAGGAACAGTGTTTTACAACGTATCTTTCAGTGTTCCCGTGGAAATAAAATCGAGAGGTGTGAGGACTGGGGAGCGAGCTGGCCATCTTACAACACCACCTCGCCCTAACCACTGGTTTGGAAACGTTTCATTTAACACTTGCCTCGCCACCAAACCAATATTCACAGAACAACCATCATGCTGAAACCACATATCATGACGTATGTCGAGCGGTAAGTCTTTCATAAAAAGTCGGTAAGGTATCTCTGATGCAATGGGCGTACGTACAGCCAGTCATTGTCCCTCGATAGAATTGTGACCCTATGACGTAATCTCCAACGATTCCACACCACACGTCTTCCGCTGTCGCTGGTGCTCCACGTGCCGGACCCAATGCGGATTCTCCATCGCCCATTAGTTCATATTTCGTAAATTTATACAACCATTGTCTGTGAAGGTCGCTTCATCGATAAATTTTATGTTCTTCAGAAAATTGCTGTCATCCCTTACATACATCAGAACAAACCTACAAAACTGAACACGCTTCTGGAAATCACTTTTATGTAATGCCTGATGAAGAGCCACGCGATTTGGATGGAATTTCCGTTGGCGCAGTATCCGTAATACACTTTTTTTACTTGTTCCCACGAACCTGGAAAGTTCTCGCGTAACCTGATGGAAGGTTTGCCTTGAACTGTGCCAACACATCGCGTTGATGCGTCTCGCCTGTAGCACTCGTGTTGTGGAATTCCAATCCCGTCGTGACAAGAGACGTGTGCAAATTCTTCGTATCGTTTGCCGTGAGATGGGCGTCGGATAAGGATTTCTTTCGCCTCACATTTGGACGGCTGGCTTGGCATTTCTGCCACACTCGCCGTATATAAGTAGAACGTCCAGGTTTTCCTCGTTCGTGAACTTCATTGCGTACGTACAGCTACAAACTGCAGTACCACTTACCATAGCAGATTACGGAGACTGATGCTGCGCTGCTATTAGGAAGCGGTCCCGCCAGGATGAGTCACGGTGCGTGTTGCTTGTATACAGCTGTGAGTACAGGTCCACTGCCCCATGCTACCGGCCCACGTAACTTAATCATATTTGCACATTATTTCTTGGCATTTCTATGTTACTTTCCATTGCATATGCTATATNCATTTCTATGTTACTTTCCATTGCATATGCTATATCACTGAATTCCTCTTTGCACGTACTTTCAGATGCTATTTAAATAAATGTAAGTTTCTGGAGGAAAAATAATTTGTGGTTTAATTATTTCCGCCCACAGACGTGTTACGAATAGTCACTTTGCGGCAAATTACTTGCCCCCGTAAATGATTTCATTGATCTAAAACAGCATTTCGTGATCTGCAACCGTTCCGGAAATTTTGGAGGTGTCCACGTTAGGCAGAACATCCTGTACATTCTGATTTCTTCAATCTGCACTATTATAAGTTTATATTTTGTAAGCTAATTCAGCTAGCCAATAAATAAATTCAGCAAATTTATTCAACTGTTTTTAAATGAAATTGTGTTCGTTTTGAAAGCTTTTTATGTAAAATGAGTCTGCACTACAGTTTGCAAAAATCGTCAATAGTACGTGCATGATGTAAAATGACGGCCATACAAGCTCAGTTTAAATATTCGCGGATAGATCGCAGGACACCCGCACACACAGTTAAAAAATGTCTCACAGATAGCGGTACCTAATGTTGACATCTTTGTATAAGGTAATGAATTTTAACTTCCCTATTAACATCTTAAACTCTCACAGGTGTGCCAAAACTTTAAGTTCTCAGCCACAAAAAAAAACTGTGAATTAAGGCAAAGCGGGTAATTACATTATAAATTAAAATGTTCATTAAAATTTCTTGAAATTTACATTTCTGTACCATGATATTAAATGTGCGGTACCTCGGATAGGTTGATGGTGTTTTGAAGTCAAAAGTATACTGAATGAATTAAAGTAGTTTAACAAAATTTGTCAGTGAAAGATTGCAGCATTTTTAATGTTGGAAAAATATAGTTTCGCGTTTACTGACCAACAAACCAAAATCTGAAACATCAGTAGCACCAACTTTTACAAATTTTTTGGGGAACACACCTCACAGCTACGACGTCTTAGGCAAGACGAGACAGTTAAGTCACCCAGAAACGTAATCGATATTTCAGCATGGCGTTTTAACGAGGGAGTAATATGAACGACGCGTCTTAAAAGGCCTTTTCACAATTGTGCGGCAGTTTGTCGGAGACACGACACTCTGCGACCGTCGCATGCCACCTGTCTCCGTCGATTTTACAATAGCGGGACATTTTCGTCGCTTTTATATGCGCTACTGCCATCTAACGTCGTAAGAGAAAACTAGAATAAACGAAACCCTGTATAATTAGGCAATAATTTCAGTTTCGTTTATTTATTTAAATGGCGTTCTATGTTTAGAGACATTTTGTTATAACAGACGTGGATCAAAAAATACAAAAATAAAAAAAAACATCACTTCAATTTTCTATTTTCATAAATTGGCAATTCGAAATTGGAATAAAATGATTAACATCGGTTGTATGTACTTCTCTAAGTGTTTTCAGCGTATAGTATGGGCTGTTGTCATTCCAATATGTACTTGACTGTTTAAAAAACACGCAATATGATTATATTCAAGCACTCACCATACGCACCCTACGTTTTTGTTTACAAATATACGTTGGTATTATTATTATTATTCCTAGTCGCAGGTGCGTTAGAACAAGTTCTATCGCACTCTGCCGCATCGCCATCGTCTGCTGGCTCGCCTCTGATTGGCTAGTCACTTTTTTTTCGCATTGTCGCTGTCGCACTGTCGCGCTATTGTAAAAAGCACTTTGGCAGGACGTCTCCCGCAGAGGGGCCGCGGTGGCTGAGTGGTTAGCGTGCTCACCTCCCACAAAGACGAACCGTGTTCAACCCCCGGTCCGGGCCACTCCCGGGATTTTTCGCGAGTGGGAATCGTGCCTGACGATGCCCCGCTGGTCGGCGGGTTTTCTCGGGGATCTCCCTTTTCCCCCTGACCTTTCATTCCGGCGCTGCTCCATACTCACCTCGAACACGCCTCATCGGTTCTCGAGACCTCGGTGTTAAAAGCCGCGAAAATCTCTACGCTCACGTCTCTCGCAGGAATATCCGTAATCGACCTGCTTGTGAAAGGGGCTTCGGGCGTGCGCGACACCTAGTGAACGGCGCTCGGTCCTCGCCCCGGCCGTACTGTCTCCGCGCTGTCTTTGTGTGGCAGGTAGATGACTTGACAGCGCCTCAAGATTGTCCCGGAGATCACGGAACTTGTGTCCTCCTCAGGGGCATGGTAGAAGATGCGGGGGACAACAAACTGGAGGTTGTAACAAGCTCGCCGCCAAGAAGTGCACTTTGCGGCGAGTCCACATCACTCTGCCCAGCTAATTCCACTCAAGTTAGGAACTGAACTGCATTTATCATGGGAAAGTTTGGCATAGGGAAAATTTCCGCCGCAAGGTGCGCCACTGTTCCAGAAAGGTCACTTATGCTGGCGGTAAATGAAGAAATTATATTAATTTGTGTGTGAAGGTTAATGTTTGGCTCTAATTGTGATGTACAGGATGTATCTAAATTTGACCGACAAACCCTGCAGGTTAATCTCGGAAAAATAAGTTGAAACCATTCATACGACCTATGGTCTAAAGTGAATACTAAGGGTGGTACACATATTTGAAGTTGGACCTGAAGCACTGGTTTTTTTTGCAAATTTTGGATATAAAAGTTACGACGGAAAACTGATTGTCCGGAAAATAGCTTACTAAACAAATATCTTCAAGAGCCACAAAACTTGTCGCTGTCGTCAAAGTATTTCATGTAAATAATCACGGTAATTGCCGTTATTTCGAACTAACCTTACCCTCACGCCAGATGCGTATTTTGGATTTAAAATATGGAATTTGATTCCCCGTGTCACAATTTTTTGTTTTGCACTGGTCCAATAAACGAAAAGAGGAGCAAAGGAAACTTTTAAATATTGCGCACTAATTCTTATGGTCCTGGACACAGAACGCTCGTTGCGCACTAATTCTTATGGTCCTGGACACAAAACGCTCGTTGCGCACTAATTCTTATGGTCCTGGACACAAAACGCTCGTTACACACTAATTCTTATGGTCCTGGACACAAAACGCTCGTTGCGCACTAATTCTTATGGTCCTGGACAAAAAACGCTCGTTGCGCACTAATTCTTATGATCCTGGACAGAAAACGCTCGTTGCGCACTAATTCTTATGATCCTGGACACAGAACGCTCGTTGCACACTATTTCTTATGGTCCTGGACACAATACGCTCGTTGCACAGTAATTCTTATGGTCCTGGACAAAAAACGCTCGTTGCGCACTAATTCTTATGATCCTGGACAGAAAACGCTCGTTGCGCACTAATTCTTATGATCCTGGACACAGAACGCTCGTTGCACACTATTTCTTATGGTCCTGGACACAATACGCTCGTTGCACAGTAATTCTTATGGTCCTGGACAAAAAACGCTCGTTGCGCACTAATTCTTATGGTCCTGGACACAAAACGCTCGTTGCGCACTGATTCTTATGGTCCTGGACACACAACGCTCGTTGCACACTAATTCTTATGTTCCTGCACACAAAACGCTCGTTGCGCAGTAATTCTTATGGTCCTGGACACAAAACGCTTGTTGCGTACGTAGTTTCATTGAGGTGAACCTCCGCAGGTGACTGAGGCAAGGACAACCTGTATGAGATGACAGTAGGCTGGATGTAAGATATGCCCGAAGGTAAGGTCGCGTCAGCAATGGTGGAGGGGCAGTGGGTCATTTTACCTTCTGCCGTCAGAGAGGGGGACCATTGAGGCCAAGGTTTAAAACTTATAAAAACAATTGCCTCAGGTACCCTATGTACCTGAAGCTTTTTTGCGCTAATGACACTGAACTAGCATGCAGCGTTTCCGTAGTCACGATGTACTGTGTAAGTTGGATGTGTAACAGCGGGACTTCATTAAACACACGACGACGTTCCTAAGATTAAACTACATACGTATAGTTGTACTTTTATCCTAACTTTGAAGGAAACTGCGTCGGGCAGCTCTAAAAATGATTTTTTTTTCCGATTCGGGTTTTTTTCCCTGTTTGACTACAGGTAATATGATAAACCAAAATTATTTGGCATAATATAATTGGCTTTCACTTTTTTGGCAAAATGTTGTATTTCCAGATCATTTATTTACGGAGACACGCGTAAAATAGCCAAAAAACGATTTAACAAAAAAAAATTTGCACTAGTCCTCTTTAACATATTTAACGTTCCACTAGAATTTAATTTTATATGGAGGCTTGAAATGATTCCATAAGCTTATGAGAAACTTAGAAATTGTTTCCTGCATCGTTTGACCTGACGGTGATTGAGGAAGAACAAGTGATGGGGTGTCGGAAAGCGGGAGGCCAATAGGGCATTTGACCCTTCCTCGATCTCGTTGAGGTGCGCTAAAGACTTCATATGGTATAACTAGGGGCAGTGGTATTTCGCGCAAACATGTCGAGACAAGATAGATTTCAAAACACTGTGGGTATCGTCCAGCATTTTTGTGTTGTTGAAGTGTGTTCTGGTCCGTGTTAACTGTTCGGGCACGAATCACGTAGGGACAGTGTCGGAGTTTCGGAATCCTGAGTGGCACGGTCAAATGCGGAAACGACACCAGCAGCCAATGGAGGTATGACACCAGCCGAGGTGTGTTTACAGTAACGATGTCTACTGCGTGCTCCGTATTTTTAATAAAGCAAGTGTCAGTAAATAATATTATACTGTATATTTGCACTTTTTATAAGTTTTTCCTGTGAAATGTGTGGATAGGAAGCAACATGTGCGTGTAAAAAGTGTCATAATTGTATTAAAAATTGAATTTTGGAAATTGACGCTTTATCCAGTGACACTTGCCCTCTCCCCCTAACCTAACGTAGTTGAGAAAAATTGAAATGTCACTGAACGAGTGATGGTTACAGGAAGCATTACTCAGTACCATAGGCTGCATTAAGTTAACTAACGATCTCGCATCTCTCTACGGATTACGACTGCTATAGCTGATGCAGTGGATCTTAATTTTAAGTTAATTACTGACAAACTTTAAAAATAACACTACTTGTAATTCTTTTATTAATTACTATGCCAGTGCCCTAATGTTATTATAAATACTTGTTAATAAGTTGGAGAAATGCCTTGTGATTTCTTCTCCGTGAGTGCCTGTATAAACACGAAATAATTTATCCATGCAACAACCGTTCCAGTAACAAAACGCGTCGGTGTCCGATTTTCTTACGTGGCCAACTAAAGGATGGTCACACTTCCCTATCGTCTCCTTATCTGCCCCCTTTTTGGGTAACACGGGGATATAAGAATTTCCTTTGTGTGTCCTTGATTTTCCGGTTTCTGTTTGGCCCTTGGCTTTCTCACCGACCACGTAATTTTTCATTTTTCTTTTTCCTGTTTTTATGCAGTCTCTTTTTATTTCATTTTCATTAATTTTCTGTCCCCTGACCCCATTGTTTAATTAACTATTTCTGATACAAGGTTGCCCGGAAGGTAAAATATGTCGCTGATGATACTGTGTAGCAGCCTAGGGGTAATTTTCTTTCTATGACTATATTCTAAATCTATGCCTTGTAAAGCGGCACTAATCTATTCTATGTATTTTTCATCAGTAAATTATTTCTTCCCATTTGGAACTGTCATGGGAAAAGGGATCGCCCCGTAAAATCCGCGTGACTTACGCAACGTCTGCCACGTTTCACACACGCAAAATCTCGGACGCGAATCCACCGGCTTTCGAACCCGGACATTAACTACAGGTCCCCAATCCCACCTTCCCAAGAGGCAATTTCCTTTACTCAGCATGAAAGACTGCAATATTAATCCATGACAGATAAGGGATTGTTATAATTTTCTTGCGTCGAATATTTCGTATGTTGTACGCAAAATACGATGCAGTTAAGGAATGGGTTTTCTAGTTAGGCAATTTGTGTTACAGCTAGGCAATGGGTGGTTACAGTTGCGCAAAAGGTGTTAGAGTTAGGCAATGGTTGTTACAGTTAGACAATATTTATTACAGTTATGCATTGAGTATTACAATAAGTAAATGGGTGTTGCAGTTAAGCAATGGTTATTACGGTTAGACAATAGGTATTAGAGTTATGCAATGGGTATTACAATAAGTCAAAAGGTGTTACAGTTAAGCAATGGTTATTACAGTCAGACAATAGGTATTGCATTTATGCAATGGGTATTACAATTAGTCAATGGGTGTTACAGTTAAGCAATGGTTATTACAGTTAGACAATAGGTATTAGAGTTATGCAATGGGTATTACAATAAGTCAAAAGGTGTTACAGTTAAGCAATGGTTATTACAGTCAGACAATAGGTATTGCATTTATGCAATGGGTATTACAATTAGTCAATGGGTGTTACAGTTAAGCAATGGTTATTACAGTTAGACAATAGGTATTAGAGTTATGCAATGGGTATTACAATAAGTCAAAAGGTGTTACAGTTAAGCAATGGTTATTACAGTCAGACAATAGGTATTGCATTTATGCAATGGGTATTACAATTAGTCAATGGGTGTTACAGTTAAGCAATGGTTATTACAGTTAGACAATAGGTATTAGAGTTATGCAATGGGTATTACAATAAGTCAAAAGGTGTTACAGTTAAGCAATGGTTATTACAGTCAGACAATAGGTATTGCATTTATGCAATGGGTATTACAATTAGTCAATGGGTGTTACAGTTAAGCAATGGTTGTTACAGTTAGACAATAGGTATTAGAGTTATGCAATGGGTATTACAATAAGTCAAAAGGTGTTACAGTTAAGCAATGATTATTACTTACAGTCAGACAATAGGTATTGCATTTATGCAATGGGTATTACAATTAGTCAATGGGTGTTACAGTTAGGCTATGGTTGTTACAGTTAGACAATATTTATTACAGTTATGCATTGGGTATTACAATTAGTAAATGGGTGTTGCAGTTAAGCAATGGTTATTACAGTTAGACAATAGGTATTAGAGTTATGCAATGGGTATTACAATAAGTCAAAAGGTGTTACAGTTAAGCAATGATTATTACTTACAGTCAGACAATAGGTATTGCATTTATGCAATGGGTATTACAATTAGTCAATGGGTGTTACAGTTAGGCTATGGTTGTTACAGTTAGACAATATTTATTACAGTTATGCATTGGGTATTACAATTAGTAAATGGGTGTTGCAGTTAAGCAATGGTTATTACGGTTAGACAATAGGTATTAGAGTTATGCAATGGGTATTACAATAAGTCAAAAGGTGTTACAGTTAAGCAATGGTTATTACAGTCAGACAATAGGTATTGCATTTATGCAATGGGTATTACAACTAGTCAATGGGTGTTACAGTTAAGCAATGTTTATTACAGTTAGACAATAGGTATTGCATTTATGCAATGGGTATTACAATTAGTCAATGGGTGTTACAGTTAAGTAATGGTTGTAAAAGTTAACCAGTGGGTGTTACAGTTAGGTGTGATTCCCAGCTGGCCGATAAAAACGACGGACATTTTCTTCTCTGATTTTTTTTTTCAAATAATTCAGTTAGGACCTGTTTGTTGATAAATATGCCCTTGCGAGTTATTTTCTACTCCGTCTTGAAACACAAATCGTTTCACTAATAATTCAAGTTTGCAACATCAGAGAAGCACATTGCAATATCGGTTAACACATTGCAAAAGACTACGTGCCAAACTGTCACAGAAAAAATGGTAATTAATCTTATTTATAGTGAGACTTCCTGAAATGATTCTATTCGATCGAGGCTAGGCCAGAAATGTGATTCGCAAAAAATCGCGGGGATATAAGGGAGAGTTCAAACCAATTATACAAATAATATTTTATTTATAATTAGTGTGAATAAAATAGAGAGAAAATAGGTATGTTGGCAATGCCAAGTAAGAAATAGTTCTTACGCAAAATAGCATTACACTGAGTGCGCACGAATGCGGTACGTTGCCCCTTTGGTGTAGTTAAGCTTGATTTACACGAGGCGGAGGAATATATTGGAAGTAGAACTTCAGGCGGGCTTTAGAAAAGTTAGAAGTAACCGCGAATGGACTAAAGAGAACAGACAGTTCCTGCAACAGAACGACTTCATCAATATATGGATTGTTCCCGCAACAAACAAAACCGTAAATAAAGTAACTGATCATTCTGTTGTTGGTAGAGAAGTTCGGCTGCTGCTACCCATAGACTGAAGATGAGGTAAGACCGATCTCGCTGGCTGCGCACAACCAGTCTCAGTGCCCTAACATTGAACTGCTTTCCTGTCAACACGACTAGCAAAAACGGCGTGGATTGGATTTGAGATTAGATCACTGTTTAGAAAACAAGCGCTTTTAAATGTTTGTACACTTCCTCTAACTAATTTGTATCGCAGTTTGATTAGATTCAAATTGGTGAGAGTATTTCATTCTCATAAAAGTGATTGTCTTTTCGAAAATTAATATATAAACAAACTCGTGCATCACTGTTGACCATGTGACGTTGACCGTTGTGTTCCTTTAGGGTAGGTCAACGAAGGGTGCATGCACAGAAGCAGAATATTCGGTCAAACTCTTCTTTAGTTCATGCTGATACAACGAAACGAAATTACAGAACTCTTGTGTTGTCACTTACTTGCTGATTTTATTTTTATTTTTCCCCGGTTTGCCAGCGTGTAGCGAGATGACGACGTCGAGCGCCAAGCGAACTGCTGAGATGGGGTCCAGCCAGCCCAGCATCCCGCTCTACAAGGTCGAGTGTTGAGAAGGGGGTGGCAGGACTGGGGGGGAGGGGGTGTCCCATCGATCACGCTGGGTCCTTCTCAAATAGCACCGCGGCCGTCCGCCCAATTATCTCGCCCGAGACGAGAAGCGCGCAGCGACCAGGTTGGTCTTCGTAACCTCTATCTAGGGTCGGTCGTCTCCCGTGAAAGAATAACAACCGTATTAATAATAATAGTTGATATCAATCTTCTATATTCGTAAGTAACGAGTTCTTGAAAAACGCGTCTGAACGTGTGATTTACGAAAGAAGAGTGAGTGAGTGAAGAGATTTAGTCTTGAGATCCGATGAGGGTGGAGCGAGGTGAGTATGAAACAGCGCCGGATTGAAAGGGCGGGGGAAACGGGAGACACCCGAGAAAACCCACCGACCAGCGGCATTGTCCGGCACTATTCCAACATGTAAAAAAACCCGGGGGTGACCCCGCCGGGAATTGGGCCCAGTTCGCCTATGTGGGAGGCGAGTAGTCTAACCACTACACCACAGCGACCCCCTACGAAAGAAGAAACACATGCCCACATGCTATACAAACAGAGATATGCTACAAAAATCCTAAGGAAATGATTAAATTTGACGGGCACGCTGATATNGCCCACATGCTATACAAACAGAGATATGCTACAAAAATCCTAAGGAAATGATTAAATTTGACGGGCACGCTGATATATCGTTTCGCAAACTAATTCAAACCCACGTTGATGCCACTTACAGCATCCTAGTCTGCGAGCCAACCAAGGGTACCCAAGATGGGTACACCTTCTCAGTGGAAGGTGTCCTTCTTCCGGGAAAACTCTGTGTTCTGTAAGATTTTAAACATTCATTCTAGATACAGTTTTACACGCATACCTTCCTTTTCTCGTTTTCCTCCGTGCGCGGCGAGTTTTCTCGCAATAGTTGATGTTATACTGCGGTATAACGTGGGTTACGCGTGGAAGATTTATCAAGAAAGAAGCGAACAGTCCCAATTTCCCAGCGTGCACGGGTGAACCTTGGCGTGAGTACATATAGATTGTCGATTATGCCAGTCTCTTCATATTTGAATATGCACTAGGACACGTATTTTTATTGCTAGATTAGCTCGGGCAAAGACTTTGATGAGTGACTTTTTTTTTTTTTTTTTTG
>NQII01004959.1:0-43731 GCA_002778355.1 Clitarchus hookeri | reverse complement strand
AATGTGGATGTTGAAACTATTTTAATCAATTGCTACGATCCCTTGGCGGTGTGGTTTTTTAATACAAAAATATTGTGAATTTAATTGTAACAAAAGTGTTACACAAAAATGTAAAAAAGGCTAGTTTAAATTATATCCCGGATGGCCTGGAGGCTAAGAGGGAACCGAACATCTATCTGTCTGTCTGTCTGTCTGTATAGGGCAATTAAATGTTTTGTTGTTGGAACGAAATTCTTTTGCTGTTCTTATTTGTGTGCCACAAATCAAGATTTGGATGGTACAGCTAAAGATTTGTTTGGCTCTTTGTACATTAAACATATTCGTTTAATATAAAAAAGGACACTCGAGTCAAGACCTGGATCCGAACCGTCATCAACTGCTATCGATTCGTCACGCCTTAGTAACCTCGGCTAACGTGACTACTGACAAGTTGGCGATGTTTTTAAATACATACATTTCAAAAACAGCACAACGAGCGCAAATGAATATTTCAAGTTTTACAGCTTTCATTTTTAGTTTCGTGTTGAACTGGTTTTATTGGGACGTTTATACCGTTGTTAATTAGGCAAATGCACCAACAAACACCATGCTAATTGTCACGAAAAATGGAAACAAACTCTCGAGCTCTATTTTCGAACGAATGCAATCAAAAGAGTAACCAAACAAATATATACAGGTGATTCAACCGATTAGTTTGTTGACAGTATCATTCATTTCGGCCCAACACAGAGGCGTTGTTAATTCAATCGTGTTTTTTTTTTTTTTTTTTTATAGGAACGAAGTTAATATGTTGTTTTTCAAGTTTTGTGTGCTGAACCAAATACTTTGTTGGGGCAACCAAATATATTTTTGGCCCTATACAAACCAATATTTTGTTGGTTTTTATCCCAGTGTGGGCCTTAGGCCTATTCTGCCTCAGTAATGGGGGTAAACTGGCAAGATTGTCTTATTTTTTATTTATTTCTCCAGCCAATAGAGTTTAATTAGATATTTTCCTTAATATTCGCCTCAATATTCCAGTTTTTATTGGGTAATCTTTGATTCACTTCATATTTTCTCAAAATATGCGAATATTGGTCCTAACATCAGATTTACCTATTTTGATTTAGTATTTTGCTTTACTGTATTTTGTATTNCAAATATGCGAATATTGGTCCTAACATCAGATTTACCTATTTTGATTTAGTATTTTGCTTTACTGTATTTTGTATTTATGTATTGGTATCCTGATTTGTTGAAGCATATTAATTTACTTAGTCTGAAATTCTATTATAATTTATAAGTTGTTCCTTTATTTCTTTCTCTGCGAAATTTGAACTTGTTACCGTTATTCACGCCTAATATATTGTCAGTTATACAGTTACTGTCTACCAACCTAAAATGTAGAAGGTCTTTTGCAATTTTTATAAAATTGTTAAATTCTGCTTCTAAATATACAAAAGTTTTGACAGTTTTCTTGAGTTCACAAAGCAGCTGTTGCAGACCATTTTTATTTTCAACTACCAAAACAGCAAAACAGCATCGACAGAATGGCCTAATAGTAACATTATGTTTTCACGCTCTGTATAATATTTTCCCTTCCATACGTTGTATAATTTTATTCCTTATTACGCTGAAAAGTAGACGACTTAATGAATCATCTCGTTTTATTCCTTTGGATATAAAAGTGGAGATAATGATAATCCTTTTTTTTTTTTTTACTTAACTTTGCATTCTAAGTGTATATAAGCTATTAACGACAAGAAATTGTAATATGTCTTCGTTCTTTTCAGTATTCTAATTGCGTCAATTAAGTGGATGTTTTCGAGCGCTTTAATTAAATCAACATAGCACAAAAAATTCCAGGTTGTACAAATCCAAGGATTTGTCTACAAAATGTTTATTTTTTTACATTGTAGATTACAATTTTTTTCCACTTCAGAATCCTTGCCGGCGATCTTTCCACGCTAATTGTCTCATTAAGTTCATTAGTANCATTACAATTTTTTTCCACTTCAGAATCCTTGCCGGCGATCTTTCCACGCTAATTGTCTCATTAAGTTCATTAGTAGAGTCCGGAAAAGTTAGCAAATTTAACTAAATGTACATTCTACATCAGAGTCAGTAATTACAATCAGAAGAATATAATTTTACTGATCTCTCAGTTCATGGGCTCTTGGCGAGTTAGTGGAACGCGCTGATGTTTCACCGCCGGGCCAGTGCAACTCGCAAGGAATCACGGCCCATGTCCTGGATAAATAAGTGATGGTTTGATCAGGCAAGCCGCTCCTCTAAGGGCCTGACCACACCTCGTAACATCTCCCCCCAACTTTCACTAGCGAGATGACCTCATCTCGCCCTGGAGTCCGTGTGGATTACGTAGATGATTGGGAGTTGCGGGGTTCATGTTGTGGCGGTTGGAATATGGATCGGGTTGAAGTCCTCTTTGCTACGGCAGGAAAATTCTTTGAAAGGAATTATGGTAGACGATGGAGAAGATAGGTGTAAGGAACTGCCAATCGCTTTCGTGCAGTCCTCGGGTGAGGTGAACCCAACAAACGCTGTGCTGTGTGTTTGCAGTGGCCGTGCGGGCCTTGAACTTCAATACCGCTGGGTGTGCAAAGTGTCTTCCGCGCGGGCGGTCTGCGGGGTGTCAAAATCGATCAGCATTATCTTACTTATTCCAGTGGAGCACTTTCAACAGACCTGCTGTCAAATTCACTGATTCGGCGCAATCTTAATCTTAGAGTGCAGGACAAATGTCATAACCATTCGTAGAGACTCTACTTAGGGAAATGTAAACTGCCCATTGTCTCCTTCCAGTCACAGTGGTTGGCCCTGAACTGCATTACATCCGTGCATATTATTGCCAAGGAATCTTCCAGCAGGCGTCAAATAAGTCGTGGGCCATTTGGAAAAGTAACACACATGTACATGAGTTTATTGGCTATTCCCTTCCCGAAGAATTCCGCAAATTTTTCGGGCACGTGTTTTGTTACTATTTTGAGAGTCGGACTTTACGAGTGCATTTGTTTCTGATATCACAGATCTAATAACATTCCACCTTCGCTTTTGCTTCCTATATAGATCGTGATCGAATAAGCGTAGTACTCTTACTTAATTTTCCTTTTCTAGGTTCCCGTTTTATTACGCAAATTCACATTTTTTTCATATGACTGCAATGTTATGTGCAGTCTATATTTTACATACGCTGTATGTTAATTCTGTTGTGAACCAAAGTGTTTTCTGGTTTTTGAACTATTTATATAAATATAATTAGCCTACAATTTCTTCAGCAGCTTGAGTAATATTTTTCCTGTTTTTAAGCAATGATTCCCTTACGTTATCTACTTGAATACTGTTTATATGTTTCTCTTAACGTTTTTGTGGTCTTGGCATTAAGTAAACTAACATTTATTTTTTGTAGAATTATTGGTTTCACCATAGGTTTATATTTCAAAATCGTTCGCAATTTAAATAAAACCAGTGCATGGTCTCTTTCGAATATCTGCGGTGAAAATGTAAAAAAAAACTTATACATTTGCGTTAACGTTTGATGTGTGATAGTCTGGGTTGTGTAAAGGTAAAGGACTGTATGTTNAGAATCGTTCGCAATTTAAATAAAACCAGTGCATGGTCTCTTTCTAATATCTTCGGCGAAAATGTAAAAAAAACTTATACATTTGCGTTAACGTTTGATGTGTGATAGTCTGGGTTGTGTAAAGGTAAAGGACTGTATGTTACGATAATTGGGGCCGCGGTGGTGTAGTGGTTAGATTACTCCCTTCCCACCTAGGCGAATCGGGTTCGATTCCCAGCGGGGTTACTCTCGGATTTTTGCACGTGGGAATCGTGCCGGACGATGCCGCTGGTCGGCGAAGTTTTTTTCTCAGGGATCTTCCGTTTCGCCCGCCCTTGCACTCCAGCGCTGCTCCATACTCACCTCGTTTCACCCTCATCGGCTCTCAAGACACCGATGTTAAGAGCCGCCCAAATAACTCCACTTCATTCTAACGCGAATTGAGATATTCGCATTAGGATGGTGTTGACACTCGAACCTTGGACATTGCGTTGAGAGAAATACTTACTTGCCGCACGACACATCGTTTTACAATGCAACGGTGGAAATCCCTACGTAATAATTACAGTGGTACGTGCGACGTAGTTACCATCCGAAACCGGATGAGTGAGTGAGTGAGTGAAAATATTTGAGAGGCGATGAGGGCGAGTGAGATGAGTACGGGGCAGCGCCGGAATTTTAAGGGTGGGGGAACGGGAGATCCCCGAGAAAACCTGCCGACCAGCGGCATCGTCCGGCACGATTTCCACACGCGAAAATCCGAGAGTGATCCGGCCGGGGGGATCGAGCCCGGTTCACCATGGTGGGAGGCGAGCAGGCTAACCGCTCAGCCACCGCCACCCCCCGAGACCGGATGAGTTCCAGTCCTGGACCTTAGTGGTATTTCCCGTTCTGAGCGAGAAGGAAAGAAGAGAATACCAGAGAGGTTGTTTAAGGGGGAAGGGATATCGGTTGGGTTGGGTTGGGTTGGGGGCATGTGAGCAAGATGGATGGGTGCGGCGTGTGTTTACCTGCTAATATCACATCATCAGATCAAGTCGCCATATTGGTCCGCCATACGGGTGGTCGGACCGTCTCGCCCAAGCCGTCTCAAAACTGCCTGCAGTTCCCCGCGGCCATTTTCACCTCATTATTCATTCGATACGAGCATCGCGATCGGGCAAAGTGCGTGAACAAGAGACGTNAAAAAACAAATGCCGTGCGTTGAATTCCTTCGCGGCATCGGGAAATGCAAATGCGAGTCCTACCCCGTCTTGTTTCGCCCGAAAGGGTTCGACAGACAGGCTGTTGTGACACCTGATTCTTAATTGGGTTCGTATACCTATGAATTCGTTTTGTTATTGTTTCTTTTTTGATATCACTGCGAACAACACTGGAACTCTCCGAGGAGGAGTGTTGCGTGCTAATTATGACTGGCTCGTAAGCTAACTCGTTACTAGATAGTTATAAATACCTAACCTAAAAANTACCCCGTCTTGTTTCGCCCGAAAGGGTTCGACAGACAGGCTGTTGTGACACCTGAATCTTAATTGGGTTCGTATACCTATGAGTTCGTTTTGTTATTGTTTTTTTTTATATCACTGCGAACAACACTGGAACACTCCGAGGGGGAGTGTTGCGTGCTAATTATGACTGGCTCGTAAGCTAACTCGTTACTAGATAGTTATAAATACCTAACCTAAAAATGGCATGAACTTGCGCCCTCCAGTTGGCACCCGAGTTCATCAACCTCTTCCGCCAACGCCGAGCCCGGTGGCCCATGGGGTAGACCATTGGACTCGTGTTCTGGAGGAACACGGGTTCTATTACCGGTCCGGCCATACTCATTGCGGTTTTCCATAATTTCCCGAACTCACTCGAGACGAACGCTGGGATAACTCCTCACTACAAGCCGTTGCCGATTCCGTTCTCCTTTCCTTCTTCTCTGAGCAATTCGCTACGTCTATAACGACCTCGTTGTCAACGAAGCATAATACCCCTACCAACCTTAACTTACCGTTCCACCAACGCTCGATAGTGAAAATTACTATCTAAATATTTTTTTTCACGTTTCTTCGTGCCAAGTTCATTAACTACTGCATGAGAAAAATTGAACTGATTAAGTCCTGATTGCAAGGGCTGCATGGCCGAAATTGCACTGAACTGAAACTAGACTGAATATGGAATGAACTTCACCTGTTCGCAGCAAAATTTAAAACCTGTACTTGAGTGTAGATATTAACGAAATCAGACTGATACTGGAATAAAAAAGGTATATAACTTTACCTGGACCACTCGTATTTGACGCTATAAGGACAACGTTGATTGTATACGAATGTTAATAATGGTTAAAAATGTATATAATGTCCGCCATCAGCAGTTAACAAAACTAACATACTTACCGAAATAAGATAATTCACGTTGAAATGAGATAACATGAATTACTTCAAGAAATATTTTCATTGGTGGTATAAAATATTTTGGTAACTTTTAAAAATTTTTTATTTGTAGCAATTTATGAGTTTTGGTAAAATATATTTTGGTAAGCATGCCTTAAAATTAATTAAGAAATGATATCTCAGTCACCCATGTTAAATTTACTGCAAACATTTCCGTTCATTTTATTGTACGTTCCAAAAACACTAAAATTGGGNCGCTCGTATTTGACGCTATAAGGACAACGTTGATTGTATACGAATGTTAATGATGGTTAAAAATGTATATAATGTCCGCCATCAGCAGTTAACAAAACTAACATACTTACCGAAATAAGATAATTCACGTTGAAATGAGATAACATGAATTACTTCAAGAAATATTTTCATTGGTGGTATAAAATATTTTGGTAACTTTTAAAAAATTTTTATTTGTAGCAATTTATGAGTTTTGGTAAAATATATTTTGGTAAGCATGCCTTAAAATTAATTAAGAAATGATATCTCAGTCACCCATGTTAAATTTACTGCAAACATTTCCGTTCATTTTATTGTACGTTCCAAAAACACTAAAATTGGGATATTGCAATGCTGTTATGCAAAAAAAATATAGGGTCTATTTTTTTTTATTCGCCGAGATAGTACTTGTAATTAACATTTAAAAGTTGAGTAGTATTTTGTACAAATATAATATAATGAGTTTTTTATGGCCAGCGCCCTTAACCCTTTCCTTCACACATTAATTTCTGGGTTCTGGTGCTGCAAATAAGAACTTTTTTGTGTGTGCTGTACTTAACCTGGAAAAGAACCTGTTTCGTATACACGGCCAATAAGCTGAATGCTTTGTGTTCGGTAATCCGTGTTATGAACCCATCCTGACGTAGAGCAGTAGCATGGTGTACGAATATGTTGCCCCCAGGGATGATCATTGGGCACTGAGTTTCGCACTGTACAGTACAGGTCAAATACAACCGTCCTGTGCAACATGTAGACAATTATCTACACTGAGCATGAAAGGGTAAACGACGAGGTCTTGAGCGCCGGCGAGGGTGAAATGAAGTGAAGACAGAGCAACGTTAGAATGCAAGGGCAGGAGAAATGGGAGTGTCCCGAGAAAACCCTCCCGCAAATGGCAACGCCTACGCGTTTTCCATTGCGAAAATCCGGGTGAGCCCGCCGGGAATCGAACCCTATTCACCTTGGTGGTAGGCGAGTAGTCTGACCACTAAACCTCTTTACAAAAAAATAAGCAGTGATGGTTAGCCTAGTTGATCAGAACGCCGCACCATAGTGCCAGATAAAATGGGAAGCGACTACAAGAATACGTCTCTTTTTTTTTTTTTTTGCAATCTCAAAATATATATTAAAAATATAAAAGAAAGAAATATAACAAACATACGATTAAGATACTGTAAAACGAAATCATTGCGCATTAAATTAATGTTAAAGTAAAAAAGAGTACTTAGATCACTGTTACACAAAATACACATTTACATAGACCATTACGATGTACCCAACATATACAGTAAAACCAACTATGAAAAAATTTTAAGTCCACGACCTTGAAAAATCTAATTTCGGGTCAAAGAATTCTAAAAATTGAAATCTACAGAAAGCCGCGCTTATACATAGAAGTGGGTCATCCCGGTGGGAGTCTGTAATACTAGGATGCCCGCCTTCTTTTTCAGGTTGTATTCCACTTCGCAACTTTGAAAATCCATAACTCCTAAATTATACACCCGAATTTTTAAATCCAAACGCCATTGCATTCTATTTCAAAGGCGCAATACAACCATAGCAAATTTAATACCTACTTCACAAATGTATTTTAAGTCACAACGAATGCTTACAAGATACGCAATTGTCACTAATTGGTTCACCATCCTTATCTAACCTGCAAAAGTGATGGTGCAAGGGGAAGAACTATTATAAGAATTTACCCCCTCCCCTGTCACCCCTTATCAAATATATACACATAATAAGTCAATGTAGTATGTTGGACGTTCGTCAAATTGTATCCAGTCCTCAACAATGTGTTATTCATAGTGATCGTCGCAGCCTAGACAACAATTATTGCTTTCAAATCCTTTTGCACTGAGAAAAATGTTTTTTTTATATCAAATAAAGTTTCTTTGGCGGCACAAACAAATTAATTGTTTTAATATAAGCAATTAAATATATTGTCGTTTAGACCAATTATTTTGTTGTGTTTACTTGATTGCCCCAAACTGTAAGGTTTGGTTGGTGCAACAAAATATCTGTTTGTCCTTGCGTACATTAAACAATGTCGGTTAATATAAGAAAGTGAAAGCCTGACCGAGATTCTTATATACACCTGTTTGATCCAGGGAACGCCCCCTCTACCTCGGCTACAGTGACTACTACTGAAATAGCAATGTTTCTAATACACACATTTCAAAAACTGGACAGCGTGAGCAAATAAATATTTCAAGTTTTACAATTTTACTTTTAAGTTTCTGTTGAACTCGTTTTATTATAATGTTTATTTTATTATTAACTATCAATAAATGAACTAACAAACACTGTATCTATACTAATTGTCACAAGAATTACAAACACTAGATCTGTGTTTTAGAACAAAGGCAATAAAATGAGTGATTAAACAAAAATATAAAGTTGATTCAACTAAGCATTTTGTTGACAAATTAATTTGTTTTGCCCCAAAGCAGACGATTTGTTAATTCAAGCATGTATTATGTAAGATAAACCAAAATTAATTTTGTTTGCTCAACAAAATATTTTGTTGGGGCAACTAAACATATTTTTGGCCCTATGCGAACAAATGTTGTGGTGGCTGGAACAAATATTTCTCTCTGTCTGCAACTGTGTGCCCCAATGAGGTTGTTGCTGCAGCTGGATTGTTGCAGTGTGCCTTCTTCTTGACTCAACCATTATTAATTCTTAATCTCGCATATCTGAAGAGAGGTTTGTTTATACTTTCAGATTTTTATCCCGCAATCAAACACACTAGCCTTGGTAGTGGTAATATTGGGGGTGAAATGTAAGTTTGTTCAACGGTATGTTGTTCGCCTGCTAGAACTTCAGTTTGCATTTGAGGTGTTTCGTTTTGATTGCTTGGGTCTATAGTATTTTCTGCTTCGTTTCGGCTATTGCCTGTTTTAGTTTCATCTGGCTGCTGTTGAGGACGGCCTGTTATTTCAGCAGATGAGAAGTCCTCATCGGAGAACACATTAGCACTAAAATTATATAGGCCTCTATTTGTTATTTTGCACGTATTAGGGCCTTTTCCATATTTGCTGTCAACGTATAAGCACACCTGAAGTAATTTGCAGATTCGGTCTGAGTGATTCACTAGTAACTTGTCGGTTTCTTCACCAAAAACTTTATTTAAATGCCTGAAACATCTAATGGATGAAGTCTATGGCTTGCGTGTGGTGGCAGTGGCAGTACAGACAGGTCGTACCAAAAGTAGGACACCAATTGAAACGTGTGAAACCTTTAGTTTAAAGACACATGGTAGTACATAATCACACCAAATCACTCCAGATCACTATCAGATCACATTGTGAAGGTTTCTAATAGTCTATTGGACCTCCTTTGGCTCTCAAACACAATTGTATCCTTTTCACCACGCTCTTCACAAGTGTTTCACACTCTTGCCTTTTAATATTGTTCCATGTTGTAGATATTACCTCGTGAAGTTCGCTGTGGTTTGTGTGCCTGCAGGCAGCTACCATCCTGCTACTGATGTACCAGAGGTCCTCTATGGGGTTAAGATCCGGACTCTAACAATGGCGCTTCGTTGTCTTCAACATACTGCATAGTTGAGTGAGGCTTGGGGCAAGGCACATTGCCTGGTAGATATATATAATTTAGAGTCCATGGAGCCATTAATGAATCCCAATACTCTGGAACCATTTGCAGATATGCAGCCCCATATCATAACTGAATTACTTCCGCCCTGAACTGTGGTGACAAACATTCCCGAAGAAAGTTCTCAGTTTTCGTTCACCTTTCACAAACTCTCTGGATAGGAAAGAGCTGGAATCATGATTCTTCACTAAATAGTCGTTTACCCCTCCTTTTTATTCTCCAATTCTTCTTCCTTTTGCACCAAAATCTTATAATTTTGCGCGAAATCTCCACCAGGAGTGGTTTTTAAATTGCTACATATGAATTAAGAGCTGCACTACGCAGTCATCGGGAACAAGTGATAGGTGACTCTGATTTACCGGTCTTTTCCTGAAATCCCCTTTGAACTGTACGAATGGAAGCCCTCCGATTTCGTTTGGAAATCCCTTCTATTGTTCTGTCCTCCCAGGGTGTTGTAATCTTCGGGTACTTACACCTTACTTACTTGTAATAACTCCTCTATAAGACATGCCGCACTTCGGCATGCCGATTTCTTAACACTTGTTTTTTTCTTTCACACTTTGTCATCCCATAGTCACATATCGATAGCTTTCCTGTACGTACAGTATAACGGCAGGCTACGGAAGATTCGATACAAGTGAAAAACAGCCAGGAGGAAATTTTTTTTTTTTACAAATCAGCATATTGCTGCCATCTGTTTTATCATTTCCAAACTACAACTTGACACCAATCCGGTATTGGCGACTCATTCGGTGATGCAATTGACCATTGCCACAAATCGCTAGTTTGTGACATGTTTTAAAATTATTTTTTAAAATCATCAATATCGTGATCATTTCTCGTAGAATAAAATTTGACTGTTATACTGTGGTTGTAAATATTTCTTCGGCGTTTAGGTTCCTCCCCATAAAAAAAATTATGAACATTTTCCATTGATTGTACTGTACACATATCTGCAAATATTACAGATTGTAATTTTTATTTTTATTTTGATGGCTCCCACGTAATTGCAGTGGCAGTAGAGATATGAAGTGATCTGCAGAAATTAATAGCTTCTATCAGCAGTGCTGGATCTTATGCCCGACGCATACGTGTGCGGTCCTGATTTCATTCTGTTTCAGAAAATATCGTGACTGGAAAAACAAACGTGTCGGTGGAGTACATTCTCATGATAGCGACAGATTGAATTCTTTCTTCGACATACGAAGCTTTGCACACAACCTTCCTCCAATTCGGAGAGAGAAATTTTGGCATGTGGTTTGGTGCACTGGAAACACCAAACTCTTCCATGTTGAATTTGCGATGACAAGGAATGATATTTTGAGCAGAGACACTGCCCGATTTACCAAAAAAATTTCCTGAATTGGACTTAATTGAAACCAATGGCTATCCGTACTCTACATACATGTCAATGGAGTGCGCAGTTCCATCTCTTGCTTTTACAAGGAGGCAAATATTTTCGTTATTTTATTTGAATTTAGAATCAAAAAATTTTCTACCCACGAATTCGTATGACCAAACATAAGCTGTTTTCTACCAATACCACAAAACTGTTAGGAGCCGCGGTGGCGTAGTGGTTTAGACTACTCACCTCCTACCAAGGCGAACCGGGTTCGATTACCGGTGGTGTCGCCCCCGGATTTTTGCATATGGGAATCATGCCGGACGATTCAGCTGATCGGCGTGTTTCCTCAGGGGTTTCCCGTTTCCCCTGCCCTTGAATTCCGGCACTGCTCCATCCTCACCTCGCTTCACCCGCATCGGCTTTCAAGACCGCGAAGCTAGGAGTCGCCAAAATCTCTCCTCTCCACAAAACTCTTGTTGAGTTCCCCCATGTAATCGGCTTACTCTTTTTCAAGTTCCGGAGTAAAACAATTTTGTGATACCGAAGAGAAGTTTGTTCTGTGCCCTATAAAAAAACCAGCAGTACAGTAGTTTTGATTAAAAAAAATTCCTTAGTGGGCACTAAATAAACTTAACAGTTAGTGAATTTAATAATATTTCATGCTCGTAACTTGCATAGGATGGACGATGGTGCTATATATGTAGATGCATAGAACGGCACCACTGAGAACTCGACCTTATTGACATGTAGAAATGCAACTGTTTTTAAGGGAAACAATATGCATTATATGCAAAACGCTTACTGCTTTCAATTTTTTTTTGTGTTGGTTCATTCTCTTCCAGATAAGCAGCGACTTTCATCGACTTCAGTTCTTCAGTTGCCATCAAGGATTTTCCTTTGTAAGAATTACATGTACAAGTGTCAAGTTAACATTAGTGACATTATCGTGTTCGAAATGAGTACTTTAACAAGAGGCATCAGGTATCTCAAGTAAAACTTCTTATATTTTACCATGTGCAAAGTGGCCTATTAGGAGTGCCCAAGATAACATTTGGCCTCGAACAGTACGAATTATTGGGCAATTTTTGATGACCCCACATAACTTAAACTTTTATACACCAGACGGCAGCAACCTTCACTTTGTCACTCAAAAGCCACGGCATCGTAAACAACAATATCAACATAATCAGAGATCATTTAAGCAAAGAATGATGAAACAGAGAAAAACAAATCAGAAGCTAGGGAAAATATTTAGAGGAAAGGGATTCAGTAAAAAGAGAAAAATTAACGAATCAGATAATAGTCACACAGATGGTCCGAGGGAGAAGATAACGGTAAAAATTAATAGTCTTCTGACTCGAATGAGGAAGATAAGGCCAAGGTTGTAAATAGTAATCAGGTTGGGAAAACTATTACATCACAAAACAAACTGCTGACTGGATTTGTTGCATTCATTGTAAAATCTGGATGCACGAAACATGTTCGCTTTACAAGAATTTGTATATGAATTGTGGAAGGGTAAAAGTTCGAAGTGTTAACTTGAAGAAAAAATAGGGACATTTTAAAATAAAAGACAAAGCGAAATAACTGATATATTTAAGTTTATGCTGTACACGCTCTCCAGTCATGGCGAATATTTCATTTTTTAAGCCTTTTGTTTTGTCAAAGCATGCAATGTATAAAATTGCGAAAAAGTCACACGATATTTTTTTTTACATATGCTTGAAACTGTAATAAAAAACTGATAGGTGTTAACATACGCCATATTGTATTCTAATCTAATACGACCAACCATAGGTCTAAATTTAAACATGCTTACCAAACCTAAATTTATTAAAGTTAAATACTTTATTAGCCTATAAAATCCTTTCAAATGCACAATTTACTGAAATGTTAGATAACTCAAGTATTACAATAATTTAATCGAATCTACATATTTTATAAGAAATAATTCGTGATATTACTTATAGATTTAAAATTTCGCTTTAAAAGTTTGGTTTATTTGTGCGTTTAAACTTCTATTAAACAAAGTCCATCCTACAAATGCAATTTTGAGCTTTGCCTTGAAATAATGATGGATCAACGTTTGATTTCTAATGTTATAAAAAAAACCTTGGCTAAATACTTGGATTCCAATACAACATATTTCCAACATAACCAACTAAATTCCAACAGATGGAGGCTTTGGACAAATATACGAATAGCTACCAGTTAATACAATATATTGTTCAACTACTAACATACAAATAACTAGGCCTATATACTGGTTTTTAAGTATCACTGGCCTAAAAAGAAACTAAAAATTCAAGTAAATAAAAGGAAATATATAGTTTTTATTTATAACATATTAATTATATCCTACGTTGACATAATACTTGTAACACAATATTGACCCAACATAAAAAAAGTACCCATCACCAACTGTTATGTTCACAACATTGTCGCAGTACATAGGCCAACAACAAAACCGAATTTAAAGCAAAATTACTTTTGGTAACTTCGTATGCTGCGAAAATTAATATATTTTACATTTAAAAAAATGTCTTTATATTAGAGACATTGTGGCGGTTGTACAGAGTTGGCCCAACGAAAGTATACAATATACATACCAAGTGCCGATAGTAGGTTTTCCAAAAAGTAACCAACACATGACCAAAAACTTTTATTTTAAATGAGACTTTGGTTGTGTGTTAAAAAAAATCGCTTTGAAGAAAACATACAAAATAATTGTTTTATTTCGTTAGAAATATGTTAATTCGCATTGCTGCTGTAACGTTGGTTACACGAAGTTGGCACAACTTAACAATAAGTACCAATTAACAACCACTGTGTTCCTTACATTGACACGACATACAGCCATATACTCACATTTCAAAGAAAAAGGATCTAAAGTCTTTAAAAACATTCGTAGTTTATAAAAAACAATGCAGGGGGCACTGTCGACAATCAAAACGTTTATTCCATAAATTGACCTAAGATTTTGGGTAGTAGAACGCTGGACCAACAAAGACATACATATAAATTACCATCAGTATGTTTACTGACTTCTCACCGACCATCAAACCACCAGTTCAATGTTTAAAAAATGTTAAATTACAATATTTTTCTGGCTTTTTATAGTTTCGTGGCATCATTGTATGACGGCCGCTAAGATACCTCATAACATTTTCGTGGTAGCAAATTTTCGTTGGTATATTACGTTGGGGCAACGTTGTATTAATGTGTGTGTTGCAGCTCAAAATATAGCCAATCATTCCTACCAATTGCCAGCCGTTGGGTTAACGTTGGTTGTTTCTGGTGTAAGCGGCGGTATTTGGGGAATTAGAGACCTTCCTATGATCAGTAAATTTACTCACTATCTCCAATTACTTAGGACGGTAACCTCTATTTAGTTTAGATAGTGTCCTTGCTGGCGGATTGAAACCCGCCTTTAGTAACACGGAGAATCTTATACCGTATAAATATATATACTAGAATAGTGAAGCATGCTTGTTATTATAAAAAATGTATTTATAATCTATAAAAGTTGGTGGGGCAGGTGGTGGTGTAGTGGTTAGTCAACTCGCCTCCCACTTAGGCGAACCGGATTCGATATCGTGTGGGGTCGCCCCCGGATGTTCGCATATGGAATTCGTGCTGGACGATGCCGCTGGTCGGCGGGTTTCCTCGAGGGTTTCCCGTTTCACCCCGCCCTTGCATTTCGGCACTGCTCCATTCTCGCCTCGCTTCACCTTCATCGGCTCTCAAGATCTCGATTTATTACCGTTGGTATCCCAACATACGTTTAAACGTTGCGAACGTGTGTAGAAAATTAGATTAAAAGTGTTTTTATTGTAAAAAAAAAAAGCTTCAATGCTGTTCATCGCCCGATAAGCAAGTACAATTCTGCCTACTACAAAAGTTAATCTCCATGTGATTTTAGCCTTGCCACGAGCATGCGCTGCCATTCCACCGTGACGTTTCGGTTCGATTCCTGACAGATACATGATGGGAAACGTAGCAAACATTTCTGGTGACAACAGGGTTTTCTCGGGGTGCTGTAATTTCTCCGCACTGACACATTTACAAGAGAATTCTCGATAGCGCAAATGCGTCTACCTGTGAGAAATAATAAAAGCCTTAATTTGGAAAATATAAACGTCGCAGCTAAATAAAACATGCAATAATGCTTGCAATTTTAACATCTTGACATACGGCATATTTCACTTACATTTTTCGTACTTTTCTAAAGACCTACAACTATTAAGCTAATGAAACAATAATTTCACAACTTTGCTAATGTTAACAATGTAATAAATAAAACTGAAATATTTTTGCATTATAAGAATATAAAAATATTTGAATTTTTCAAATAGAGGGTTTCAGTCGTTTTTTCGGCGCTAATGTGAATTTCTTATAGGGATAAATTGGTCTTATATTGTTCACTGTCGTCTCATACAGTTATTTTGATTTAAAACAAAAGCACCATCTTAAAAGGGCAAGCCTGGGCAGTAGCGTATTCTCCTAGAGAAGAGAGCCGAAGCTGTTATAGCTCATAAAACAGACATACGACTTGTGTTTTTGAAGTTATGATTTTTAATTGCAAATGCCTTTGTTATTTTCTAACTCTTAATGAATCGCATATAGAAGTATTCAAATGACCAACATAGAGTTAAAACACGCTGTTGTAGTAAAAACCGGTCATTACTTTTATGATAAACTTGCGATTAATATTTCAACAATAGGTTGAGCTAAAATAAATAAGTTACGTTCTCACTCTTATATTAATATTATATTAGATGGTAAGCGAACGGCGATGGATTTTGTTGTGAAATGTAAGTAAGTCGAAAATTTCGTTGGTTATATTTCTGCACTCCGTTATAGTTGGTTCAGAATGTCCCCTAATGGAACAGCAGTTTGCTTGATCTTTTACAGCTGTTTTAATTTGCGGTTTCAGGTGTAGCAAATAAAAAATTATGTTATATGTGCCGTAAGCAAGTTGACAGAGAACTTCTGGTTTCGTAGGCTTCGTGTTGGGCTACAGCAATACGGACTTATAACAGTAGCGCTGTTTACGTAAATCTGGCAATTACTTACAAGGTATATAATTGAGCCTCGTAATAAGCAGTGCTGTCATTGTTTACCTAAGCAAAGTTGTGAAATTATCCTGTTTCCTGAGCTTAAAGCATTTTGCATGTTTTCTTTAGCTGCGACGTTTACATTTTCTAAATTAAGTCTTCGATTATTTCCCACAGGCAGACATATTTGCGCTATCGAGAACTCTCTTGTAAACGTGTCAGTGTGGGGAAAATACAGCACCCCGAGAAAACCCCGTTGTCACCAGAAATGTTCGCTACGTTTTCCATCTCGCATCTGTCAGGAATCGAACCGGAACGTCGTGGCGGAATGGCAGAGCATGCTCGTGACAAGGCTAAATTCGCATGGAGATCGGCTGTTGTAGTAGGCAGCAATGTGCTTGCTTACCGGGCAATGAACCGTATTGAAGCATTTTTTTCTTTACAATAAAAACCCTTTTTATGTATATAACTGTGGGTTTACACTGCGCCTGGATGAAATAACTAAATCAATTATTAAGAGCGTCCGACAATTATTTCAACGCCTGGACATGTTCTTTCAAGTTGATGATAGAACGCAACTTTAGCGGTGGCACTTGCAGTATTTTTCCCACAGTAAGTCTTCTGTTTTATTTACGTGGGAGCTAGATCCCCCCCTCCCCCAACCTTCCCTTAACAAACACATTATCAGCCACTCGTCTGTTTCACGAGAGACGGCGAGTGCAAACAGGCGGGACGTCAGCACAAAGCAAGGACGTTGAGTAATGAACGAAGAGGGACGCGCGTGGCGGAAGAAAAAGAATTACACCTGGGGGAAGGAAGCGTCGTCGTGTTCTTCGCTGTGCCGGGGCGGCGGCTACTGTGCGACGTCGGCGAACAAGCGTGCGTAATGACCAGAGGGGCCGCGGAAGGCAGCGGGCAGACGCTGCTACCGCGCAGCGCGTGTTATTCGGAGAAGAGTGGTAATCAATGAGCGGCGATGTAATTAGGCTGCTTGTAAGCACTTGTGTTGAAAACGTTTGTGTGTGTCTCTCTGAAAGAGCGTCGAAGTCATGNAACTGCTTTCGGCACCGCTTCAAACCTGCGAGGTATCTCGTCTCTTTTCATCCCCCACGTGAATGCACGGCGGTAGGTGGGTACGATGCCTGCAATACGGGCGTATGTCTCCACTCTCCACGATGTTAACAGCAATTACGAACTTAACGTGAGCTCGTGTTTCCCCGTGTACACAGCAAGGTGCAAGTACAGGCCTACAAAGTTCGCGTCATCACACCACGCACCACCCCGAAATGAAACACCGTGGTGCACTGTAGTATAGCCCATTCATGGTTACTTCCAAAAATTTCTGAAGCCCTCTTTAAGTTCTACTTTCATGCTATTCCTCGGCCTCAAGCAAACAAAGATTAACCGAGCATAGAAAATTGCACCAAAAGACGACGCACCGCATTCGTCAGAACCCAATTCAATAATATTTTGCATATGAACTATTTCTTACTAGGCGCTACAAACATACTAAATTTAACTCTATGTTATTTACATTAATTACTAATTAAATATTTTAATTTTAGACAAAATATTCATGGAGAAACACTTATAACAGAATTGGAAGTAGCAACAAGCTCATTAATAGCAAATGTCTTCCAACATATGATGTCTCTTTAATCTATTTGACTCAGATAATTAACACTAGTCACTGTACTGTTGTGTGGATGTCTGAAAAAGCAAACCNGTCTCTTTAATCTATTTGACTCAGATAATTAACACTAGTCACTGTACTGTTGTGTGGATGTCTGAAAAAGCAAACCTCTAGAATACCAGATCCATTGTATGCAGTCATACCCTGCAGAGCAAACCTATACATAAAACTCAGTAGAATGTAACTCTCTTCTGCTGTATTAACTTGCTTCACAAATNACCCTGCAGAGCAAACCTATACATAAAACTCAGTAGAATGTAACTCTCTTCTGCTGTATTAACTTGCTTCACAAATACACTATCATCCTTAGCAACATCACAATCAAAAGAACCAATATTGCTGATTGTTCGATTTGACCAAACATAAGATACTAATGTTAACAGAAGTATAAAACGCTTGTGATACATGAAATATTTTGGAAGGAACCAAAAATGTTTGTTTCAATAAGTGTGAAATTACTGCGAGAAGACTATATAATCTACACGGTTAAGTGAGCACTTTTGATGTCCTTTCCTTTCAGCCATTTTTTATCCTTTAACCACCTTTATAAATAAATACATCAATTTAAGTAATAAACATAGTGTGTATATCCGACCGCACTCAGAAGTTAACGTCTAAGGCTTAAATAAAATGCCTGTAAAGACCTCGCCACGCCTTGCAATCACACTTATCCAAGATGGAGGGTTATAAATAAAACATATCAATAAGTGCTGTCGTGTTTGAAAAGCGTGATTCGTCAGTTATTGAAACTGGGACGATCATCGTCTTTCGGTCCAAGGCTGGAAGTGTTCATGAAACAGCGCATGTTGTGAAATGTTGACTCGGTGGCTTCGTATAAAGTGTGCCGTGACTGTGAGGCACCGGGTGGCTTGGCATAAAGTGTGCCGTGACTGCGGAGCACCGGGTGGCTTGGCATAAAGTGTGCCGTGACTGCGGAGCACCGGGTGGCTTGGCATAAAGTGTGCCGTGACTGCGGAGCACCGGGTGGCTTGGTATAAAGTGTGCCGTGACTGCGGAGCACCGGGTGGCTTGGTATAAAGTGTGCCGTGACTGCGGAGCACCGGGTGGCTTGGTATAAAGTGCGCCGTGACTGAAGAGCACCGGGTGGATTGGTCTAAAGCGTGCCGTGACTGCGGAGCACCGGGTGCCTTTGGTACGGGAGATGAACGGGGCTGTGAAGTGGCGTGAGGCTCACAACACACTGCAGTTGAGAAACTCGTCGTCCAGACAAACTAGAAAGCTACTGAAGGTTGTCTGAAACGTCAGTACAGCGAACCCTTTCGTGTATGGCGATCCAAAGCAGACGGCTGGCCACGGACTGCACCCATGCCGACGACGATTCATTATCAGAAACGGCTTCAGTTTGCAAGACAGTATCGAAATTGGACCTCTTTAGACTGACAAAGGGTTGCCTTCCTCCAAGAAGTAGGTTACTGCTCCATCGAACGGATGGATATTAGTAGAATGATTATGGCTAGTTTGGTGCTTTGTATTTTAAATGGGACACAGATGGCATCTGGCGTCGGGGCTCGAAGCTGTACATGCTCTATCATTTCGGTTGAATGGCGGCCATATTGTCCACCATGTTGGAATTTGGTGATCTTGACCGTGACCATTAACCTTGACCTTATGCCAATGACCTTGAATTTAATTAAACTCAAACAACATTAACATTTTGAAAATGGTTTGGTAAAAATTTGCGATTTTTTTGGAAATCTGGGTTTAATGTTAACCAAGGTCATGGGCACGAGTCAACATCATGGGCATGATGTCAAGATGAAGGTCCATTATATCTAATGTATTGGTCGGCTAGACCCCGGTTCCTGTCTCCCTATGTCCAAAAATTCAACATTTAATTTTTTTGAAACATTNCTATGTCCAAAAATTCAACATTAAATTTTTTTGAAACATTTTATACATATAATTTTTTTTTTCATAAATTTATTAGATTTTTGGATATTTTGCAGCTTTTGGGTTTAAGATCATTCAATGTTATGGACACAGGGTCAAGGTTATAGGTACCAGTCAAGGTCACCCGCATCCAACATGGCATACAAGATGGCCTCTGGACGTCCGGATTGACAGAGCATGAACAGCTTCAATCTTCAACGCCAGACACCATCTGTACCCCATTTAAAATACATTCGACTGGTGTTAGTGTGCCAGGCGAGAAACCTCCGGGATGAAACTCCTTGCAACCATGGTTAGGGGTAAGAAACCTTTATTAAATAATATGTAGAATTATTACACGAAGTTTTTTGTGTAATTAAGCTTATCGCCAGTTTTCTATTAGCCAAACGATGGTGCTAAATATGTGCACACAGTTATGCAGTCAAACAAGCCATGATTTATATTTCCATGTTTTTTGTATATTAGTTTTTTATATTTACGTATAACCAAACGCAAACCTTCTGCCCTCCAATAGAGATACAAGACAATTATATTTATTTCACCAAGACATTGAAACATTCGTGCAATCGTCTGCTAACATGCTCACCTCATCATTAGAGACCATCCAATTCACATCACTAGTTGAGGATATAATATACAGTTATGAGTTTTATTGTATTTGTCACTGAACTGCAACTCTCTTGGTAAGTCCTAAACTGATTTGAAACGACAGGGAATAACTAATCATATGATGGCCCAGTAGCATCCTAACAGTCATAACGGAAAACAGTTCTTCACTGCTGTAAATACCAACAAACAAATGCCACCGTCTCGGCTATATACAAGGCAGTGAATTTTGCGTGCTATCAGATAATAACACGAAATTTGCAAGTCCTTGCTTACAGCGAATACGTAGCAGGTGAGAATCCCAGAGTTATCTGTCGCATTTTGATCATGTCCCTGTTACTGGCTCACTATTTGCCGATAATGACATCAAAATCATATGACCAATCATTGACTTAAAGCTTTTATTTAGTATTGCAATAAGTTGGGCTCTCTGTTAATAAATAATAATAAAAAAAATGAAATTAAAAGAAGTTATGTGGAATTTGATTAGGTACATTATACTTGCAATATAACTCGGTCAGAAGAAATTCACCAAAATGTCAAACCATTTTCGTATTTTTTTAAGCAGTGTGCGAACTTTCGATGATGAAACGCACCTTTTGGTTACTGCACGGTGGACACGCACACTCTACCCTACGTATATTAACGCTATGGTTCTTGTAGTGGTCAGACCACTCGCCTTTCACCAGGGTGAAAGAACAACGTTTGATTCCCGGCGGGATAGCACCCAGGTTTTTACCTTTTGGAAACACGTTGATGTTTACAAGTTGGATTTCTCGGGGCACCCAAATCACCGCAACCACAGCATATTGTCGTTGCCATAGTATATTCACAGTTTCTTCACACATCTTGAACCTAACCTTTCAAAAATCACCCCATATATGACGATTTTGGTTGTTTCCTAAGTATTATGACAGTATGCCTGAAACACTGCACAATTCTCTACATCAACGAAGTTGCTGGTTTTCGAGTCCTACAATGGTGTTGGTAGATGTGTGACGAAACATACCTGATGATGCCCCGTTGGACCTCTTCTGCAGCGAGACATCAGACGTGAGCATCTGTCCTCGCCGCGAGCAACATGCTAATTGACCAGATGGTGGTGTTGGGAAGCTTACCCCCTCTCTCTTTACCACTTTCCGTCCCCTCCTTGGTTTTCTCATAGTACTGCTCGGATAGTAATGTTGCCCTGGTTTACCTACCTGTCCATTTCAGAAGGCGGCGGCAGGTTCTTTGTGAGCCTCCACTTGCATATTGCAAGAAAGAGCCAGATTTGGTGAGTGGGATAGAGAGGTTTTCCGAGACTCAGTGAAGGAGCAGTTGAGAAATAGTAGAAGTGCAACAGTGCTGCTGTCTCATCTCAACGTTGGTCCGGGTAGTGGCAACGATTTGCAGTTATTAGTCGACCGGCTTATCCTTCTACATAGTGGAGGGAGGCTGTGTGTCGCTATAATTTGGTCTTGGCACCATCCTGTCAATAGCTAAGGGACAGAAAGTTAGGAGCACTCGTGGCACACAGGACCTCGACCCTTGGCCAATCGGCCGCTGCGGCTGCTAGGATGTTTGAGGGAAGTGACACAGCTTTTAAGACCCTGGTTGAAAGTGAGCAGAAGCAAATAAAATGACATACCCTGATGTTGCTTCTGTGCCAAGGTGGGAGCCCTGGTTTGTGCCATTTGAGAAAGAACTGGTAAAGCCCTTCAGTGGGCCTCTGAGTGACTGGAAGAGATAGATTGATAAGCGAATTCACTCCAAGGACTATAGTTAAAACGGAAAAAGCCATCTACTTGGCAGAGTGTCTTACAGACTCAGAAACCAGGTGGAGTCAAATTCCGACTCCCAGCAAGGCGGAACTTAGTTGGATGAGACTGACCAACCCGATTGTCTGGAACCAAGAGCCCAGACAAATGAGAACATTCGTGTCAGGGATGTACATGCGAATTCCCGATGAGGGCGACATCGTGGAGGTTGATTTACATGCAACAGATGACGGGAGGGACTACAGAGCTTTAAGTGCTGAGAGGAGAATGGAGGAGACATCTGCAGAGGACCTCTGTGAAAATATCAGTCTTAACTGGGAAGCAGATCAATGAAGAGACCGTTCGGTTGCGGGATTATATTGTCTGTTTTGCAACAGACGAAAAGAAGAAAGTAAACAAGGAATGGCAAAATTATCTCATGCCTAGATTTTTAAGGCTGAAAGTGCTGCTGGACTGGCAGCTGATATAATATTCGGATCTCCCTGAGGAGAACCGAGTTTTAAAAGTAGTGGAAATGTTGAAGTCTCTACGAGTCTTGCCAGCACCGGAGGCTGGGAAAGACAGGTTGCTCGGCCGAAGCCCTTCATGTAAATTTGGAAAGAGCAAGCAGCAGAAAGAGATCTGGCATGGCTGTGAACGAATGGCAGATGGTGGAAAGCCGACTTGCAGCCAAGAATATATTACTTTTTTACCCTACAAATGAGTCACAAAAGAGTGACGAAACTAAGTGGAAGCTTAAGGAAATGGGCCTTGTCATGGAACAGCTCTGGGTGAGGAACATCTGACCCTTCGGAAAGGGCGGTATCCTCCTCGAAGCTGATGATGAAGGGACGTATGTATCTGATGATGAAGGGACGTATCTGATGATCAAGAATAGCGAGCGTATGAAAACATTGGAATTATGTGTGGAGGAACTTAAGAAACATGGGCCAAAAATGGTGGTGTACGATGCACCATAGGAATGCAATAATGAGGAGTTCTTGGATACCTTGAGGATCTTTACACATTAACTCAAGGCAGGAGCATAAGTACACTTTAGAACGGGTCCAAGGAGTAACAAAGAAAAGGTAAATTTGGTGATGGAAGTTACTCCTAAAATAAGGACGTTTCTGCTGGCAAAGGAGAGAGTATATGTTGGTTTTCAGAGATGTAGGGTCAAGGATTACTTGGTACCACTTCGATGCTATAATTGCCACGAGTACGGGCATATAAAGGAAAAGTGTAAAAACCAGATGGCTTCTTCGAAGTGTGGCGAATTTGGACACTATTTCGAAGAATGTGCCAACAAAGAGGGGGCCAGACCGGTGCATAAATTGCATCCGGAAGAAAAGAAGGGAAGTGGACCACAGGGTTGGATCCTTTGATTATCCTGCATACCAGAGAGAATGTCACTGTAAATAGATAGAGTCGACAATGACTAGTACATTCACTCAGCTGCGGTTTGGTTAATGCAACCTGCAAAGGCTGGCTGTTGCAATGAGTGAGCTCTCGAGTGTGGGTGAGGAGAATAAACTCGACCTAGCTCTTCTTCAAGAGCCTTATATTCTGAGAGGCCAACTTCCTGTCTTCCAGGCTGTCATGTGATGTATGGGAAAGCACCTTGGGTGGTTATCTGCATATTCAATCCACAGGTGCAGTTAATGATGTTAAGTGGTATCTCGGACATGCACTATGTGTGTGCTAAGTTGGAATATAATTGAGTTGGCTTGGTGGTAGTATCTTCCTTTTCCCAGCCATCTGAGAATGTTGAAAGTAATCTGGAGACATTGAACGATATCATGACTGATTTACGTTTTAAAACAAGTGGTATTTGGGGCAGATGAGAATTCCAAGTAATCAGTATGGAATTCCCTAGTCACTGACAGTAGGGGAGAGGAAGTAAACAGATTCTCGTTGACAAACAACTTGCAGGTTGCGAACACACCGAGACATGTTGCGACCTATAGTCCCAAGCCCACGATTTAGAATATTTTCTGGATATTACCACAGCTGATGTAAAAACAGTTGGTTGAGTTATGGAATGGAAAGTTTGGGAAGATAGCATAACCAAAGACCATAGAATCATTATGTTCACGATAAATGGAGTGGAGCCACATCATGACGAGGTACTACATAAGGGTGCTGATTGTGCGTGCTTCGACGCTGTGCTCATGAAAGAGCTATATAAATATAGAGTTTCAGAAACTGAGATCGACTTTACATATCAGGGCAAAAGCTCTGATGGATGTCATTATGAACACCTGTGAGAAGGTGTTAGCAAAAGTAAGAACTAAAGCTCAGATTAACCCATAGTGGGATAATGATTGTAGCAAACCAGGAAGCAAGTTCGCTCTATCCAGAAGAAATTGAAAAACATTCAAGGGGGAGCTCTAGAACAATGGAAAAGTGAGTACAAAGTGAAGAGGTGCGCTTATCAGCGAATTATGAGAAAGAAAAGACAAGCCACATGTAGAGAACTTGTAACAATCATGGAAAACGAAGACCCTTGGGGTTTCGTTTATAAAGTCTGTGCGAGTAGGTTCAAGTCCTTGACTGTCCTTCCAATCATGGTGATCATTGCACAACCAGCGTTAGATATGGAGGAAAATGCGAAAATTGTGCTTAATACACTGTTGCCTGATGATGTGGAGGATGGAGAAGAGCAATATAATGGGTGTATCTGGACTCAGGCTAGAGATACAAAGGCTGATACAAAGGACACATCAAGTTTTTCAAGGGAATAACTGTACATAGTTACTCATAATATCAAGCCTAATAAGGCTCCTGGATTAGACATGCTGACAGGGGAACTGCTTAAGAAGACTTATCCTTGGCTTAAAACCGAGATGCTAAAGCTGTTTAACAAGCTTCTTGATCATGGTGTCTTCCCACATGCTTGGAAGGAAGGATTGCTGAAGATCCTATATAAAGGTAGTGACAAAGATTTCGGAAAAGTTAAGTCGTACAGACAGCTAACGCTTTTGTCTACTATGGGCAAAGTGTTCGAAATGTTAATCAGTGAGGGACTCAATCAGTATTTAGACACAGTCACTGGAATACATGTATGAAAATGTGGATTTTGGTGTGGGAAGAGCACAGAACTAGGGACATGATGGTGAATGCCTTAAAATGGATGGTGGAATCTTATGTAGTTTGGGTGTCTCTTGATATCTCAGGAGCCTTCGACAATGCCTGGTGGCCACAAAATTTGTGGAATAAAGATACTGGAGTGTCCGAGAAACTTGTTTCGAGTGGTGAGTGGGTTCCTGGAGGACAAGCATTGTGTTTATGAGGCTGGACCTCTCAGGGTACAAAATTGATTGTCTATAGGTTGTTCTCAGGGCTCTATTATGGGTCTGGTGCTCTAGAGCATAGTATTTGATGAACTGCTGCAGCTGAGGCTGCCTGATGGGGGTGATGTGTTCGGATATGCAAATTATGGTTTGCTGTTAGTGTCTGATTGGTCGAGAAGCAATATGGAGGAAAAGGTTGAAGCTGTACTGGGAATTATGGTGGATGATAGTCTCATTTCACAAGCATGCGCGCTATCTGGCGGACAATGCTGTAGTTTTGTTCTATAAGTTGAGGGCTGTCTCTCCGGTGGCTTGGGGCCTGTATTACCAAATGTTAATTACCATGTGTCATGGTGTCTTCCTTGATATCCTGCAGTGTGGTGTCGAGCGGCTACTCATACCCATTAAGGAGAATCCTCTGGAAGGCTCAAAGAGCAGCACTTATGACAGTCACAAGAAGTTATAGAACTGTTTCGAATCCAGCATTGCAAGTCATTGCTGGTTCTATTCCCTCAAATTTGGCAATAAAGGAAAGAGTCTTGAATTTGACCCCATTTGGGTGTTTAAAGAAGCTGTCAGAACTTATGGTAGACGAACGTTCGACTACTCTAAGCCAGTTAATTGTTACAGTGTGGTCAGGTCCCCTCCTCAGCACATGGGCGGCTGTTGCCTGGAGACAGCGCAACGCCGCCTGTTATGTCACCGAAATTTGAATTTTTGGCAAGCAAGAAGGGAAGCCATCCTTCTGGGAGGTTCTTAAACGCCCTGGACGACCAACTCTGTAAGCTTGCAGACTTCGTAATGGGGGTGCCGACTACTGGTCGAGAGAGAACGATGGGGGCAGGCTTATGGAACACATAGGAAGAAATATATATGTTTTATTGTTAATTTTATTATACGCGTATTTGATTGTTATTGTGTAGTAATAGAGTCAAGTTTTAGTTATAAAAATATGGTATTTCATACATTGTAAAAGATTTAAAAATTTAAAGTTTTTGTAAATTTTTATATTGTTTTATACAATTTTTAATGAAATTTTGAGGCGAAAAAGGAAAATGTTGAGTGAAAAAAACGATTTTAAGGCGAAAATGGTCAACTTTACATGAAAAATTATTCTAATTAAAAATAATTACATTTAAAAATTAATCCAAAAAATTAAATATGACGATTTACATGACCTCGTCACCATTCGGCACAAGTCGACAGCATTCTTGTCAATGGTGATTGAAACATGAGTTGCCAGTGCTCTCTAGTGGATGCTACTAAAAAAAAAATGATATTAGATATGGCATGGCGTGAAAGAGGTCGAACGGACACGAGTAATTGACAGGTTAAATAACCAATAAAAAAAACTGGCGATGGTCGGTCGTGGTGGGACATCCGGAAATGTAAGTTTTTAATAGTAATTTTAAATAATTGTTATACTTTTTAACACATTTTTATAAATTTCTGGAAATGTTTATAATTTTTTAATATTTTTTGAATTTTTTAGAATTTTCTGGTTTCAAGGTTATCCAAGCTCAAGGTTGAAGGTCAAGATCAAGGTCATCAACATCTAACATGGCTGGTGAGATGGACACTGGCCGACCTGGTGAGGGTAGATCGTGTCGGGAACTTAGACGATCCACCTATCATCGAACCCCGAACCTCCTACATGTACATCTTTAAATAACTTTAAAAAAGTTATAATTTTTTGAGTGAATTTGTTATTTTTCTGCTTTTTTTTTTTTTTTTGGGTTTAGGGTCATCCAAGTTTACGGACATGGAGTCAAGGTCGTGGTCAAAGGTCACTGACATTGGACATTGCGGTTGGGTGACGTCCTAACATGGCGGCCGGCGCTTGACTCCTGTGCCCCGTGCCCTTATGTCCGAATCGGAATAATCGTTCTACCCTCTTGTATACTGTATGCATGAATTACACTGACCTAAAATAATAGTCATTTGTCGGGATTTAAAATATTACAGCTGTCGTTCTGCGAGTACTGCGATTCAACAGCGAAGGCCAACTTTTCAGACAGTCAACGAGAATGGCTACATCAGGTGTTCACATTCCACTCTGAATTACCTTTTTCCGCAGAATGTTTTACCTGTTCCTGGATTAGCAGCAGGTACCACGAACCCTTTACAACATTCCTTTCTACCACTGCGATGTGTCACCCGGATGTGTCTAGGAATAACTTGCGACGATACGATTCTCTAGCGGTTACGGTTCTCTAGCGCAAATTTCACTTAGGACACTTTACTTTTGAACTTAACAGCATTCGCAATAAAGGGGCGTCTCTAGGTCCTTTATCTACATTGGTCGAATGAAATAAAAAAACTGCTTCTTTCAACCTGTTGTGAAGCGCCTAGTAAGAAATAGTTCTTATGCAAAATATTATTAAACTGAGTGCGCACGAATGCGGTGCGTTACTCCTTTGGTGTAATTTTTTTTAGACTCGATTGATCTCTGTTTGCATGAAGCGGAGGAATATCCTGGATATAGAACTTAAGCAGGGCTTGAGAAAAGTTGGAAGTAGCCGTGAATGGGATATACCTGCCATCTAAGCTTTTAAGACCTTTATAAACATTATTTGCATCCGCGTAGAGGAAATCAGGCTCATTAGTTATACCGGTAACTCTTGTTTATCAGTGTCTCCAGTTATGGCTGTGACAGTTGTTTATAGTGAAAATAAAGTAAGTAAAATTACTATTAACATCTCTGTGAGAAATGTGGTGAAACAAAGCAATGCTGTATACAGGATGATTCTAAAATCACGGGACAAACATTGAGNATCTCTGTGAGAAATGTGGTGAAACAAAGCAATGCTGTATACAGGATGATTCTAAAATCACGGGACAAACATTGAGTGGTGGTAGAGCTCACTAAAACAAACAATTATTGTAAAGGAATATATGGGGCCCTCACTGCGCAACTCCGTGTTTGACAAAAATAACACATGAAATGCAACACAGTGTTTATTTACAACGTCGTCACTATGTGCATTTTTACACCAATGTTTATAATAGTTGCTCAAAATTGCTACCACCAACAGTAATGCAANAGCGACGAACAGTAGCTACGCTATCCCCCGCTGCGCGCAGCAAGGGGCCAAGTCCCCTCCCTGCGTCGCCCACCCGCAACCAGCAGGCCACAGAGCAGGAACACCTGCCTTTGGCGGAAATACTTCCACGCCGGATATATTTCACTATCCTGTAATTTTACCTTTGGTTATTGGCCTCGTGTCTTCGTCAGGTGACAGTGTGGTATTCGGCAGAGCCAATCAGAAATAGGTAACTCCGATACTTGACGTCGTCCGTGAAGGCTCGTCTACAATTGGCTGCGACCCCGGACGTGTATCGAGTCCTGTGTCAGCTGACGTCACGTTGACGCTGTCCGAATATATATTCTTATAATTGCGATGTCCGGAAATGAACTTTCTCGGATCGCCACTACAGCTCAATAGGTTTTAATAGAGTGAACTTAACTACGTCTTTTTTGTTTAACTTTAACAATGGCGCTCTTTCCGTCGCTGAATCTTTACGAAATGAAATCTAAAAGTNACTACGTCTTTTTTGTTTAACTTTAACAATGGCGCTCTTTCCGTCGCTGAATCTTTACGAAATGAAATCTAAAAGTATTTTTATGAAAATTTTAATATAGTAAATAGCGTCGTAAAGCTAATTCGAAAAGTGCGAATTATATTATATAGCTAGCCAACTGTAAAAACTACTGTACATTTTGGCTTGGACTTAAAGTAGTTTCATTCTTAGAATGACTACACGAGACTGCGAAATTCGAAATATCTTATACAATTAATAGTAAAATAATTTAATACATTCAAGTGGTTTCATGAACATGTTTNACTACGTCTTTTTTGTTTAACTTTAACAATGGCGCTCTTTCCGTCGCTGAATCTTTACGAAATGAAATCTAAAAGTCTTTTTATGAAAATTTTAATATAGTAAATAGCGTCGTAAAGCTAATTCGAAAAGTGCGAATTATATTATATAGCTAGCCAACTGTAAAAACTACTGTACATTTTGGCTTGGACTTAAAGTAGTTTCATTCTTAGAATGACTACACGAGATTGCGAAATTCGAAATATCTTATACAATTAATAGTAAAATAATTTAATACATTCAAGTGGTTTCATGAACATGTTTAGTTGTAATAACTTATTTAAATATTTGAACTTGCCCGTGTCACGTTTCATGCAAACAGCTGAATGCATATATTTTTTCAAATACGACAGGGTAGGGCTTCGATACATTTGACTGAAACCATTGTTTTTTCTAGTTTCACTTGAATACAGATACGACTGCTGAGATCAGCAGGACAGTAGTTGCAGTCTTTAAACAACAACACATAATAACGAATGCGGTTCCATTAATTAATCGTCTGTATAAAATGGCACTGTAATATCCGTCGTTGCTCGAATGTCCGTAGCTTACCGAACACAGGCTAACTGCTACTACGACTTGGAAACGCAAACTAAACTGTCGATTAGGTTCACCGTGAATATTTACATAGAAAGTGCAATGGAATTTTTTAAGTTATGATCGAATTTGTCATGTTTGGTTTAGGGTATTGAAAATTTAAGGCGCTGGAATTCGAACGACATTTTTATGTGCCATTAACATTAAATTCGTGAAATGTTTTTCTGAAATTTTTGACAGTTTTTTGTTACTAGGACAACGAGAGAAAAATTAGTAAATTCTTATTGGCCCAAGTGCGGTAATTGGGTGAAGTATGGTGAGGCGAGGGACGTCAGTGAAGAGGACGGACGACGGCGAAGATTGCGAGAGGACGGCGGACGAGATGTTTGTGGCGTGAACGGACGAGAGGGCGTGATACCCGACTAGTAGAGGGCCAACTGTGCGTACGGGCGCTCGGAGATCTCTAGAACATTACGGACTGGTGGGACCTGGACTAAACTGAGGTGGGACTGTATGGACATGTGATACGGACCATATTGTAAATTTTGGAACTGTCAAATAGGGAAGTATAATTGATAAAATAATTCAATATGATGTGATACATTATTTATTGGGACTGTTTTTTAGCCTACATTCCGAAGGAAAGAAAGGCCTATGAGATCGCTTTTCTGTTTGTGTGTGTTTGTATGTGTGTGGAATGTGTGCCTCTGTGTGTGTCTCTGCGTGCGTGAGTCCCGCATTTTCAATTTTTGAACGCGTGAACCAAATTTCACCAAACTTGGTGTACATGTAAAACTTAGTAAGGACACCTGACTTTTATAGTTATCGACCACGTAAGGCACTTACTTTCGAAATGGCGGCCATTTTAGAATTTANATGCACTTACTTTCGAAATGGCGGCCATTTTAGAATTTAGGGCGATATGCCATATTTCGGAAACAATTCTATCGATTTAAACCAAATTTTGTAAGCTGGCAGAGCATCAAGTAAGCATAAAATTTGAGATTTAAATTGTTNACTGTTTTTTAGCCTACATTCCGAAGGAAAGAAAGGCCTATGAGATCGCTTTTCTGTTTGTGTGTGTTTGTATGTGTGTGGAATGTGTGCCTCTGTGTGTGTCTGTGCGTGCGTGAGTCCCGCATTTTCAATTTTTGAACGCGTGAACCAAATTTCACCAAACTTGGTGTACATGTAAAACTTAGTAAGGACACCTGACTTTTATAGTTATCGACCACGTAATGCACTTACTTTCGAAATGGCGGCCATTTTAGAATTTAGGGCGATATGNAGGCACTTACTTTCGAAATGGCGGCCATTTTAGAATTTAGGGCGATATGCCATATTTCGGAAACCATTCTATCGATTTAAACCAAATTTTGTAAGCTGGCAGAGCATCAAGTAAGCATAAAATTTGAGATTTAAATTGTTNCATTCTATCGATTTAAACCAAATTTTGTAAGCTGGCAGAGCATCAAGTAAGCATAAAATTTGAGATTTAAATTGTTGTTGGTCCACCATTTTGGAAAGTAGCACATAATGAAGAAATAAAGATTTCACTATGTATCTTGAAAATTATTAAACTAATTCCCACCCGAATTATCACGTATGTAATACTATGATAGGCAAAGTAAACATAAGTGATTGAACTTGATTAGGTACTTACTTTCGAAATGGCGGCCATGCAATTGTTTTAGTTTTCTTTGGTATATCTGTCATACCACTTAAACGATATCGACCACATTTTGTATACTAAAAGTAACTGTTACAAGATACATATAAAATAACACATAATCGCTTTCGTTGGCCATTTTTTAAGATAGCGCCATACGAATAAATAAAGTTATGTCATATCTCTGTAAAAAAACTAAGCTATACCTACCAAATTTGGCAAACAAATAGTACTGCTGTAGATGATGTAAAATGATACGTTTTAAGCATGTCAGACGCTTATTTTCAAAATGGCGGCCATATTGCCATTTTAGTTTAGAATGCAATATCGTCTAAATAATGTAAGCAATTACAAAGTAACTTTTTATGCCGACAGTAGATATTACAAATATCAACATAGATATTACAAATATCAAGTTATCTAAATAAAGCATATTTTGTCAGCCATTTTATGAGATAGCACCATACGAATAAATAAGTTTATTATGTCATNGTTATCTAAATAAAGCATATTTTGTCAGCCATTTTATGAGATAGCACCATACGAATAAATAAGTTTATTATGTCATTTTAGGAAACAATTGACCAATTCCTATCAGATTTGGCAAACAACTAGTACTACGGCAGATAACGTAAAATTTAATGTTTTAACATCAGACACTTATTCTAAAAATGGCGGATTTCTAGTTAATTTAGNACGGCAGATAACGTAAAATTTAATGTTTTAACATCAGACACTTATTCTAAAAATGGCGGATTTCTAGTTAATTTAGCTAACAATGCTATAATTTCAAAACCATTTAATCAATTCCAAATTAACTATCTATACTGGCAGTAGATGATACAACTATCAACTTTATCTACACAGAACATCTTTTGACCTCCATGTTGTAAGATATCGCTATTCGAATAAGCATAATTTTTATGTCATATCTCGGGAAACAATTGACAGATTCCTACCAAATTTTGCCAAAAAAAAAGTACTGCAATGGGTGGTGTAAATTGGTATGTTTTAACTAGGTCAGGCCCTTATTTTCAAAATAGTGGCTATATAAACAAATTGACTCTATATTTGATCAAATAAACCAATTTCCAACTTAGCTTCGTATGCCGGCAGTGCCTATTACAACCATAATATATATATGCAGAGTCTCATTTCTCTGTAATTTTGTATGATAAAAAATAATTTTTTTATCTCATATCTCGGAAACAATCAACCCATTATTACAAAATTTGGCGGAGATATGGCACTGTAGTAGGCCATATAAATATATGTATTTTTATAAATATTACACACTTATTTTCCAAATGTTGGCTATAAAATAATTATAGTTTCGTGTGCTTTATCTTTAAAACTATGTAATCTATTCTAACTTAACTTTGTTTATTGGCTGTGTACAATCATAGAATGTGCTACTACATTATTTTCTGTTCTCCTTTTATGGAGATCGCCATATGAAATTTATGGAAATTGTATGTCATATCTCGTGTACCAATCAAAGGATTATCACCANTTTTATGGAGATCGCCATATGAAATTTATGGAAATTGTATGTCATATCTCGTGTACCAATCAAAGGATTATCACCACATGTTAAACTGGAACATTTCAACTAATTTGTACCAAATTGGGCACACCATAAATGCTACAGTCCATGTAAACTTTCATGATTTAAATCGGTCAGACAAAACTGTTCAAAATGCCGGCGTAATAAATAATTTAGTTATGTTTGCCACATATATTAAACAATTTAACCAAATTCAAACACATTTTCTATGTAAACAGTATACATAAGAAGCGTCGTATATATATATGGCAATTCTGTGCGTTAGCATCAAATAAGAAAATTAATTTTTTATGCCATTTCTTAGGGACTAAACAACCGATTTCCACCAAATTCTTCACACAAGTAGCGCTACGGTAGACCATGTAAAATTACATGTTTCAAGTGACTCAGTCTCTTATTTTAGGTTAGTAAACCGCACAATTCGAAACATTAGACTGATTAAATCCGAAGTTGATTCTCCGAATCCAAACTTCATTTAGCAGTGCATTGCACGCTAACTTATTTTACGAGGTTTTCTGGGTTCAAGTCCTGGTTAAGGCACGTGTGTATTTGTAACTATCGTACTACCCTTGCATACGTTTCTGGTTTCATTTCTTGTTTCATTGCTTCCAAAGAGAAGCCAAGTCCTATCTGCCTACTCAGCTATTAAGAATTTATTTAAAAATTACTTGCACCAATGTTGAGTAAAATAGGCTCATTTGTTATATCAGTAACTTATTTTTTAATTATTTATTTACATTATTTTCTTCTACGTGATTGTAAATTGTATTGATTGAATTTGTTAATTGTAAATAACAAGTGAAAGCAATTTATTGTTAGCTATTGAGACAAAAGCATTTTCAGTGTAGTTATTTTTTTTAATAAGGACCTCCATACCTTAAAGACAAGCTACAATTGAAAAACTTGTACGTTAAGGTTACTTCTGCAATGGGTCCACTACCTATTTGACCCCTCCTCCAGTACTGTGAGCCAATAGTAAACAGGCAACAAACTGCAGTTCCAATCACGAACTCTCAGTGTGAAAGCAGGCAGCCAATGAGCAGTTGATATTTCCTTGAGTGCGCAGACAAACATGGAGTCTAGCCCAGAGTTCATTGAACTCGCGAATCTTTCCGGTCTCTACCTATGGCATGTTGCAGTACATATATAGTAATGTATATATTCGGGAAATATTGATTTTTTCTTTATTTTTTAAAAGTAACGCATTCAGTATTTAGAATTTCGTGGCAGTGATAATTATTTATTTTATGTATATTCGTTTTTTAAAATTTGTAATTTTATTTGAGTGTTTCAACAGTAGTAGCAGACGTGATAGGAAGACTTCGCACCTTTCCATTGGGCCAGTAAGCTTGACACGTAGCCGTCGTGTTGCGACAATTGATGGAACAAGGGAAGTGCAGGAGGTTACACATGGCTGACGTGACCCGCCAGATGAATGTTATCTCTTAATAGTAAAAGAAAGTCGCTTATCCGCGTGTGTCTGTGTATTCGCTTAGTACTTCCAAACTACCTGATGGATTTTAATGCGGGTTTCCACCATCATTTAGAGGATTTCTTGAGGAAAGGTATGGTGTATAGTNGAGGTTACACATGGCTGACGTGACCCGCCAGATGAATGTTATCTCTTAATAGTAAAAGAAAGTCGCTTATCCGCGTCTGTCTGTGTATTCGCTTAGTACTTCCCAACTACCTGATGGATTTTAATGCGGGTTTCCACCATCATTTAGAGGATTTCTTGAGGAAAGGTATGGTGTATAGTACAGTTATATTTAATGTAAGGATAGTAGAGAAATGTAGAACCGTTTGTAATCAAGTCGTATAAAACCGCTTTTAGGCCGCTTACATGGCTTGCGCTGACTAAACTATAAGATACACATCAAATTAATGTGCTACATAATTGTAGCTCTCAAAAAGGTCTACAGAAAAGTCCCGGATGGCATATGTTTATTTTTTAAGGGTAACCCAAGGGTAACAATTTTTGTCTTTCAAAGTATCGCTGTAAAAACTAAATTGTTATCGGGTGAAGCCGGGCCGGTTCCCTAGTGCTATATATTTCCAGAGCCACGCCAGTGTCAGTGTGCTATTTTTAGACGTTACTGCACCACGCGACGCCCCGATTGGGCCGGGTTCAGATGCTGAAACTTGCCATCGATATACAGAGCAGGTACGACCCTCGACAGTAACGACAGTAACATAAGTAACAGAAGTCGAGGAGTTCTCGTCTAGAGAGGAGCAGTTATGGAGGGCAACACCATAACTCACATCGGCAGCGCCCGTGACTTGAGCCGTCGTTTATTTTTGGGGCATTTGAAATCTATTAAATATGTTTCCGCCGGTGTGAGGAGTCGTTAGGGCGCCGGGAGAGAAAGTAGCCGTTCTCTTCCGTCTTATCAACTTAATCATCCTCGAGGCGAGAAGTTTTTCAAGTGAACATTAACACGCTGCATTTCCGTCTTTTTCTCATTTTAAGATAGCGCCATACTAATAAATACAGTTATTATGTCATATCTCGCTAAAAAAAAACTAACCGATCCCTACCAAATTTGGAAAACAAGTAGTACTGCTGTAGATCATGTAAAATGATACGTTTTAAGCAGGTAAGACATTTATTTTCAAAATGGTGGCCATATTGCCATTTTAGTTTAGAATGCCATATCGTCTAAATAATGTAATCAATTACAACATAACTTTGTATTCTGGCAGTAGATATTACAAATATCATTGTAGATATTACAAATATCGACTTATCTAAATTGAGCATAATTTGTCAACCATTTTTTGAGATGGCGCCATGCGAATAAATAAATTTTGGGTCCCGATTTTGTAGTGAAAACGGCAATAAATCTTCAGTGAGCAGTTTGCCGCTTCGTCACTTAGTTTATTTACTTTCGGAGCTTCTTTTTACCAACGAANCAATAAATCTTCAGTGAGCAGTTTGCCGCTTCGTCACTTAGTTTATTTACTTTCGGAGCTTCTTTTTACCAACGAACGGTTTTTTCTTTCAATTCAGAGTATCTTGCATTAAAACTGAGCTACTTCCAGCTAACGTCGATAGAGAACTACATTTGAGTCCCCCGTGTGACTGAGTGGATCCAGAATAGTCGCTACCACGTTACAATGCAATTCTGACCAATTATGAGATACGAAGGCACTAGAAAATATTTTACTGGTGTCACTCCTAAATCAGTCAACGATCATATATATATATATTTTTTAGGCCAAATATATATAAATGGCATACGAGAAATAAATAAAAAATTGGGGCAGCGTCAAATGAATAAATAATTGAGTCTGCGGTATACAGGAGACTGTGAAGTCTAGCATACACGTCACTGAACTAGCGAGATTTTTTCCTATTACTAATGAAAACTAATGCCGACTCTGAGATCAACGCAAAGTTTCACTCGCTGGGCTGATGCGCGTTAGGAAAACACAAAGTGTTTCAGCCAAATGAAAATGCAAATGTTGTTTAAAAACTTTACAAATTTGCGTATTTTCCCGTTTGTATTCTTTATATATATTTTTTTTCGGCCAGATGAAGATCGTTACGCAAATAAATTACTCGAACCGAGTTCCAGCTAACTAAATTTACTATGGCTACTACGGTATTCTGCAAACAAATCGCACATTTCGAAACTCCCTTCACCATTTGCAAAGTACAGATAATTGGGTTAAGAAGGAACGAGTGATAGAAAAAAAATTCCAAGCCCACAGCTTACCGGTTGGAAACAAAAGAAAAATCGTAAATCTTCCGACGGGTGATACTATGAAACTAACTATTTGCTGGGCAATATCGAACTGTTTATCACACGGAATGATATGAGGCAATTAACAGGGGGTTTTACACTGTTTGTTTCAAAAAGAAAAATTACATTCATCAAAANACACGGAATGATATGAGGCAATTAACAGGGGGTTTTACACTGTTTGTTTCAAAAAGAAAAATTACATTCATCAAAATTTTTTAAGAAATATGGAAGTGCGGCAATGAGGAAACCATCCATGTATACGAAATACATGGAATCACTCTGAGCAAATCCCATATGCCATGTTCATGCGAGAAGGGGCCACAGATAATACNACACGGAATGAGATGAGGCAATTAACAGGGGGTTTTACACTGTTTGTTTCAAAAAGAAAAATTACATTCATCAAAAATTTTTAAGAAATATGGAAGTGCGGCAATGAGGAAACCATCCTCTATATACGAAATACATGGAATCACTCTGAGCAAATCCCATATGCCATGTTCATGCGAGAAGGGGCCACAGATAATACGTCCTTCAGCATGACGTGAGACTGTTGCCCAATGGATGCAGAACTTTTCTACCACAAAAAAAAACCACGAGGCCTCAACTCCTTCTCTGAAGAAGCTGAAGATGCCTTGGGTCACACACCATTCCTGCACGCCCTGTGGCTTCACGCTACAATACGTTCCTGGTCACCCTGTGCCCCGGGTCACAGTACTTTACTGGTCACTCTATGGGGCCACGGTAGATGAGCGGTTAGACTGCTCGCCTCCCATTAAGGCGAACCGGGTTCAATTCCCAACCGGGTCACTTTCGGATTTTCGCAAGTGGGAATCGTGCGGGACGATGCCGCTGATTGGCGGGTTTCGTCGGGGATCTCCTGTTTCCCCCGCCCTCGCATTCCGGCGCTGCTCCATCCTCACCTCATTCCACCCTACCTCGTTGTTAAAAGCCTCCTAAATCTCTCAACTGGTCAGTCTGTGGCTCCGAGTCATGCCGTGGGCCCAAGCGGCACCTCGTTTGATGTCCGCTAACCCGCGCCACGTGTGGCGGGGCTTTCTCGCTTTTCTTTTTTTTTTCTACCCCTCCCCATCCCCTGCCCTGTCCTTTCGCTTCCCCCGCCCGTGGCAAGAGCGTGTGCGCGACACAGCCTGATGCGGGGAAACTGGTCCTTATCGCCGCGACCATCTTGACACTCCCCAACAGATTTCCTTACGATGCATACCCCCGCGCGCACGTCGGCCGGCGTTCCTCTTACGTGTATCTGTATCCTCGCCGATGGTAATGAAGCGCGACGCATCAACCACATGACTTACCAATCCGCCTGAAATCCTCACCGCCTAGTTACACTCTCAAGGACGAATCATCATATTAAACGGGGGGGGGGGCATCTCCACGCTTAGGCGCTGAAGCAAAACGTATCTCCTACTCCAGTTATTTATTTTTTGCAGAAAGTATTCTGCGAATAGCTACACTTCTGAAATTCTTAATTCCGCTGAACGTTTATGGGCGTTTGACTTCTTGATTTACGCGCAGTAGTTTTCTACACGCCTATTACGGAAGGTCCCCGACGCAGTAAAACAGCCGATAACAAGAATAGAAACACATGCTAGTGTTCATATGAGGTACAGAAAACTGCCCCTCTCTTTCGCGAGAAAAAAAATCACTAGCTCTTGATGATGTTTGTTGAGAGGCGAGGCCTCGGCAATAAATAAAACCGACTTAGTGATGTACCTTCGAGGTGGGACCTGTATGCGCTGGAGAGTGGCATGGGGTCGACGTCTACTTGGAAAAACTATAAACATGGCGAAGCTATGACCTACTAACCGGGTTTTGCGATGATAAGACTCGTGAGAAGTTAATTATGTTGAGTAAGTAACAAAGAAATTGTTTCCACCGGTGTTACTTGAAATGTAATGTTATGATTGCAAAACGTGTTGTACAGCCCGTTCAGAGTCATCCACAACTTCTATGAAACCCTGTTTAAGTTCTACTTCTAATATGTTTCTCTGCCTCGTGCAAGCATTTCTTTACCGAGTAAAGAAAATTATTCCAAAGGGACAACACCCCGCATTCGTGTGCACTGAGTGTAATCATATTTTGCTTTATAACTATTTATTACTAGGCACTACTAATATTACCACCTATTTTCCCACTGTTTTTATTCACGTTATTTATAAATGAAATATTATAATGAATCGATTACATATCAGTAAAAGTTCAATTAAACGAAAAATAAGATAATTTTATGTTAACACGAGTACAAAACGCTTCTGGTACTTGACAAACTTAGAAAAAAAAAAAAAAAACGCGTCATACATAGATTTTATGTACATATTTGACAGTTCCAATATTTACAATAAAATTCATATCGCATGCTCATACAGTCCCGCCTCAGTTTAGTACATGTCCCACCAATCCGCAATGTTCTAGAGTTCTCCGAGCACCCTCACGCACAGTAGGCTTCACTCGTCGGGTTTCACGCCCCCTCGTCCATTCACACCACGAACACCTCGTCCGCCGTCGTCTCACAATCTCCCGTCGTTGTCCGTTCCTCACCGCACTTGACTTCGCCTACCGCACTCAGCCAGGTGACCTCCGCCAAAGACTGCCGACAGTCCAGCTGTGGCTTGTATTTAAAGGATCGTAGGCCATCGCCCAGAAATTTCTCTAAATGCCGCGTTGCGCCGAGGATCCTAGTTCCCAGAATATTCTTTCGCATCCTCTAAGCTCATTGGCTTCTCCAGCAGGGGGGAGGAGAAGCTACTATGAGAGCCAAGTGACAGCTGTCAATCATCTCCCCTCCAGGCGAACGACGGGGTACAGCCAGAGGGTCTGCCTAGTGGAAGGGAGGGGGGGGGGTTCTAGATGGGTCACCCCTCACAGAGCTGGATCTCGCGTCAGCGCGCAACACTATATACTTATAGTTTTTATCCGTAGCAATTGATCCAGTCGATCAGTGAGGTATATTTTGTCCTATCGTTCAATATGTGCACCCACCTGAATCTAATAGGTTTTGGCAATAAATTGTTTTCAAGTCAAAATATAGGTCGAAATTATTGCCAGCAATTAACTTACTCTATGTCTATAACGTGACTAGAATTTTAAAATCTATGAATTTAAAAGAAAAATTTTTTGTTATGAGAACATTTTAGAGAAAAATTTTATGTGCAGTAGAAATTATTGGGTTGTATCATTTTTCAGTGTAAAATCTGTCCATCGTTTATTAAGCCTCACTTATGTAGAATAGGCCTACATTTCAACAGCTTAAAAGTTGTATTTCAGCTGATCTGGTTTTGTGCGGTTTACTTATTAATTTAAAGAGAACTTCCCTGTTTAAAAGAGTAAACGATCTTCCGTAAAAATAAACTTTTTTTGTGTTTTTTTTTCGTATGAAATTGCAATTGTTTTTAAACTTGGAAGCTTTATGACTGTTATTGTAATATGTTTAACATAATTTTGATTAAGAATGATGATATCCCCTTCATAAATAACACATGTATCCATTCTGTTTCCTAATCNTGTTTAACATAATTTTGATTAAGAATGATGATATCCCCTTCATAAATAACACATGTATCCATTCTGTTTCCTAATCCGTCAAATTTCAAAGTAATCAGATCAGCTACTTCAGAAAGGATACAATTTATTATATGGTATTATTGTAACACACCAAAACAAATTATTGTTACAGCAGATTTTTGGCAGTAGTTTTAACATAGCCATTTATTTTGGAATCTATTTTAAATTAACTTGAGATACTTTTAAGACAGTTTCCTTTCTCTACCTGAAAAATAATGTAATTATGTCGTATTTTATTAAATATTTTGTAAAAACGAAATTATTGCGACTTTGAACTCGCGTCCCGCGAGTACGCTATCTGGACTCGCCATAATGTCAGTCCATCTCTTGCGAAAATAATGTTAACATTTTCCCCCAAACTAGTTGGCATTAAATAGAAATACTTTTTTCACTTACCTTAATGAACCCAATATTCATATTCATATTCATTAAAAATATAGTTATACAATGCCTTTCTAAAAGTTATATGTGTCTACATTTACAGAGTAGCATATTTTCATAATAATGAAACTGAAATTAATTTGTACTGAATTCCAAAAATAAAATTACGAACTAACGTACATTTAATTTATCAAGGGGTGTCTTGTTAAAATAGAGAAATTTTCTATAGGTTATGTTAACGTTGTTTNCTAACGTACATTTAATTTATCAAGGGGTGTCTTGTTAAAATAGAGAAATTTTCTATAGGTTATGTTAACGTTGTTTTACCACATATTCGGGACGCCATAAAATTTCAGTGCAAAGTAAAAGAACTTACAATAAATCGTCAAGGCAAAGAAAATTGTTAGAATTGATACCGAAATCGAGTCGCGTGATAAATATTGCTTGGGCAATAAAGGTCTAAATTGGAGCTCAAGATCCTATAAATGTGGACCGTACGCCACGAGTATTTTTTTTTTGTCAAATGCGTTCATAACTTTTACAACACGGGGGAAGTCAGGTCCGAATTCTGTTCGTGGACAGTCGTATTTCATCGCGTGAAAAACGGCACGCCCACGAGAATAGCGAAAGCCGTGTTGTCCGGGCGAAAGACATCTTACACAACCAAGAGCTCTCCAAACAAGCGAATGTACTGCTCGAACGCACGACCTGTTCTGTTTGGCCAGCAGTGCCCGCCCCCCTGGGGGAGCGAGCTTGTGCGGACCCAGTCAGGTGTTAATGAAGACATTCTTGTGTCGTCCGAATGCCGTCGGAGGACGAGAAGGATAGGAGACGTCGGGGTGAAGGCGGCGTCACAAAGGCTCAGAGGGAAAAGTAACATGATACATCGGTTTGCCTCTAGGGTCGTCAGCCCTTGAGGGGAACTACTGCAGAGACCTTTGAAACGAACCTGTCGCCGGGTCGTGGCGGAAGGGGGTGGGGGGTCACTTATTTGTCATTGCTTTCAAAACTTCCGCTTTAGAAGTCCCAAAGTCCTTCGCGAGTACAATCCGGGAAATAAAAATGTGTCGAACAGCTACGCTCCGAATACCGGGTTTTAAATAAACTCACGTTAACTCGCAATGTTACGGAAAAAAATTTTTCTCAAATTTTTCACTCATAATTATACACTTTTAAAAGCTCTGCCCAGGTTTTTTTTTGTTTTGTTTGTCTTCTGTGTGTGTATGCTCGCTCCACACGTATAGTCGGTTCACGACTGGAAGAGACTTTCTTGAAGTCCTGCTAAATATCTACTTTCAAGCCCATTTTGTATCCTTCTGCCAAAGGGTAAACAAACATTGCCATGTGGCAGTCACAGGGCAATGTTTACATGCAATGTTTACATTTAGGCGCTGAAGCAAAACGTATCTCCTACTCCAGTTATTTATTTTTTGCAGAAAGTATTCTGCGAATAGCTACACTTCTGAAATTCTTAATTCCGCTGAACGTTTATGGGCGTTTGACTTCTTGATTTACGCGCAGTAGTTTTCTACACGCCTATTACGGAAGGTCCCCGACGCAGTAAAACAGCCGATAACAAGAATAGAAACACATGCTAGTGTTTATATGAGGTACNATTACGGAAGGTCCCCGACGCAGTAAAACAGCCGATAACAAGAATAGAAACACATGCTAGTGTTCATATGAGGTACAGAAAACTGCCCCTCTCTTTCGCGAGAAAAAAAATCACTAGCTCTTGATGATGTTTGTTGAGAGGCGAGGCCTCGGCAATAAATAAAACCGACTTAGTGATGTACCTTCGAGGTGGGACCTGTATGCGCTGGAGAGTGGCATGGGGTCGACGTCTACTTGGAAAAACTATAAACATGGCGAAGCTATGACCTACTAACCGGGTTTTGCGATGATAAGACTCGTGANACGTCTACTTGGAAAAACTATAAACATGGCGAAGCTATGACCTACTAACCGGGTTTTGCGATGATAAGACTCGTGAGAAGTTAATTATGTTGAGTAAGTAACAAAGAAATTGTTTCCACCAGTGTTACTTGAAATGTAATGTTATGATTGCAAAACGTGTTGTACAGCCCGTTCAGAGTCATCCACAACTTCTATGAAACCCTGTTTAAGTTCTACTTCTAATATGTTTCTCTGCCTCGTGCAAGCATTTCTTTACCGAGTAAAGAAAATTATTCCAAAGGGACAACACCCCGCATTCGTGTGCACTGAGTGTAATCATATTTTGCTTTATAACTNTACCGAGTAAAGAAAATTATTCCAAAGGGACAACACCCCGCATTCGTGTGCACTGAGTGTAATCATATTTTGCTTTATAACTATTTATTACTAGGCACTACTAATATTACCACCTATTTTCCCACTGTTTTTATTCACGTTATTTATAAATGAAATATTATAATGAATCGATTACATATCAGTAAAAGTTCAATTAAACGAAAAATAAGATAATTTTATGTTAACACGAGTACAAAACGCTTCTGGTACTTGACAAACTTAGAAAACAAAAAAAAAAACGCGTCATACATAGATTTTATGTACATATTTGACAGTTCCAATATTTACAATAAAATTCATATCGCATGCTCATACAGTCCCGCCTCAGTTTAGTACATGTCCCACCAATCCGCAATGTTCTAGAGTTCTCCGAGCACCCTCACGCACAGTAGGCTTCACTCGTCGGGTTTCACGCCCCCTCGTCCATTCACACCACGAACACCTCGTCCGCCGTCGTCTCACAATCTCCCGTCGTTGTCCGTTCCTCACCGCACTTGACTTCGCCTACCGCACTCAGCCAGGTGACCTCCGCCAAAGACTGCCGACAGTCCAGCTGTGGCTTGTATTTAAAGGATCGTAGGCCATCGCCCAGAAATTTCT
>NQII01004958.1:173707-245240 GCA_002778355.1 Clitarchus hookeri | reverse complement strand
GGTCAGTGGCTTCCTCTCCGGCGGCGGCTAATGCGGGTTCATTCTAGTGCCAGTCCCTTCTTCACTTACCTGCCTGGCTATTCAGCCCTACGAACTTATAAGTCTTTCCTTAGGATCACGACTTAACACAGGCCCTAGTCACACGTATATGTTTCTATATTTAATTGTCTTTAATTAAATGAGAAATAATTTTTTTCACCTTGGTGGTGTGTTCTTCAGGCATGTTAAAATACATATACTATAATATGAATTTCATTTAAATACATTATATATGTTTGTGGAGATTGGTTGGTTTAAGGTGATGTTAAAATAACCCGTTGAAGATGATGCAAGCCAATTATTGTATGCACTCTATTGTAGAGCTTACCTCTTTGGATTTACGTTCTCTCACTGCTGGGAAATTACATGTAAAACAGTTTTGGTACTGTGGAAAGATCTTCAGTAAAAGATGCCGTGCTCGACGACATGAGAGAACCGCCTGTACGAAGAGTCTTTTTCGCGCTATGAAGCAATACGACAATGTGCACATGCAGTTTATGCAATGTGATAAATTGAAGAACCACACCTAGAACTGCAAGTATTCGTCTGTTGAGAGCCAGCAAGTAATGTTCTCAATACCCCCATGCTGCATTGATGGGTACTGATTCCATAGACGATTATTATTATTGGATGTAAAACGCTAATGACGGAATGAGAGACCTACGAGGTTTGATAGAGTCAGTATGTGTGGAATGCACACTTGCAAGACGTTCGCGTGAAATCGACGAACTTCAGAATAAACAGTTTTCGGCTTTAAATACTTATTATGACTGTGCGAACCCTACAATAGAAAAGTAACCTTGATATTCAGGATGGAATAGGAGGTATAGGCGATCATTAAGAAAGTAATGATTATAATGACTATGAAGATAGTGTTTTTGAAGTATCTGATGAGAAGGATGATGATTATCTCGATGTTCGCACACATTTTACCAACGAGTTTCCTTCGACAAGAGGTGTGAAGAAGGCAAAAGGCGACAATAACGCTTGTTACATATTTTCCGAAGACCCGAATAAACTTTTGATAAACTCAAATATTTTATTAACCTTTAAAAATGCAGGAAGCTCTCACGCATTTTTTAAATTTCTTCAATTATCGATGAACTGAAGGATCAGGGTTATATCAGATGAGACAGCTAGTTACTATCCATGATATGCAAACATCTGTGAAATGTAAAGATCGAACGTACAAAATAATTTGATATATAGAATGTTTATAAAATACAAATAAATTAAATTTATGTATACATAGTGTTTGTTTAATTTCTTATACAGCGCCTTCTGCTTCTCTGAAAGACATTAATTCTGTGGTATAAACAATAAATTGACAGAGTCTGTTTTGGATAAATTTATGTGAGTGCGTGCAAGAGGAGAGCTACGGTTCGATCCGTATTACTATGCATTACTTAGATCGTTTCAAATGAATGAGTTCTATATGGCGAACAAATGAAATAAAAGGAATATGCTTGAGAAATATTTCGCAACTAGTTGGTTAGCCTGGTCAATTGACCTGATAAGTTGGCCTGGAAATTTTGTATGGCCCATTGGTTTGGTCAGCTCTGATAGAAATGTTTTGCGAAGATTCTGCGAAGATTTCCTTCGAAGAGGTTAGCTACGCGTCTCTTAATAGGAGACTTCATTTTCAAGATTATATACCATCGTTTGATCGTATAGGTAGGTGGTATAGCAGGTTGTTCTTGTCGGTTGGTCTAGCCAGTAATGCAGTAACTTGTATCGTCAGGAGTTAGTCTTGGCTCAGTCAGTCTCGTCAGGAACCAATATTGGGTGGAGTTTCTTTGGGGTGAAGTTAGCCATGGGTGAAGTCCGTCTTGTGTGCAGTCAGTCGTTAATTCGTTTTGTTAGTCGGCATGGTACTTTGTTGTGACCAGCTAGTAATTGACAATTGTATGGGCTACGATTGTTAACCATTTTTCGAGTTCAATGTCATTGGGGCAAAGTCATGGCCAACAACCAACATGATGGCAAAATCAACAGCTTCCCTGGTGACTAAATCGGTATTTTATACACTAGCGCCACCCAGATGTTGAAAATTAAAAATATGACCAATGAAGTAAATAGCAAGATGGTTGCATACGACCGAATGAGCAATGGTGAGGGGGGTGTAGGCCTACCTACTAATTAACCAATGAGAAATATTGGTGGCGGATCGAACAAGCGTGAGTAATCAACAAATAAAAAAACTATTTTGTAGGTGAAGCGAGCACAAGTAATCAACCAATGAGAATCATTGCTGCAGGGATTGGAGGGGATACGAGTAATTAACCAATGAGAAATATTGGAGAAGGTCAGTCGTCTGCTGAACGTGGTGCTGAGGGAACCTCCGGAAATGTAAGCTTTAAAAAAAAATGTCATTACATTTATATTTTTTACAAAATTTTTGTAATTTTTTTGAAGATATTTATAATATTTTAGATTCAAAATCACACAAGGTGAATGGGCCAAGGTCATGGGCTAAGTTCAAGGTCATTGGGATCCATTATGATGGCAATTGTGGCTGTTCGGCTCTGATCTCCCCGTCCCCTCTAAGGCAGAACATTTGAAATGTAATTTTTTTATGGTTTTTTTTTATTTGTAATATTTAAAATTATATATTTTTTGCAGTTGTTACATTATTTTTCAGAATTTTTAAAACAATTTTGCAATATTTTTGGGTTCAAAGTCATTCAAGGTCAAGGTCTTGGGTCAAAGTCACCTGGTTTCAATGTGGTAATCGAGTTACGTTAGTGTAATTTATGCACTTCAAGGTCTTCCAAGGTGGATGTTTAAGGTCAAGGTCATCAACATCGTGGCTGACGAGATGAACACTTGCTGACCTTGCAAGGGCTGGTCGTGTCGGGAGCTTTGTCAATCCACCTTGACAGGTGGACCACCTACATGTACATCTTTAAATCATTTTTTTAACAATTTTTTTTTATATTTTAGAATTTTTTTAATTTTTGGGGGGATTTTATAATTTTTCAGCAATTTTTATTAATTTTTTGGTTTAAAGGTAATTTAAGGTAACAGGGGAAAATGTCAAGGACAAGGTCAATGGCTAAGTTCACCCGGATCGGATATGCTGTTTGGGTGATGTCTCAACATGGCGGCCGGCCGGCGCCAAGCGCGGTTATGCTAGAACGAATATACTCATTCTACTTTGCTTTTTAAAAATGTTACTTTTAGGGCTTACCTACGCAATTTCCTTCAGGGAAAGGAGAAAAGAGCAAAGTGTCACCTATAGTGTAATCAATTCGCTAACGTTGCGTATAGTAACCTTCATCTACAGATCTAATTTGCTATAAACTCAGCTAACGGAGAATGCATGTAGCAGTCTTGGAAAGGCCCATCGCAATGCTTTCTTATCAACAGACGCGAATTTAAGGCGTTAAAAATTATTTAATAGTGATTGCTCTGAAGCACTCTTGTAGAAGAAAATGCCAGGTAGGTTGAAATAATGGTTTGCAAGACAGTCAGCCAATGCAGAACTTGTACTTGTATCTGAAGAATGATGACCTGCTATGCGTATACTGCGTGCGATATAAGCTTACTTTCTTATGATGACGTTGTTAGGAAGCAGTAGACAGAGAAACTGTGCAACAGTCACAAGGGGTAACAGCGGAGACTGTGTCAGCGCCGTAGCCAGGATTTAAGATGCCACAACAACTGTCTTAAATTTCTTTACTTTAACTTAAAATGCTCAGAAAAATCTACCAAAATCGTTAGTTAATAAAAAAAACCGCATTAAAATGTTGCACTGTGTCACTCTTAAAGTATTGGTATAGATTATTTTATTTACTTGAACTTAGTTTAGGGAGGGGCAGCTCCTTGCTACCCACTGTCCGAGCCTATAGGCTCTGTGCATCGTACTAGATGACGGAACATCCCCAGCTAGTGTCCCGCCAACATCGGCTGCCAATTTCACCTCGTGGAGCGTGACGCGGCACCTCAGTCTGCCGTCATAGCCGCCGGGCTGCCGCTGAGTCTCGCCCTCAAGTGACTAGCAGTGTTAGCGCCCTGCACTCCCGACCTTGCAACGACATGTTTTGAGTTGGCCATAAACTGTTTTACAAACAGAAAATAAACAGCAATTGACGTAACAGAAAACAAACTAAGTAATTGTATCACCAAGGAATGGGAGTCCCGTTTACGTTACATTTACCGAATATTTAATAATTCCGAAATCAAGTAACGTCTCTAGGGCACAATAGGTAAGTAGATTAGACTTTGCGTCCCATCAACAGAGATGTCATTAGAGACGGAGGAAATGACTCAGAGAAGCAGAAAAGCGAAAAAAATTGACCATGGCCTGTAGTAAGGAACCATGCCAGCATTCGCCTGATGCGATTTCGGGAATCCGTTGAAGACATAAATCAGGATGGTCACACCGGAAATCGAACACGGATTCTCCCGAATGCAAGTTGAGTGTGTTACCACTGCGCTACCTCGCTCAGTTCCAGTGCACGACGGCAGCCATTGAGTATCGAATTGCGTCAACGCCTGGCGGAGGGACGAGGTGAGTGGATAAGGCTCGCAACCAAGTGACGGGGCGCAGTCGGCGATTGACAGAGCGGCGACTCTGGTCAGTGGCTTCCTCTCCGGCGGCGGCTAATGCGGGTTCATTCTAGTGCCAGTCCCTTCTTCACTTACCTGCCTTGCTATTCAGCCCTACGAACTTATAAGTCTTTCCTTAGGATCAGGACTTAACACAGGCCCTAGTCACACGTATATGTTTCTATATTTAATTGTCTTTAATTAAATGAGAAATAATTTTTTTCACCTTGGTGGTGTGTTCTTCAGGCATGTTAAAATACATATACTATCATATGAATTTCATTTAAATACATTATATATGTTTGTGGAGATTGGTTGGTTTAAGGTGATGTTAAAATAACCCGTTGCACCCGCCCGTCAGTCACGTGACCAATAGCGAATCACGTGCTTCTGATAATTACATCCGTCCGTTAAAAGCTTGGCAATATTCAACATTTTTGTCGTACGTATGGCATTACAGCCTTCTGAACTTGATCCGTGTGTTTCCTGTTCATTATTAGTTCATCAGAAGGCTCTGAATTGTGTGCCATGTTTTAATGCTTGTGTTTTTGTTAATGTTTGTTTACGTAACTGTTGACTGCAATGGCGTCAAATTTTTCTTAAGATTTATTGATAAATTACATACGAAACATGGTTCGTACATGATACACACAGAAAACAATATACATACAAATCTCATAACGAGGGAAATTTCTGCTTCTTCTTTTCTTTTTGTGCAATAGCAGAACTAACAAAAGCGTTCCTCCGATATTTGTTGTCATTCCTTGTCCGTACTCTACGATTTTTTTTAACTTTCGAATCTCTACTCATCTCCGCTATTCACGCGCGCCTGTGTGTATTTATATACAAAACACCGGAAGTTATAATCACTTTTAAAGGAGGAATTTTTTAGACGTTTGACAGTTTTGTGTTCGTTGGCAGCAATGAACTGGCGATGGACGGACGAGATCTTTCGTCAATCACTCGACTTGCAGACGGTCGAAAGGCGGGCGGATATGTGGAGTTGCAGCAAGTTTGAAGAAGGTAACTTAAAAGTAACTCATAACACTTAATTGAGAAGAACTTACACATAAATGCTAGTAAACAGAGACCTTGAGCATTACAAAGGTTATTAAGCAGCAATTTAATTTGCCTTAAACAGAATATTAATTCTACTGTATCAGAAAATATTAAAATCAACATAGGTGAAACTGCTGTAAACCACTGCAGTAAAACTATACACAGGCATTCTACCAAAGAAAATAGTACGGTCTCCAATTAAGGTCGCCATCTAAAAATAACGCAAAGCTTCAGTCATATAGCTGGATTTTAAAATTTGTTCAATAATTTTTACTTGTATATGCTTGAGAATATTATGTAGTAAATTGTTCACGTCCGGACACTAGTTTCGGGTTTCTATTTCACTCTCTGATGTGTATTTTTAAAAGTAGACACTGTCAAATACAAGCGTTTCGCATTCAATTTTAGATACCAAATTTCCGGTACAGGTTCCTTAAAATAGCATAGGAACACGCAGCACAGATTTGTCGCTTTTATTAAAACATAAAATTTGTATGGTCATCACTGAAAATACCATGAGGCCCACTGACGAGAGAAAGATAACACGCCAGGTCTTGCGCGTAAAGGTGACCAGACATTTGATGTAAAGGCCTAGATCACTCTTAGCGATGCCGCGCTTCTAGGCCTCGTACACGCTAAGCACATCCAGTCACATGGCTATCTTGGTTGTGTGTAGCCCGACGAGAAGCCTGCGCCTCCTCTTTAGTCGCTTCAACTTACAGATAACAGTTTGTACAAACTACAGTCGGTAACAGTGGCATTCGACCTTAAACGCGCAAAACGGGCATTTTGTATATTGAATGTCTTGAAAGCGGACACTATGCAAGTAACCAATCCCAGAAAGGGACATGTAAGCACCCGGATTCACGAGAGGGCGCTGTGCACTTCTCAACCTGTCCACTGCTAAGGGATACAACACTCGTAGCCACAGACAAGCCCACTTAGAAGATTTATCACATCTGCTGAAAGTATATACAGCAGACTTCCGAATTGCGCTTTGGTGGGCGTCATATTTCAAGCACAGATATTTTGCAGCAGCTAGTCTATTCAAAATATTTCAATTGATATCCTTAGTGAAATGTCTCTCATAAATGTTGTGTGTTAACAATTTTTAGGCATATTCGGCATATTTTTATAAGCTTCATTGTGATATTATGTTTAACAACCAATTATAGTATTATTTCCCAATTTTATCACTGATGTGTTTGAGAAAAGCGATAATTACGATGACACAGCACACTTCGCTGGTAAAGTAGTGGAACTTGCTACCGATATGGATGGAACAAGAAGATAGCCAGTGAAGAAGGGGATACAGAGACGCTGATAGTATATATATTGTGATAATGACCTTGAAGATAACATCCGCTGAAAGAAGCCTAGATGCTCGCGCTACGCTGTCGAGTAGAAATATTCCGCATGATGTTATGAAGCGTCTTAAATATACTGACTGCATAGTAAGGATGTCCATTGTTGCCATTCTTTTAAATGTGTTATGGATAGCTATTATAATTTTAATGCGTTTTACGTTATGCAAATTCAGTACTTCAATAAAATACCTTCACTATTTATTTTACAAAATATGTGGATTCAAAAGTTTCTAACAGTTTCTCCTTAGTATTTAATAGGCCCTAACCTTTTAAAGTATTATTAATATACTTTAATTTCAGCATTTACTAGAATAATTTTCTTAAAATCAAACAAAAAATTTTTTTATTTGGAGTATAGTGCAGATTTCAGGTGAACTGTATCCAATTTCCGAGTTAGAAAATTTTACTGCTTTTGGCCATTATAATTGAGACAATCGCGTGGTTTCGACTACATGTTTTAAACTATGAGTAATTTCTTTTGACAAAGACGTGATGCAACTATTGCCTTTTTCATTAAAGCAGTATAACTTTAAGTACAATAATGGGTCAGTTGATAGACGAAATAAAAACAACTCAGTTAGTCGGTGTTTGTGAGTTAACGCCATACGCAGAAGAAAAAAAATGAAGCTACAAAATCCGAAACCGATCGTTGAATGCGTGGTAGCAAAAAAAAAATTGGATATCCTCATTCCCTTAAATGCGCCAGTTTCAGTTACGGTATTACTAGCGAGAAGTTGCGGAAACGCGAGGAAAATGGACGCGTTTCTAGGCATTCACGAACAGCCTATGGGTACAGCAGTTGAATTACACGCAGTAAGGAAAAGAAATGTTTTGTGATGGTTAATTTCAAAAATATTTTTTTATTCGTGAAGGAAATACGATTTAGTAATACGCCTGTTCAGGTAGAGATGTATTATGGAAGAAATGCAGAGAGAACATAACACGGTACTGAGCGTGGAAGTAGCCAGGATTGTGTATCCTGTAGATGTTTCTGACGTGTCATCCGTCTCTCGCCCGGCACATGAATGTGGCCTACCAAGAAAAATTTGGACGTTAACCTGCCGTGAAGACTTTCCCTGCCAAGTTAAAACATGCGTGAAAAGTGGGTCGCCACTGGAGCTTTCGTAATCCTACAAGGAGGGGGAAAGAGGGGAAACTGGCGGGAATACAAACACTGTTTCTTTTGAAATCATCCTGCCTCCGGCGTGGTTTCTGCACTCACAATACGGCGGATGACGAACAAGAAACATACATAACTGCAACTCAACAGTATAAAGCTCCATCTACACTTGGAAATATAAGTCTGAAAACAGTGTACGAAGTAGATCATCAAACAGTATCCGAATTGTTTACAGTTTGCAGACTGTTCTAGAACTGTTTCAGAAACATGAAAAACGTGTTTCACAAACCCTATTTCTGTACAGTGTTGTGTGCATACTGCAGTATCGTTAGAGATTTTGCCAGAATAATAAGTTTATTTATCTCCACTATCTTTTGTTATGAACTATGTGGCACGCCTGCCTAGGAGAAGGTGACGTTTATATTCGGAATGTGCCCAAAGAATTGGTCAGAAATAAAACTCCTCACTGAGTTTCACTGTGTTATAATTTTTCTACGTAGTATTGTTAATAGAATTATAAACTATAGACCACAATCAATATCTTACACAAAAAAACTGATATGACTACCTTTGACAGTTGATCAACCAGAACTGAATGATGTCCAATGACTGATATGCAAACGTTGTTGTATGTTTTCCAACCAGCTGGCAAAAATTAATCGTTGTTGTTTCATGCTACGGGTACACCATAATTTGTTTTCTAATCGTACATTTTTCCTTTTGAAAACAATTTCCGTACTGCTCACGAATTGTTTACAAACATTACAAAAATATACCAATATGGGAAACTAGTGGATTATTTGGTTAACTGTTTCGAAATACTGTATCTAGAAACACTTTGAACTGTAGACGAAGTTTAATGAGAAGCTTATCTTATTAAGTTATTTGCCGAATTAGCTTATAGGATACTGCCAAACTAGAACACAGAGTAAACTACACATATACATATGGTTTTGTTGGCAGACAGGCGTATGATTTCGCCAACCAATAAGTAATTTTTATTTTACGACTGGCCCACATTTTGAAAGCATTATTTTTTATTGCGTCGTATCTGCAGTTATTTCGCACTAATTATGCATTAAAAGGAATAAGACTCGTAATTACGAAGGCGAGACAGTATTAAATAGACAATTTTATGCAAGTATTCATGAAATAAATGTGGTATGAAGTAAAAGACGGGAAAGCCACGCAGGCCAAGAATAGTGTGCTGTCACCTTCAAAATTAAAATATATAAACAAGCCCTTGTTTCCACAGTATCTAAAGAGGAAACCCGATTATTCTTCATTGTAAATTCAGGCGATGCACATGCAGTATATATTATTTCTAAATATGCAACAGTTATTTTTAAATGGTGAAGATGTGAGACTGTAGAACCTAGTCTTGCAGGTATCCTTGGCAAGGGTTCGTTTCCCCTGTCCAAGTTACGAAGGCCGGGTGACGAATTACTGTTTTCTCCCCTTGGTCCTGCCGAGGAACAGTAAACACACGTCACCGCCGACTGTCACGCCCAATGACGCTCACCCGAGTGAGTGATGGCTTGTCAAGGGCCGTGGGCACGGCCGCTCCCTTCATAATTACCCTGCTGAAATGTTTACAATGGCGCCGCATAATACAACACTGATAAATATAAGAGCGTCCGGCCTACAACGATAGCTGCTTGGTGACGTGGCGTTACGTCATACTCGACCAGCTCGCTTCTCTTGCACAGCCCACGAGGCGCAGCTGGTCTGGGCGCCAGGTCGTGCTGCCAGGTCCCTAGTGAGCTCCAGTACTGCCAATATAACTACTCAGTTTAATGCCCTGTTCCTTTCACTCGCAGATAAATACGTACATCATTTAGACGTTGCTACGAAATTATTTTTTGGTTTGAAACTGTACCAATGTCAGTATAATTATTTGTCATATGTATCACTTAAGAATAACGAGTTTGGACTTTATATTATTCCTATAATATGTTTATTAAACTACGACCTAGTCTCAAGTACGAGTAATAATTCTGACACCTTAGGGAATTCCCTTATTAGAAGCTATTTTATGTTGTGTATGACGTAGGTCATCAAAGCTAACCCCTTAGAAACGTCCGGTATAAGATACTCTGATTGTAAGGGTTAAACCTTCCCACGGGTATAAATTGGGAATGGAGAGTCATCCGACGTATAAAAACAAAATTTAACCTGTGTTTTCTTTGTAACCAAATATCCGGCATGATTCATAACTGGATATCTCTGACATGAATCGCTGTGGAGCTTTCTTGCGTCCAGAAGTTTACGGATCCGAATTTATTTCAGAAGTAAATTTAAATTAATTTAGTAAGTTAGCTTTGTCCATATTAGCCGTAAGGACAGAGCGAGGTGACGGAATGCTCAACCTTCGGTCTCGTACCCTGGAGGGAATGGGTTCAAGTCCTGGTCCCACCATGCTGGTTTGGGATATATGTTTTCCTGAAATCACTCCAGGAGAATAATAATGTTTTTCTTTACTACACTCCATAACCGATCCCTTTCCCGTTCCCGCTGCTCTAAGAAACTTGTTTCGTCTTTAAAGGCCACACTGTCGACGAGAAGTCGACCCTACCTATTATTATCTTTTAAGTTTCAAACGCTAATGTAAATTATTTGAGTTAATATATTGCATGGTTTTGTGACGAAGATCATTCCGTGCCGGGAACATAAACCAGATTTCCGTTGTTAAAAAAACTCTGTTACAATTCAGAGAAATTGTGACGTATGTATCAATCCCTCAGGGTCCACCACAACCTCCCAACTCAAAATTTTATTGTCCCGTCTAAGGAATCTGTGACACGAAGGGATACAATCCTAAAAATCTCAATAGATACAAAAAAGATGAAATTTATTTGGCCAATTTTATTTCTAGGTTTGGCAATGACAGGAAAAGCATCCTTGAATGATTAACACAACAAATAAAGTTGTTACATATAACTGTGGCCCAAATATTTTTATGTGTTTTCTCTCTATGCCACTGATTAAATTTTCAGTTAAAAACAACAATAAAAATTAAATTCATTAAGTTCGAAAAACCAAAATACACCTTCTTTATTTACTCATATGTGAAATTTATACTTTAAAAAAAAAATTCTTTTTGACTAGCATTTTTAACATTCATGAAACAGAAGAAACAACTATGCAGGCTTTAGATTAGAGACCCTTTAGACATTCAATCCCCTTCCCACGTATTCAATTTCATTCTCTCACACAGCACCTCCAACATAGCAACGTACTGTTCCATAGCTGAGAGTTCTCCCTCTGCCAGACATCCTGAGATGCAGGTAGTGCTCTCTGGCCCACCAATCAATCATTAACATAACCTTTTATAACAAGAAGTCTCTAAGTCCAATCATCTAGAATGCCTATATTGATAAAGCAGCGTCTCAGTGTCCCGGACCCTCCTTAATGTCGCTACTACTGTGTAGTGTATCTGCCCTGAGAGAACTTTTCTCATTCGTGCAGTGAAGTTACTTGAGTTCACTTTCTCCCGAAAGGAATAAAATTCCATCAAACTGAATTACTTCTGTAGGTTGTCTTCACTGAAAAACACTCTCAACTTCCCACGACCAAGACTCAATTATCACCACAAGAAAAAGTTAGTCTCTTCTCTTACACCTAATGTCTCTAGCAGGCATCACAATCTCTCGCGAACACATATCTTTCAGCGCAGCAGCTGGTCCACGTCTTCTCTTATCGCAGGAGTTCGAAGCATTGTCGCACCGAGTGGTCATTGGACGTATCCAGGCTGACCATGACTGACCAACTCTCTAACCGACTGCCTTCCCACCGAGCTCCCCCCGCAGTATAAAGACACTCCCTACGGCCCCTCAGCTCTAACCCCGCGCCTGTTGTTACAAGAAACAGGGGACCAGGGTGGCCAAGGCTAGACTGGAACCCTCAAACACCGTGATAACGCTCCCAGCTCACCATAAATATACTTCAACGTCGATTCATTTCGTGCGGCACATTACCAAACACACAATTACAATCCCCTTACGATCTTGAATACTGCAACTAGCAAAGCACTACTGCATTTCTGGTATAAGGACAATCAGGCGATTATTCTTCTTTGACTTTTTTTTTATTGAACTGCTGAATAGAGCAGTATTACCCAAATCTTGTCACACATACTGCTATATGAAAAGTAAAACACTTCCGATGACACTAAACGATATGCCAAAATCATAATGAAAACCGATGCAGCCAGAAGGAAAAAAAAAAAATTATGATGAACAACTCTTTGTCATATGTAGTTAGCAGCATAACTATTATGTTTTGTACCCATGAGATATTCCAGTACACATTATCTAGACGTAAGTAAAGCCAAGATAGTTTACTTGAACGAGGCTGGTTGCCTTGCTTTCTAAGGGAAAGAACTATCTAAAACCAGCAGCCAGACATCACGGTCCGCTGTGACACCAAACGTGCCAGCATAAAACACGATGCCAACAAGAGGGCGAAATATTATCTTTGTGTAGGAAATTGGGAATGCCCTTTCAGTAGGTACACAGGCATGGTTGGAGCAGTCGGCTGCGATGGTACCACAGCCTTGACCAGAACGTCACTCACATAGCTGCCGCAGAGTTCTCACTTGTGCGCTCCGTTACTTTCCTTGCCGTCCACTTAGCAACGTTCTCACAGAATAATACAAACTTCTCGTGCTTCTTTAGCTTACTTTTCAAAGGAAAGAAAGGCCTATGAGATCAATTTCCTCTCCGTGTGTTTGGGTGAGTATGTGTATGTGCCTGAATATGTGTCTTTGCGTGTGTCCCCCCATTCAATTTTTGAACGCGTAAACTGAATTTGACCAAACTTGGTACACGTATAATACATAAAACGTTCACTTTACTTTTAAAAACTTCGACAACATCGGGCACTTACTTTCAAAATGGCGCGATTTTAATAGTTGGTGTGACATATCATGTCTCGGAAAACATTCAACCAATTTAAACCAAATTGTGTATGCTGGCCGAGCATCAAGTAAGCATTAAATGATGAGATGGAATTTTTTGTTGATCAGCCATTTTGGAGGATAGTGCCACATGAAAAATAAAGCTTTTACGTTATATCTCGGTAACTACTCAACCAACTTTATCCAAATTTGGCACGCAGGCTACGTAAATGTAAGTAATTAAAATTTATTTGTGACTTATTTTTTAAATGGCGGCCGTAAAAGTATTTTACGTTTATTTTATATATCTACCATAATATTTGAACAATTTGAACCAAATTTTGCACACTGAAAGTATCTGTTACAATCATAACATAAACCAACATATAACAACTTTTGTCAGCCTTTCTGGAAGATAGCACCATACGAATAAATAAAGTTATTTTGTCGTAACTCTATAAGAAATTAACCGATTCCTACCAAATTTGGCAAACAAGTAGTACTAGTGCATATGATGTTAAAAATGTGTTTTAAGCATGTCAGACACATATTTCCAAAATGGTGGACAAATAGATATTTTAGTATAGAATACTTTATTGACGAAATTATGTAATCAATTCCAACATAACTATGTGTGCAGAAAGTATATACACTAACGTTTGTGAAAACTGCAACACCAAGGTGGATACATGTGATGGCAATGAACTTTATACCACAGATTAGGTACATCACAATACACAATTGATTAGGATTACAGAACTGTTCATTATCTCTATCGTTGAGATTTCAGTACGGTGTGACGGCCCCAAATGCAGCAATCGGAGCCCCTAAACATCGTGGCAAGGAATCAATGAATACCTTGATATGTTCCTGGGGCTTCTCCCTTCACGCGGTTTCAATGCGAGTCCACAAAGCATCAACAGTGGTTGCTGGAGGACCGTGACGAACAAAGTCGTATACGAACCATATCCCAGACATGTTCGATGGGTGACATGTGAGGCGGACGTGATTCCCTGAGCAGTGGTACCCATCGTTCATTGAAGAAGGCTTGCAGATTCCTCGCCTCATGTGGCCAGGTATGTCCTAATAAAATATGGCATGAGGAGTCGCCTGAAGAGGGTGCAGTGCCTCGGCCTCCAAAGACCTCCCTGATGTAGCTGTTGATGTTCAGATTGCCCTCAATACGTAGGAGTCGAGATCGCATGTTATATACAATAGTACCCCAAACCATTACACGTGGTGTTTGTCTGCTATGCCACTCCACAATGCAGACTGCCAAATTGCTTTCACCACAGTAGCGTCTAACATGTATGCGGCCATGAAGACATCTTAAAACACAACATTTTATCACTCAGCACGCCAGCGACGGCGTTCACGTCTCCATTGCAGTCTGAGGCGTTTGTGGTTTCTGGAAAATGGAAACAGACGTAATGACATGTGTACCACTAGTACAGCTTACAGCAGACGGCGACGGACCATCGACGCAGACAGATCTACACCCGTTGCTGAACTGCATTGTCGTGCCAACACTGCGGACGAGGCGGTATGGTCCTTTACGACCATGCGGACAATATGGTGGTCAGCCCGTACTGCGGTCACATTGCATGGTCTAGTACCCGCTGGTTGCTGCGTAATACCCTCTTCTATCCACTGGTGCCACACACACGACTGTCGTAGCAGCATGCCCTGTACGAGCCGAAATGTCATGGTATGACAAACCCGTTTCCCGGAGATCTAGCATTCCACTCCGTTTGAACTCGCTCACATACTGATACGGCGCCCTCTCACGTCGACGATGCACACTGGCACTTGCTTTCACTTAGTTTGACGTCTGTTCACTGACTGAGCTTGGTGTAACACGGACCTTTCCGGTCACACAAGAGAGGGCGCTGTTGGGCCTATGTGTAAGCCATCTCTCTGAAATCGTAATCACTTATTGTTGGTACACTCTTCTACACATCCTCCGGGTTTGGATTCATTCGGCCCATTCTTTCTGGGTGTTGCAATTATCACAAAAAATAGTGTATTACAACTTTTAACTTTATCTACACTCAGCACATGTTGTAAACCATTTTGTAAGATAGGACGATGCCAATAAATAAATTTACCATGTCATATCTCGGTAAATAATTGCCCAGTTCCTAGCAAATTTGGCAAACAAGTATTACTACGACAGATGATGTAAAATTTCACGTTTTAAATATGTTAGGCACTTATTTTCAAAATGGTGTCGGTATAAATATTTTAACTGAGTATATTTTATCAACGGAACGAATTCCAATTCTAATTTTCGTTCTGGCATTACCTATTACAACTATGGAATATGTCTGTGCAGAGCCCAATTTCTCTTGCATGTCTCGGGAAATTATCAACCCACTCTTACAAAACTTGGCGAAGATATTGTAATGTGGTAGGCCATATTAATATGTGTAATTTTTAACTATGGCATTTATTTTCAGTAAGGCGAGTAAAATATAATTTTTGTTTTGTGTGCTATATCTACGAAGATATTTTACCTATTTTAACTTATCTTTGTATATTCGCAGTATACAATCATCGACTGTGCTACTACATTACTTTTTTGTCTTTAATTTATGAAGATCACCATATGAAAATTAAAGGAGGCTTTATACCATATATCGAGGACCAATCAATCTATTCCCAAAAATGTTACACAGGAACATTTGAACTAATTATTACCAAATTGTGCACACTGCAATTGCTACAGAAGCCCATGTAAACTTTTATTATTTAAATCGTTAAGCAATCTAAGGTGGCCGCCTGGGTAGGCCGCTTAACGGTGTGCAGAGCTCCATCAGAAAAAGTTTCATTAAAAAACAGTCAAACGTAACTGAGTGAGGTCTGCTTACAAATAGCATTTAAGAGACGTTGCGCGTCTGTATACGTTTTTCGGTTCCTCCATTTCTCTCGAAAGAATGTTTTTGTGAAAGTGAAAATGGCTCAAACGGGTGTTTTCTCGGCCACTTTTAGGTATAAACATTCCGGTACATAACATTAAAAAAGTAATAGGGACGTGCATCAAACGTTTATTTTTATTATTGCGTCATGTAATGAAAATCTCATAGAGGTGCGTTGTCGACGGCAATACTGCACCCCAGTTCCGTGCTTTGCGCGTAGAGGCGATGAGAGAGTTGTTGCGCATGTCTCGGTCGCCTCTAACGCTCCCACGCTTTTAGGCCTCCGGCGTGCAAAATTCCTTCAACTAGGTGGCCACCTTAACCAAATTCAACCAACATTTGTATGTAAACAGTAAACATTAGAAGAATCTTATAAAGAGCCTCTTTTTGGCCATTTTGAACTATAGCATAAATTAAGAATATTTAGTTTTGTATGCCATATATAAGGGAGCAAACAAACGTTTTCCACCAAATTCTTCGCCATATAAATTTAGATGTATTAAGTGGCTCAGTCACATATTTTTAAAATGACGGCTCTGTAAATATTTTAGGATAGTAAACCCTATCATTCGAAACATTAGACTGATTAAATCCGAAGCTGATTCTCAAAATCCGCTACCCTAATGCAGTGCATTGCACGCTAGCTAATTGTACGAGGTTTTTTAGATACAAGTCCCGGGTAAGGCACGTGTGTATTTGAAATTGTCTCCCTACACTTGCATACGTTTCTGGTTTCGTTTATAAAGTTATTGCTTTCAAAGAGAAATCAAGTCCTACTTACAAACTCAGATTAAAGAAATTATTTAAAAAAGAATTGCACTCTTGTTGAGGTATGTAGGCTAATTAGTTATATCAGTGACTTCTCGTTTAAATCCTGTTTCGGATTGAAGTTTCATTTTTAACTGTCGTTAAGAATATCCTTTATCTCTTACGTAAACATTCTCTCTTTTCGTGTCATCATTTCAGTTTCAGAGTAATTATTGAAAACTTCTGACTACAGGGAATTGGCATATTTTAAGTAATTGAAAATGATTGGTTTTTAAGTTTACTATTTGGTATTTGGTATTTTTGAAAAGGCAGGAAATTATTTATCTCTGAAATTCTATATCACGTTTTCTGCGACAAAACTTTACTTAAACGGTTTGAATTTCGTGTTTGTACTACAGTGTAAGCCGAATAACTCAATTTCTAAATAAGAATTTTTAAAATCTTATTTCAGGAATTGAAATAAATCGATATAGTGTGTGACGTCGAGCCCTGCGTATTTTTTTTTCGAGCCCATGGGATAGGTTTAAGAATCTCATAAGTTTTCTAAAGAACTTCGCAGTTATTGTGGATTCATATATATATAAAGAGACGCGACGTGATAAATATTAACAAAAGTATAAAAGAGTGTTTAGAAAATACTTTGCCTTTGTAAGTTACGGAATGTTTTAACGTTTGAATTTTTATGAATAAAGGCTAATTAGGCGTGTGTGTGTATTTACAGTAGCAAACTAACTTGATCCAACGGTTGGCATAAGATGTAAAAGTTGACTATATGCTGGGCTGAAACACACATTTCAATGCAACGTCTGCCCAACGTAAAATGCCCACAAACAAATGCTACCACGAAAATTATATGAGATTTGTTCGCGCCCATCAAAAATGATGAGAGTTTATCAGAAAATACCAGAACATAGCGTAAGTGTAATCATTTTTAACATTAATATGTTTGATAACATGTTAGTTAACATACTGCAGATAATATGTATGTATTTTCCTGTTGGACCACCGTTGAGCAACCAACATTTTATGTCAAAGTATGAAACAAAAGTTTTGAATTTCAACAATGCCCCTTTCTTGTATTTTGTAAATTACGAAATTTTTCAGGACTTTAGTTTCTTTCTCTTTGATATATCTTCAGTTGTGTGTATGTTGTGTCAATGTTGAGAACTCAATGGTTGGTAATAGGTTCTTGTTAATAAGTTGGGCCAACATAGTGTAACCAACTTTCTCACAACAGTGGAAATTATTATATTTCTAGTAAAATAAAACAATATGTAAGTTTTCTTAAAATATATGGTTTTTGAAACAACTATGTCTTATTGAAATTTTACTTTGTTGGTCATTTTCTCGCTGCTTGGTAAATATAATGTTGACATTGTGTACGTATACTTTCGTTGGCTAAAATTGCACAACCATCATAATATCAGTAAAAAAAAAACCAACTTTTCAAGTGTTAAACATTTTCTTTGCATATGAATACTTTCCAAATATAATACTTGTGTACTCTTGGTTGATGCAGCGAACATAATAGATGGTGTTGGGTACCTTTATTATAATGGGAAAATATTTCATTACGAACAATAGGCCAACATTTTATAATGGTGTGATTTAGCGGATTTTAAGAAATCTGGTGCCTGGTGAGGGACCAAGGGACTAGCTCAGTCAGGTCACTGCTCCCTAACGCACCTTCTCCTGCTCTATCATTCCGGTCAGATGGCAGATTTTACCTTTGTCCGCCATATGGTTATGGTGATTTTAAAACTATTCGAAAGATTTAAAAGCACATGACATTGTGTTAGTTCATCTTGTTAACATAAAAGTTGCACTGTATAAAAATGATGCAAATATATATATTTATTTTTTCTTGAAGGTGTGAAACAAATGACTATTCAATATTTCCACTAGTGAAAGTATCGGGAAGAAATATAATCTCATTGAAGCGCTGCAAAAGTTATTTTCATATGTCGAAATTGATAAGATTGCTTGCAAATGTCACATATTTAGCGCAAGATATTAACATCGGGTCGCACACTGGTGTAGAACCTTCCACTTATTAATAAGGGAGAATCCAATGTTACCAAAAAAAGATTAAATACACATTTAAAATTTTGCATTTGAAAAGTTTTTATATATTCGTGTTTTCGGCTGTAACAAAAGAGACATGAAGTTTTATGAAGCATAATTTGTTTATTTACATTTTACTATTGCTAAGACTTCTTCAGTCACATCGGTATCAGGAAAACAATAAAGAAATCACAGACAACAGGACTGTCATAAAGATGCAGCCATACGCTTTTATTGCACTGTTAAGCGACTACGCCATTTCTGGCAGCTTTATGAGGGGCAGGAAAGACGACTTGAGGCTGCCGTCCTGTTCATCTGAGCAGCATAGAGAACTGTTAATTTGCGCCTTGGCTGTTCGTGGTATAGTCATAACCTTTGAAAAATATAATTGGCCTTTAATGCATCTTATGCTACCGTACACAATTACATACAGGCTCTCACTTAAGTAAGCAGCAACTTATGTAAAAGATTGTAGTTCTAAATATTGACGTTCTATTGCGAGCACAATTTTACATTTGTGGTGAATTTCTTGCTTTATACCGATCTCAATACGAATTGTCATATTAATACCCCATTTAGGTTCTTAACAATTTTGCGTTTTTACTTAACTGGCGCATGAATAAAGTCACTAGACCTGCGACAACGTAAATTTTACATAAGGCGAAATGATACACAGCGGGGAGAAAAATACATCTTAAGCAGGTCTTTTAAAATTGCTTAACCAGCTTTGAACGGCCTGCACTCCACTCGCCACAACGTACCAAGCAGATAATACTAAACTATACATCGATTTAGATGGGCGTCTCGTTATAAACCGTAAGAGGCACAAATAAATGAGTGAGTGAGTGAGTGAAGAGATTTGGCCAGCTCTTAAGAGGCGAGGTTTTGAGAGCCGATGAGGGATATTGAGGTGAGTATGGAGATCATCGGAATGAAAGGGTGGGTAAACGGGAGAACGCCAAGAAAACCCGCCAACCAGAGGCATCGTCCGGCATGATTCCCACGTGTGAAAATCCGGGAGTGATCCGACCGGGGATTGAGCCCGGTTGGCTTTGGTGGTAGGCGAGCAGACTAACCGTTCAGCCACCGCGACCCTCAAAATAAAATGAGAAAGGGTACAACTTGTTTGCTGGCGTTCTGTGCACCACTAAAATGTGACAAAAGTTTTCACAAAACATATAAATATAACTTTTTAAGGGTACATCATTCGTCCTATCGTCCTATGACTACGCCACATTAAAAAATGTTCGGATACTTCCAACGAACACAGTCAACTCGCAACTCCTTTCCTCTCGGTCGACGAAAAATGAAATGAGTTCTTTACAAAAACTGTGTCCAGTTTATTTTTGACCAACTGGGCTATGGTGAGAATACACACGCTATCAGAGCTTGAGCAGTGGCAGGCTGTTTTAAATGCCAGTAAATAAGTGAGTGTTATGTAAACAAATGACATGACTAAATTTAAAATTAGAATACCCTTGACAACTAGAACTGGTGACACGTGTTGGGAAACTGGAGATTGTATACTGTAGTTTCTTCACGTTAATTGATAAATTCTGAGAACCCTAATTAATGTACTTTGCATGTTATATGTATTTTATTTCCGCCTTATGGCAAATTTAACATTTATATGAACCTCGCGACTGATAACCATGCCCCCTCTGGGGAAGTTGTACATTTTTTAACGGCCCATTTTGTTTCTTTAACGTTGGTTTCTACTGATATGTGAGACACTAAAAATAAACCAAATTCAAAAACCATTAATTCCAACATAGCCCCTTTGATATTACATAATACATGGCGTTGTTATCAAAATTCAGTTCCAGGTGTATTGTAAGCACTAGTTAGCGCCACGATGACAAATGTAAAGTTAGGAGCAAGGATTTTTTTCCAATAGTTTTCAAAATACGCTAAAATTACAATGAAATAAATTAACAGTTAACCTGACCTAATAAGCAAGGTTGATCACCACTTATCTACCTTCTCTCCACGCAAACTGCAATTAGATTCGATGGGAAACAATGGGATAGGGAAAGACAGAGAGAGGATGGGAGAAAGCCAAGTCGCTTAATTATTTCAACGNCTTCGATGGGAAACAATGGGATAGGGAAAGACAGAGAGAGGATGGGAGAAAGCCAAGTCGCTTAATTATTTCAACGACCTCTCACCACCAATCGGTGACCATATCCTATTTTATGCCATCTTAGTGTCCGTTAAAACCGCCATGGCGGCACAAATCTCGTGGAAAAACTGAGACAAATTGTTAATTGCATATGTACGATAGATAATAATTTATATACGTATATTATTATATTTTTATTTTGATATATATCTATATGTAATTATAAATTCTGTGGGTGAATATTTTGAAAACAATAAATATGTTCTCAATGCTGTTTATTTTATATTTCTTTATAATACATATATTTTCAATTTTTCGTTAACANAAACAATAAATATGTTCTCAATGCTGTTTATTTTATATTTCTTTATAATACATATATTTTCAATTTTTCGTTAACATATTTTCTTTTGTAGAATTATTAACATTTACTTTTAATTGTTCATTTTCTTTTTTAATATATAATTATTTACTTTTCGTTTATCAATAACACTAAATAAATAATTTTGATTAGAAACTACTTATTTATGGCAATAATTTATTTTTTCAACTATGTTTAAAAGTTATTTTTCAGACTTGATGTCTTGTTAATTTTTAAACTTCTNAATTTATTTTTTCAACTATGTTTAAAAGTTATTTTTCAGACTTGATGTCTTGTTAATTTTTAAACTTCTGATAAACCATCACATTTTTTTAGAAAGTGTATTATTTAAATTAAACAGGTATAACATGTTGTAATATTTAATTGTTTATAACATCCCCCATAGTTTTTTCTAATTAACAATTACCACAAACTCGCAACATAGAATAAAAAATAGTTTTTTTAAAATACCAAATTATTAAAAGTATACTGTAGAAATGTAGAAAGCAAAAAAAATTATTTAAAAATGTATTATTCTCATATAAATTTGCTAATTATGGAAATTATGAAATAACAAACAAATTACTTAAAATTAAAATCATTCAACATTTAAAAAACTTATATATATTTATACTATATACTAACAGTTAAAAATTACAAAAAGTACAAAAGTACCTTAAGTTCAATGCAGGAAATGTAGAAATGTAAATGGTAAAAAATGTAATAATAAATTTACATACATATATATACAATTATATTCTAATGTATTGCTTATAATTAAGTTATTAAACTATATACTATTAAAACTAACAATTTATTATTAAAAATTCAAAAATTAAATTTTTTTATCTCAAAATTATATTTTTAAAATTATTTATAAATTAATTAATATAAAAATATTATATTTATAAGAAATGTAACAAAACCATGTTTTGGATTTTTTAAATCTACAGGATGCCAAAATTTACTTCCCATGTTATTGTGTAGAAAAATTAATAATTTCATTAGTGAACTTTATTCTTTTAAAAATGATAAAAATAATTAAATGTAAATATTATAATGTAGAGACATATTTTTTGCTACTACATTTCTACAATGTACTTTCGGTATTTTTTAGTTCTGGTACTGTTGTAGTTTTACATATTGAAATTGTATTATTGTATAATCTTGTAAAATATATTGAAAAAAAATCAATAAATAATTTTAATGTAATAGGAGTAAATAATGTTTTTGGTTAATTTTATAAAAGTATTTTTTATGTGATATACAATATTTTACTTTAAAATAAAAAAGTAATTTTTAAGCTACTTTACTTCTACATTTTCTACATTGTATTTTCGTTACTTTTGTAATTTGTACTTTCATAAATTAAGATATTTAAAGATCATTAATGATTACTTTTATAAAATTATTATTAGAAAATATATATGATTTAATCAAGATATAAATTTTTGTTGAAAAATCATTTTATAATTCTATTACAATATAAAGACAATTAATTTTACTTTCTTCTTTCAAACATTTCCTACATTTTACTTTTGGTACTTTTGTAATTGTAAATATTGAAAATTGTTTAAGTTATAAATTTTACGAAATTGTTCTTTTAAAATGAATAAATAGTTTTACTATAATATGAATTTATTATTAGGTTCTACGTTTCTACACTTTCTACATTGTAGCTGTGGGTTTTTCGTTTTTTCAAAACCTTGTATTTTTAATTTCTGCTTATAATTTAGGTATTTCGTAATTTTAGTATTTTTTTTTTGGTAGCAGGAAGGTTTTTAATATTATTACAAAAAATAAATTTCTATCAATGGGAGCAATTATGGAAATGAAAATATTTTCTCTACTATAAAGTTACAAGAAAACTTCATTTGTATTCGATAAAAATTTATCCTCCTTTTTATGGAAATAAAATAGCTGAAAATTTAAGATATAAAATGTGAGAAAGTAGTTTCAATGCATTATAAAACTAAATATATTAAATAATATCATAAATTCATTAATGTAACCAATTTGGGCACATTACACCCACATACTAATTTTATTAGTGATCCAGAATTGTATCAATTAATTAACAACTCGAAAATGCCATTTGCAGAAAAATTTCAAGATTGGGTTCATAAATAATGTTTACAGACAACTGGAAAACTGGTGAATGTAAACTTCAAAATATCATTGAAGATCTAGATTTTCCTAGAGATTTGGTATTATCAGTTATTAAGAAGAAAATAAAAAATTATAAATTATAGTTTATAGTATACAAAATAGTAATAAATAGTGTTTATGCTGCAAGAAAAATTATCCATGAAAAATATTAAAAAAATTAATTAATTGAGACCAAATATTTTCCCACAATTTCAAAATCCAAATTTAACACTCTTTTTTTTTTATTAAAATTATTTGAATAAAATTTCGGTTACGATTATTATGTTATAATACGGCCAATAAAATGTCTGAATACTCAATTAATTTTATTATCAGATGAACATTCAAATTGGGAAGAAATTTTACAATGCAAATTTGAACCATATTTTATTAAATTAAATAAGCAAACTAAAAAAAAATTAGTAACGGATTAATATTTTATAGAAAATATTTTAGAATTAAAACAATATTAATTATTGAAAAATTATTTATTAGATAGAATTAATGAACCACACTTAGAGAAAAATATTTAAATTTATAAATTCAAAAAACTGTCTCCCAGATGGATCTCATTATTAAAAATTACATCATTTTTATTTATCAAACAATAACATAAATGATTAAATCCAAGATATTTAGCATAAATTTAATCACCTTTTGTTTTGAAACTTTTCAACAAAATATTGAACTGGATATTAACATTTCCAAATTTCTAATTCATCAAAATTTAATTTTCTTCCTTTATAATTCATATTTTTTATAACATAAGTTGTAATACAATATTTCAAAAATTTTTCTTTTGAATATGTTTGTTAATTAATTTTATGTATATATTATTCATTTTTTATTTTTTCTTATTTTATCTAAATTACCAATTATATATACAGGTTCGGAACTAAAGGTTTATTCTCTGGATTTCTTAACAATTTTTTATTGTTATATTATCATCTATTGGTTTCATTTTAACATTTATAAGATATTTATAATTATACATTTAATAATTTTTTCTAAAATTTTAAACCATTTATAATTTCCATACAAAGCAAATTATTTTCACACTTTATTTTACATATATATAAATTTTTTCATCTACTCTAAATTTTAAATAGTGACTTACATAATAATTTTTTATTAATTTCGTTAGATTTCGTATTTTTAAATACTTTATCGCTATCAGATTGTATATTATTTGGAATTCTTCTTTTGAATAGTAATCAACATGATATTATAATATTTCGCAAGACTTATCTATAACTGGAGGAATATCATCGATAATTGTTCAAATATATTTCGGTCAATTTTTAATTTTTGAAATATATTTTCTGAACCAATTTCAAGTAAATCAGCTTTATATATATCGTCAATTGCAAAATGAATAACTTTGCTTCTAGGAAAATGTTTTTTTTCTGGTCTATATAATTCATAAACAATGCCTTCGCGAATCCTGAAATTCTTTTTTCATTAATGACAATTTTTAGATCCACATATTACACATACACTTTTTTGTAATTTCAATTTTCATTTTCGTTTTTATATTAGTATTTTAGTTGCTTTTTTACACTTCAAACACCAAGTGTAATCAGTTGACATAAAATATTTTTTTACATTTTTAAAAACTATTTTTATACACATATTTACATAATTGACCACTTTAAATCCCATCAACTAATTTAAAAGATATTCAATCACTTTTTTATAGAAAACCGCTATGAAAAATCAATATTGTTGTCTCTTCTTACAAATATTAAGATTTGAGAACCATGAATATATGTACTAATTGTAAAAAATTTACAACAAATAGAAAAGAATAATAATAACAAAATCCAGTATGTAATTAAAAATATTCCATTAAAATTATTCTATTTTTACATCATCAGTTGGAGGAATAGGATTTGCCTAACTATATAATTTTTTTTCATTACCATAATTTATATGTTTTAAAACATGATTGTAAAATAATAAATTACAGTTAACCCAAAATATTAAAATACTTATTTTATTAAATTCATTGTAAATAATGGATTATATTTAAATTTTTGCTTACTTTACTAGTAAGCACAATTAGTTAAATCTCTAAAAAAATATGTAGTGATATTGTAATATATGATGTTTATTGTTAAGTTTTTGAAGTTCATAATTAATTTATAAAATTATTTGATATATTAGCAAAGTCATCAAATGTATCATTTCTAATATAATTATTTACTTCTCTTTTCAAAAATATGTATTTAAAATTATCATATTTATTGTGTTTAATATCAATAATTCACTTTTCATGAAACAGATTTTTAAAATTATTTAATATGTAATTTTGAACTTATATATATAAATTACATTTATCAGGAAATATTTTTAATGTGTTAGTAAAAAATTAGCTATATATAACTATATTACACTAGAAATAATATAATTTAAATTATAAACATTTGATTAAATTCAGTATTCTGATTTTTAAAACAATTTTTAAGCGTTTCTACAAAATCATTAAACTTTTAATTTTTAAGATATTAATTTTATAAATTATTTTTATCAAAGTCATTAAATTTATATTTTTTAAAACTTTTCTTTTTCTGCAATTTCAAAATGTTTATACCACTAATAGTTTTCCGAATAAATCTTTTATTTAATAATAGATAAATTACATTAGAAAATTATAGCCCTTAGAAAATAAATATATTACTATTAAACATAAAATACCAGTAAAAACAGAATCAAATTGTTGTATTCTATTATCATTATATTTCATTTGGTAATTATTAAAATATTTACTTAATTCTATGGATATTTATTCACCAAGTGCATCTAAATAATAAATGTGAGTAATAAGTTTATAATTACAGACCCAATGAGTACCAAAAATAACAGATATATATAAATTCACAATTGTAAATTAAATTTTATTAATTTTATTTGGTAATTAATTAATGATATACGCATTTCTAAAAATTTTTGTGTTTTCTTTCATAATTTTTATTTAACAATATATGATAATAGAAATATTTCAAATTTAAAAAAAATTTCTTTTAATGCCACAAGTCCTTCTCCAAATTTACTTTTCATTTCTAAATTATGTCTATATTGTTCTTCTAATTCTTGTTTATTTTTTCTAGTTTCTTCAACTGAAGTGCAAATACTACTGGTGCAATCGGCTAATCTCCCTAATAAACCTAAAAGTGGAATTTTAAGTGGTAAAACGCCTCCAAGTTTTAATCATATCCTTTTTTTATATATTAATTTTTTGATGTTTCTAAACATAAACATAATATTAATCCTTTGCCGTCTTTAATTTCTTATTATTTTTAAATTTGATTTTTAGTAAAATGTTAATTTATTTCTAATTCTTTTTACTTAATAACAGGAATATCAAAATATTTATTTGTTTCATTTATGTATGTAAAAAAAATATATATTTATTGTTTTTTATTAACACATTATTATTCCCCAGCCTAATTTACATTTTGGAAACATAGTTCCACTTACAAAACCAGGTGCAATTTTTTCACTTATTTGAGTATCTTCATTTAACATTATTACTTCAGCTCTTTTTTGTAAAATTATATTAGCTTAATGACTAGATATTACTTTTTTGTAACCTCTATATGCAACATCGTGATATTAACATGCTTCATCAAATATATTAATTCATTTATCACCTCTTTATAATCTTCCATCTTATTTTCTAAAAGGACCACAATAATTATAATTATGTAAAATCATTTCTGGTAAATTGTAATTATTTCAATCCCAATTTATTAATCCTTTTCCATGATATTCAGAATTCCAAAATGAAAAGGAATAACATTTATAAATCTTATTAGATACAGCATTCTTCTATGATAATTAACGACAAAATCAGAACATAATTTATTTAACATATTCATAAAACTTGCATTTACTAATACTTAATAACTTTTATCTCCAGCATTATCTTCGCCATGAAACACTAAAAATCTATCAATTTAAATTCTAACATCACACATCCATATATACAATTTAGGTATATTAATTTATCGTTTTATTCTTTCGACAACTCTTTCAAGAGTGTTTGGAACAGAGCTAGGTTTTCTATGTATCCATACACTTAAAATTTAACATTTATATTAATCACATTTATTAGATTTAGGGTTATTATAATGTTTATCACTTGGATCTGTGCTTTGCCTAATGGCATTAGTATTTTTAAAATTTTGGTATTGTTATTAAAATCTTTAGAATTATCAAAATCATAATTTGGATCATAATATTTTATATATGTCTTTTCGAGTAAGCAATTTTAAAAATCCATTGGTTGCTTTATAGATTATATTATTTAAAAAATCAATTTCATCTTCGTCAAATTCAACTTCAGTATCTCAAATTTTATTTTTATATACAAGACCTATTATTCCAAATATACCATCAAATCTATTATTCATATAATATTATAATTTTTTCCCACCATTGGTTTATTTTGCATTTCAAATTTTTTTTACTCCCTCGATATAAGCAGAACTATAAATTTTTTCAACAAAAGAATCTAAATACATTTTTTTTTTCAAACGAACTTTATTCTGGTATTGGTAGATAATTTTAAATTTTAACTGGAACTGGATCTAATGTTGTTATTAGATTTTTATTTTCTTCAGCCACTTGTTAAAATTTTTTACAAAAGTTTTTTAATTCTTTAATTAAAAACAATTTTTTTTTATTTCCCTCATATTTAACTTTATGATTTTTTTTTAATTACTATATTTTTCTATCAGTTTTTTAATTCTATATTATCAAATACCAATAGTGTTGTAATGGTTAAAATGGAAATATTGATGTATGTCATACTTTTTCCATTTCCATTTTCACGAGTAGAAATTTCAAAACATGCACAAATAATTGAATCTGTTCATGTTCCTGGAATTACTACTACAATGATGCATGCTTTAGTTAACTCACCACGAGAAAAATATAATTTATNGCTGTTCATGTTCCTGGAATTACTACTACAATGATGCATGCTTTAGTTAACTCACCACGAGAAAAATATAATTTATAAATGAGTGATGGTGATAATAAATATCCTGTAAAATGTATTAATTCTAATAAAACAAATGAAATTAATTATCGATACAGATATTTGTTTGGTTTTCTTAGACATAATAATAAAAAATACTTTAAAGGAGGTTCTAAGTTATAGAAATGTATCTAATAATTATTGTTTATTTGTTTATCAAACTGAAAATATTGATGAAACATTCGATAAAGATTATGCCGATCCAAGAATATGATAATTCAAAGATTGAAAAGTATGTGTACAATTGTCGAATATTAGGCAAATTCAGCAAATGCTATANCAAGAATATGATAATTCAAAGATTGAAAAGTATGTGTACAATTGTCGAATATTAGGCAAATTCAGCAAATGCTATAAAGACATCTATAATAATCCTCAAGCACAAATAAGTTTTAATTTTTGGCAATTGTTTAGAAAAATAAAGTTTGTTTAAGATATCAGAACATTTAGTTTTAATAAAGATCAATTTAATAATTTACAATTTTATAAGCCTGAATATGAAACTGTTAGCTGTCAAAGTAATAGAAAAAATAGTGCTCAACAGTATGTTCATGCTTCTATGTTTGATTATCGTGAGTTGAGAAATATTTCAGTTATAAATGAAACAAAAAATTTTTTTCCTAAAAAAAATTATTATCAAGATTTCAATGCAAGATTTGTTCATTAAATATGTTTAGCATATCACGATTTTAGAAATTATGAAACAAAAACAACTGAAACTTATAGAAATAATGAACTATATTATAAACCATCTCTAAGTCCTGATGGTGAATATATTTATTATTCTTATATTTCTGGAAGACCATTATATATAATTGACTGTACTTACAGTAAGACAATGAGTTTTATAAAATTTGTGTTGATTTTAATAAAAATGTATCAAAATATACCATTTGTATTGTTGTATTGAATAGTCAAAAAAATCTTATTGATGATCAACTGAAAGAAAAGATTATATTAANTATACCATTTGTATTGTTGTATTGAATAGTCAAAAAAATCTTATTGATGATCAACTGAAAGAAAAGATTATATTAATAAAGAATTTTGTAGTTATTTTTTCATATATTTTTCTTGGATTGTTATCAAAAACTGCTGTTTTAAAAATTATATTAATAATTTTTAAACTAAGAAGCTGTAAGATAATTTATAGATCCAAAGTTATATAATTTGTTATATTAATAAGTGGACTATATTAATGAAACAGCAACATGTAATAATATTGTTACACAGATGTTTATATGCATTCGTAAATAATTCAATCGAATGAAAAAATATTTTTTAGATTTTTTTCTTTTAATTTCAATTTTTTATTATTAAGTTTCTGTGGGATTTTAATTTTAACAAGTTTTTTAATTCTAATTAATAAAATATTTTACATTATATTTATAAATTTTTTACAATTTTTATAAAATTAATTGATCTAATGCTCAACATGTAAAATAACTTCATCTAATTTATAAAACTAAATGAGTTAGAAGTAATAAAAAACGTAAAACCTTTGAATACCAACTTATTAATACAATGTTTGGTAAAAAAAAGATTGTGTTTTAGATGAAAATTGTAACATTATATTTCCTGATAGACCTGCGAAAATTATTGGAAATAAAGATATAAAAATTAGCAATGCTAATGGTTATTATATTTTGTTAAAGTTGAATAAAAACAAAACAGGTTTAATTAATGCATAATGTTAAAATTTCTTTCGAACCGTTTTATATTGGAAGTTTATATCATTCATAAAATATTTTTATTAAAAATTTTTTTATTAACATTTTTTTTTGTATACAGTAGTTGAAGCTAACTCAAAATCAAATTTCATTAATAATTACCACAATTCAAGCTTGCAAGCATTTGTAAAACAATTTTCATTATAATTCATTACTTTTTTTTATTAAAATTCTTGTTGATATTTAATCTTTATTGAAATTATATTAAATGTTTCATTACAGTCATAAATTTTTATTTTATTAAACAAATGTTGAGTTATTAATATGTTTATTGATTTTTCACTTTAGATGCGGTAATTTTTATTGAAAATTGAATTTTTGTTAGCTTCGGCATTTTTTATACTGCTAGTAGAGTATAATACGATTTTAACTATGCTGTATGTACACTGTCGTGAAAACAAATGGCGTGGATTTCGTTGCGTTCACCCTGTTTCTGAAAAGAGAACAAAGTGCCTTCAGCATACTTTTTGATAATTTTCGTGCTTCAGCTAGCAAAATTAGCAATAAGAAATTATTTTAAAATAATTAATTTTACATATACCATGAACAGAGCACATTCAACAATCACACACTCAATGACTCGCTGACTCACTCAATTACTCACTCAATTAATTGCTCACTTACTGACTAACTCTCTCACTTAATGACTCACTCGAGCAATGACTTACTCATTCAATGACTTGTTCAATAATTGACTCACTCTCTCAATGATTAACTCACTCACACTATATGACTGATTGACTCACTCACACTATATGACTGATTGACTTACTCATTCATTTAATGACTGACTCACACAATGACTCACTCACTCAATGACTCACTTATTCACTCAATGGCTCATTCATTCCCTCACGCACTCACTCACTCAGTTCAAAAAGAATTTTGTTTGGTTTCACAATGCCTTCGCATTTATACTGCAATACTAACTCGTGGTGCTGATTTACGTACTGCGTCCGTCAATGACAAAAGCAATTAAATGAAAACAGTAGGAATACTACAAACTACCTTGTCGAAAATGTTCTAGGCATGCGACTGTGATAAACGACAGTCTAGGCCCTTTTATTCCTCTCGAATCATACACCTACACTAATGCACTTTGTCGAGAATGGCAGGGCAGATACGGGTGATGAAGGGCCAACTAAACCAAGCGTGGCCATTTGACCGCAACGTTAGCGTCAGCCATATGACGGTGTCGGGGTCTACCTTGTCGAAAATGTTCTAGGCATGCGACTGTGATAAACGACAGTCTAGGCCCTTTTATTCCTCTCGAATCATACACCTACACTAATGCACTTTGTCGAGAATGGCAGGGCAGATACGGGTGATGAAGGGCCAACTAAACCAAGCGTGGCCATTTGACCGCAACGTTAGCGTCAGCCATATGACGGTGTCGGGGAAAGCAAACACAATCTTTCTTGTGTCTTGCTGCTGTCAAATATTTCCTATGCATTTATTTATTTTTTAGTGGGTACATCGCAATGAGTTAACATGACAGTTGTGTTGTTACAATCCCGGTGCGACAACAATAAACGTGTTTTTTTTTCATTAAATCTTCCTTAATCTAATGTGCTTGACTCTTTAGCAGAACGTTTACTGAAGTAAGTGATCAACAATAATAGTAAATTTCATTCTTGCGGATTTGTAATACAACGAATTTATAAAAAATTTTTGCGGAGTAGCGTATTTCTCAAAGCGTTGGTTAGTTGTAAACAAACGGTGAGTTAGTGTTTAAACACGTGATTTCAACATTTGTTATGGCGGCTTGTGAGCCACTATCGAGAACATACGCAGAATATGAAAACATTGTACTTCATCTCTAGTCTATGTATACAGTCTTCAGAAATCAATTTTAGACAGAAGTGGAAGGCATATTTTCTGCTCATATTTCTATGACAAAGCTGTGCTCCCTTAATTTTCGTGGTTATTCAGCTATACGCGGTAAATTAAAGCTACGGAAATGCATGAAATATTAAGATAGGTTCATGCAACTAACGGAAAAGGGTGATAGAAAACTATCACGTTCACTCTTCAGAACTCACGAAACAAGGCCAAATTATTGTATTACACATAGTTATCTTGCTTGGAAATTAAAGTCGGTGGCTGACATGGCGTTGTCCTATATTGCTACAGTTGGTGTAGATATTTAGTTTGCTTCATTTATGTTTTGATGCATTCCTAAATCCTCTTAGCCCCATACAATTAAAAAAATGATGTTAGAGCTACAATAACAAATAATTGTACGTTATTTCAGTGTTCTAGAAGGAAAATCACTAACAGGGAAATGTCCTAATGTAAAAAATTTGTAATCAAAATAATAGAAACACCACTTTTGTCTTACAATTATTTTGACTACAGTAAATTATTTTGCCTTTCTTCAACTACCGAATTATCATGACTAAAACTCCTGACACTCAATTAATTACTGTAAAATAATATGGGAAACCGTTTTTTTTTAACCGGACGCTGTAGGTCTCCTATAACAAATATTCTTTTGTTTAGTTAACAGGCTTTATATTAGACAATTCATGATCAACACTATTGGGTGTTTAAAAGATGACAAATACCATTATTATTTATGGCGATTTATATATGATTATCACATTTAACAGTTTATTTATAATTAAAATACACGATAATTTAATTGAGATAAAGATGTGAATGATTTTCTAATAAATCCAAACTTTCACTTTGAGCAGAAGAGAAGATACTTCTCAGTTAGCTTTATTCCTCTTTCCTTTCTTCAACTAAAAAATGGCCATTATTAGTTCATCTCATACACCACAAATTACTGTAAAATAAATAAACAAACAGGGTCAGTGTAGTGGAGGCTACTCGCCCGTATTGGGAGTGTGACAGACGGCCTGCCATAAAAGCAGAAAAATTTTACGAGCCTGTCTTCTATTTCAATATCTGAAATGTTTGAAGGCCAGCTTCTGAGGTTTTCGCTATTACTGGGCTGTCAGGTGTTGATAGTGATCCTACTGATGGGTCTTCTAATTCTGAAAATCGGAATCTTTGTCCACATCCTGAATAACATGAATTTGATGAGGAAAGTGGTTTTGATGATTTTCGTTCTCATTGGTTGTCTGGCATTTCACATGATCGCACGTTTATGTAATGCAGTTTGTGCGAGATACCTGATATATAATGAGTTTAATAAATCGGCTGAATAATTTTTGTATCCTATGTTTTCTCCATGTAATATTAAAACGCAGTTTCAGTGAAAGTAACGAAGCACATAAGAATTTTGTCATACTTACGGACATGTAATATTCATTTGTGCCACGATCATTCAAAATTGCATTGCTATTCCCATAATACTGTGTTAAGATCATATAAATATTTGATTATTATGTAAACTTGAAAAATACATTTAGTATATGAGAGCTACTTTAGAATAATCGTAGATTTTGTCGTAATACAGACATTCAAACGTTACAATGATATAGGAGTCTAGTAGGTAACCATCGTCGTAAGATATATCACGGCTCACGAGGAAGCAAATATGATGTGGTGTAATACAGAGCACGAGAAAAACTAACTCAAGATAATCTTCTATAACTAGCAATATCTGTTGCGGTGGAGGGAATCCGCTCACACTGCAGATTTACGGACTGGAATCGTAAAACTATAATAGGACGATGTTNGAGAATATCTGATCGTAGTGTGAGAAGAACTTTACACCAATACCTCCACTTTCATCCGTAAAAAATCATGGTTGTGCAGGAACTTAGTGAACGTGATTGGGCCAACCGTATTGCATCTTGACAGGCTATCCTGGAAAACTTTCCAACAGACGCAGTTGTGCTCTCAAGTGACGAACCACATTTTCATTTATCAGGATTCGTCAACAAACAGAATTTTCGATATTGGGCAGAAAATAATCCTCGGCAACTTCGTGAGCGACCTCTCCATAGCCAACGTGTCACTGTTTGGTGTGCTGTAGCAGACTTTGGAATAATAGGCCCGTATTTTGTTGAGGAGTAAGGACGAACAGTTACAGTAACGTCTCATCGTTACGTAGAGATGCTACACAACTTCCTGGAGCCGAAACTGAATGAACGTGTAAATCCTGCTGTATGGTTTCAACAGGATGGTGCCACCGCTCACACAGCAAGAGAATCTACGACAGTCCTAAGACAAATGTGTCCAGGGCGTTTAATCTCACTGCGAGGCGACATCCCGTGGCCAGCTCGTTCACCCGATCTTACCGCCTGTGACTTCTTTCTCTGGGGTTACCTGAAGAGTAGAGTCTACAAAAACAAACCGACGACAATCGATGAACTCAAAGTTGCTATCCAACACGAAATCGCGGAAATTCCACAAGAGATGACGAGAAGAGTAATGCGTAATTTCAGAGTGTGGCTTCAGACATGTCACGGTTGGCATTTGAGTGAGATTATTTTTAAAAAGTGAAAATAAAAAAAATAAAAATCATGTTTAAAAATAAAGTGACAATTAAAAAAAAATTATTTTTAAATATTAAGTGAAAATTAAAAAAATATTATGTTTAAAGATTAAGTGAAAATGAAAAAAATTAAATCAAACTAAATGGCAAACATAATTCTTTTAGATGGTTTAATAAAATTTTGAATAGAATCGTTTGTGTATTTTTTATTAGTCGTTCAAATTCGGGAGTTATTTCTTCCGCTTCCTGTATAATGAGTTTAATAAATCGGCTGAATAATTTTTGTATCCTATGTTTTCTCCATGTAATATTAAAACGCAGTTTCAGTGAAAGTAACGAAGCACATAAGAATTTTGTCATACTTACGGACATGTAATATTCATTTGTGCCACGATCATTCAAAATTGCATTGCTATTCCCATAATACTGTGTTAAGATCATATAAATATTTGATTATTATGTAAACTTGAAAAATACATTTAGTATATGAGAGCAATTACTTTAGAATAATCGTAGATTTTGTCGTAATACAGACATTCAAACGTTACAATGATATAGGAGTCTAGTAGGTAACCATCGTCGTAAGATATATCACGGCTCACGAGGAAGCAAATATGATGTGGTGTAATACAGAGCACGAGAAAAACTAACTCAAGATAATCTTCTATAACTAGCAATATCTGTTGCGGTGTAGGGAATCCGCTCACACTGCAGATTTACGGACTGGAATTGTAAAACTATAATAGGACGATGTTTGTTGAAGAGTATTGAAAGTCTGGCACAGGATATACATGTTTATACTTATTTATCGTACTTCGTACTTTTGATACTAGTATTCATGCTAATTATTGGTATGTACACAAAAAAATTACCGAAAAAAAAAATTGCGTCCACAAATTTAAACATTAAATACTAAGTTAAAGCGTAGAAATGCTTTCATACTCAGCTGCCATGTTTACCTATTAGAAACATGGCAAAGGACATTATTCCGGGAACTGGAATTAGAGAGCATTTTAAAAAGAAATGTTTATGTATGCTATTCGCGGGTAACTAAGCACTTTTGAAAGCTTTGCTGAAGATCTACTTTTCCTCCTTATTTTGTATCCTTATGCCATGCTTATAGTTAGCATTACAATCGGCATAATCACTTCATTAAAAATGCAATCGTTTGGGAATGTAAATGAGTAAATAGTAGGCAAAATCGACCTTTTGTGTGTACAAAACAAGAAACACTTACTTCACTGGCAACAAATGAAGAAACATTTGCACTCGAAATACGTCAATACTCCGAACTAACTGTATTTATTGGCTGCCAACCTATCCGGGGACCTGCTTGCCAGTGTGTTCTGTAGTATATACATAGTTATGACAAGTGATTTTTTTTTCTTCAAAAGTTGACCTCAAACGTTGTGACGTGAACAGCCTTTACATATAAGTGTCCTATTTCAAATGGTTTCTAACGTAGAGATTCAACACAGCCATGCTCAGGTAGCGATACAGCATCGCCGTCTTGTTGCAAAGACGCCGTTACCTTGATCCCGTATTGCGTGCGCGCGCTGATGTCCTCGTGTGAGCGAGACTCGGTCCGTTAACCGGCGCGAGACGACGTGCTTTGCGTCGCGACTGTGGCCGTAAAGCACCCAGTTTGCGGCACCGCGACATCCTTACTGCGCCCACGACGCCTCTTCCACTCCCTTCTCTCCCCAACATACGACTACTTAATACCCTCCTCAAACTTGTACAAACTGTAGCCAGACCGTGATAACGGCAGCTATTGCCACTGCCGAGTGATTCCCTTCTTCATTTCACACCTTGAAACGGTCATATTTACATTGTGGTTTCTGCCCATGCAGTACGATTGTACTGATACAAGGCAGAAAATTACTTACTTGTAGGTTAGCTGCTCTGAACATAACTGACGGGAACAATACACAAAACTGTATAAGTACGGATCAATATATTTTATTTCCATTTTACTTTGTTTATATTTAATCTCGAAGAGAGTCTGGTGTTTCGTTCTGTTTTTCATGCAATTGTTGTTAAGCCAAAGAAACACATTTTTTTTTGTTCTGCAGTGAGTATTGCAGGTGAGTTGTGATTTTGTGTGCAGTTTTAGGCATAAACATTTGGTGTTTCCGAGGCTATTCCTGTTTCACGAAATTTACTAACGATATCTCAGTAAAGTGAAGTAAATTTCCCTGTGTTTTATTTCTTAGTGGTATTAAAATAATCCTCTGAGGTTAGATAAGGGATATCTGGATGACTTGAATACAACTGGCATAATCACAAATGTTTAACCTTCATCAGGAACGCCATATGTGGTACCGTACACGAACCAGTTAAAAATTACAATATTATACACAGAAAATTTAAATGTTCCAATTTTATTTCCTTCATTGATTAATTATGCAAATAGTAATTATGCGAAAATCAGATTAGTTACACCGAGAGAAAGAAAAAGATCCAGCCAACAAAATATTATTTGCGTGGGGCCAGAAATATATTGAGTTGCCCCAACAAAACACTTTCTTGAATAAACAAAACTTGAAAAGCAAAAAAAAAAAATATGTTCTTCTAGCAAAATACACGCATTAATAGACAAAAAGTGAACAAAATAAATTAGACTGTCAACAAAATATTTGATTTAATCAACTATATATAATTTCTTTGGCTAATCATTTGATTGCCTTGTTTGGAATTTGTTTGTAATTTTGTGACAATTAGGATAGTGGCAGTGTTTGTTAGTGCAATTTAAACTATGATCACAAGTCACTCTCTGAGGTGATACCGCTTATGCGCACGGGATCCAAGTTCGAATCTTGATCGTATCTTCGATTTATTTTACAATACCGAAACTCTTTAATGTACGCAGAGCAATGAAATCTTTACTTGCACTAACCAAATCTTAGTTTTGGGGCAACCAAATAACAACAAATCAATTTGGTTTATACAACAAATATTTCATTTCTGCTATGTAAGCAATTAATTTCGTTGCGCCAAAGAAGCTTTGTTTGATTCAACGAATCCCTTTTCTCAGTGTAACGATACCCAGCATTTAAACTGTTGATATAATTTAAAGTATCAATAGAGCTATTTGATCTGCTGATAATATTTGTTGAATAAAAGAAGTGTTGACGTGGAAATATCACAGCTATTTTAAACTTTGCATAATGTTAATTGAGGTAGGTAGGTAGTTGGGCTTAACGTCTTGTTGACGGCGAGGTCATTAGAGACGGATTTGTTAATTAAGATAATTAAATCTGGTGTACAAGGTAAAGTGAACCACCAGTTTGTAAAACATTGATATCAGCGGGACATCAAAGAATCCAACTTGACAGGTGACGAGACCTTGCGTTAAAGCAAATGGCCCTGCCTGCTGGGGGAAATTTCGGACATGAAGGCCGATTCCCATTAAAGGTGACATACGGTTCTTTACTAGTCTACTTTCCAAAGGAAAGAAAGGCTTATAAGATCACTTTCCCTTTTGTGTGTATGTATATCTGTGTATAAATGTGTGGTTGTGTGTGTCTGTGCGTGTGTGTATCCCCCCTCCTGATCAATTATTGAATGACTGAACCGAATTTTACCAAACTTGGTACGCTTAGAATATTTAGAAAGAATACCTGACTTTTATAGTTTTAGAGCAGGCAGAGCAATTAATTTCAAAATGGCGGTAATTGTAATATTTTTGGTGATGTCATTTCTCAGGAACTATTTACCCAATTTATATCAAGTTATGCATGCTTTTAGACCACTATGTAATCATTAAATTACGAAATGAATATTGTTGTTGGTCCACCAATTTTTATTATAGCTACAAATGAAAACTAAAGATTTTACATTGTATCTCGAAAAGTATTAAACCAATTCTCATCCAAATTTACATATATGTAATACTATAGTAGGCTATGTAAACGTAAGTTATTGAACTTGATTAGTAACTTATTTAAAAATGGCGGGTATACAAATATTTAAAGTTTATTTAGTGTATCTGCTATACCAATAAACAATTTCAACCAAATTTTGTATACTGAAATTATCTATTACAAGCATAATATATTACAAAAAATCCTCACTTTTGTCAGCCATTTTGGAAGATAATGTCATACGAATTAATAAAGTTATTATGTCATAGCTCGGTAAATAATGACCGGATTACTACCAAATTTGCCAAACAAATATAACTCATGCAGATGGTTTTAAATTATATGTTTTAAGCATGTCAGAAACTTATCTTTAAAATGGCGGCCATATAGTTATTTCAGCTTACAATGCTATGCCATCCAAACGATGTAATAAATTCCAACGTAACTTTGCATGCCGGCAGTAAACATTACAACTACCAACTGTATCTACATGGAGCATCTTTATTTGGCGAATTTTTAAGATGGCGCCATGCAGATAAAAATAAGTTTTTATGTCATTTGGGGAAAGAAATTGCCAGTTCCTATTAAATTTGGCAAACATATACAACTGAGGCAGATAATGTCAAGTGGTGTGTTTTGAGCATGAAAAACACTTATTTTCAAAATGGCGGTAATATAGCAATGTTTTGCGTAGAATTATATTTCGTCGAAACTATGTAATTAATTTCAACTAAACATTGTATGCTGCATGTAGATGTTACAACTATCAACTGTTTGTAATTATCGTTTGTCCACCATTTTGTGAGATAGTGGTATGCGTCTAAATAAAGATTTTTTTAATATCTCGGGAAAACATTTTCAGGTTCCTACTAAATTTGACAAACTATTAGTACTATAGCAAATGGTGCAAATTTGTATTTTATATGTGGGTCAGGTACTTATTTTCAAAATGGTGGCTATATTATTATTTTGGCATGGTGTATTATTTTAACGAAACNCTATGTGGGTCAGGTACTTATTTTCAAAATGGTGGCTATATTATTATTTTGGCATGGTGTATTATTTTAACGAAACAATTTCCAACTTAAATTTGTATGCTGGCAGTACCTATTATAACAATCAAATTTTTCTTTGCCTATGGTAACTTTATTTCTCTGTCGTTTTATAAGATAGCCCTACCAATAAAAAATAATAATTTGATTTCGTATCTCGGGAAACNAACTTTATTTCTCTGTCGTTTTATAAGATAGCCCTACCAATAAAAAATAATAATTTGATTTCGTATCTCGGGAAACCATAAACCCATTCTTAGAAAATTTTGCGAAGATATACTGTGGTAAACTACAACAGGAAATGAATTTTTTAAGAAGACACAATTATTTTGAGAATTGTGGCTACAAAATCTTTTTTTTTTGTAGGCAATATCTACGAAACTATTAAATCTATTTTAACTTAAATTTGTATATTGACAGTATAGAAACACAAAAATTGCAACTACATTATTTTTTGGTTCTTCATTTATGAAGATCGCCAAATAAAAATAATGAGGTTTTATACCAAGTCTCGAGGATCAATCAANTTTTTTGGTTCTTCATTTATGAAGATCGCCAAATAAAAATAATGAGGTTTTATACCAAGTCTCGAGGATCAATCAATCGACTCCCACAAAATGTTAAACTGAAATATTTCAACTAATTTTTACCAAATTGTGCACACGGTAAATGCTACAGAAGGCTATGTAAACCTTAATGATTTAAATGGTTCAGAAAACAATTTTCAAAATGGCAGCTTCATAAATAATTTAGTTAAGTTTGCCACATATATTAAACAATTAAACCAAATTCAACCAAAATTGGTCTGTAGACAGTATACATTAGAAGCATCTTAAATAGAGACTTTTTTTCGGCAATTTTGTACGATAGCATCAAGTAAGAAAGTAAAGTTTTTTACATCATATCTGAAGGAGGTGAGAGGTTTGACCACTTCGCCACTGCCTGTACTCTAACCTGTGCTGTAGCCTTTTCTCCGTGATTATATATTTGTGCCATAACCNTGACCACTTCGCCACTGCCTGTACTCTAACCTGTGCTGTAGCCTTTTCTCCGTGATTATATATTTGTGCCATAACCATAGAGATATAAGTTTAGGTCTAATTTATAAAACTGATTTGTAAGACAGGATATATCTTTCTGATAGGCACAGGATTTCTGATTTACAGGAGTTAATGATAAATTAAGTTGAATGCACTCAACTGTACCAAGATAGTATTAATGGAAGTTAGCTTTTCTTATAATTTGTTTCGAAAGCCCTTAATTCAAGGAAAAGTATATGTCATTTATAATAATTTTACTATTATACATAAATTGTTATTCTAGCTTCGCATTTCGTTGTAATTTTCCGAAAATAAAAATACTATGTTTCTAAAAGTGGTCTAACATTTATAACGGAGATTAGTTCTAGTGAATCAATATTTTACGATGCCTACGATTGCAGAGGAGTTAGTTAGCTGTTCAGGGATAGAGGTTAATGATATGACTCTCCGGTGAGTGGTGAGAGCATATGGTCTCCGTGGAAGCCGCTGATCACAAGCACGAATGATCGACGTCGTTTGGAGTTCGGCACAGGAAACCATCATTGTACTGCGGAGAAGAGGAAGGTCCTACAGAGTGTTGAGCCACAGTACGTGATCTGGCTCACGAATGGAAATTTGTGGACGTGGTGGATGCCTGATGAAAAATATTTACCCCAGTGTGTTGTCAAAAGTGAAATTATTGTGGGAATTTTTATGTTCGGGAATGCTTGGACTTGGGCCACTACTTTTAAACAACATGTCGATGAAAACTTTCATATGACAAAAGATTTAAAACAACAGTATGCTTTCAACGAACAGTTTGGAATAAATTCTCACCTATCAGAGCGGTAAATCTTATGTCCATAAAGCAAGTTGAGATAGTTACGTCATGGTTTGATGACCAGTGTACTGCTCATTAACGTAAAAATAGAAATTTTATGAATTTTTTAAATTGTTTCGATATCGTAACTGAAAAGCAATGCAAAGCGAACGATAATGCAGTTCTATCTATGAGAGTTCTATCTATGAGTAATAAAAATTTCCAGAACTTTGCTTGAATGTTATGAACAATATCATAATTAGTGTGTTCAAAAAATATATTATAGTTTAACAGTGGCAGGTAAAGAGAAATGGTGGTTTTCTAAGGGGCAATTGTTAATAACTAAACGCCATCATATCTTGTTAAAATGCTCTCTCTTCAACAAGATACATGATCTGTTTCCAGTTGTTTTATCGTCTGCTAAATATTGTGTTTTTCTAAAGGCTTTATATAAATTGCCTTGATACAGCGGTGTATGAAATTAATATGGGAACAAAATTAAAATTTTCAAAGTACCAATTTGCTTTGCAACTTTGACAACGAGAGGAATAATGAACCGCGGAAAAATTTCATCAAGGAAATTTCCATGTGCGTTTACTTACTCTTTCCTGAAATAAAATAATATTTAATTGAATTTGTTTTAAGAAAATTATGTAAATATTTAGACTTATACGTTCATACTACCCCGATAATTGGAAAGGAGCATATTATGAGGAAACATAAACTTAAAATTGCAGTATAAAATAGCACACGCGTAGATGGTTCAAGGTGGAATTACAACAGGACCACCCACTTGGCAAGGTTTCTTGCATTGTTGAATCCACCTTCATCGCACGGATGTTGTTCCAATAAACTATATATACTCTTTTAAAGTTGAATGTGATAAAAATAAAATCAAATATGTGAAATTTTACCGCCAACTACGGAAAACTGCTGTTCAGTAATCACTAACGCATCACCGATTGATTGTTGCTCTCATTTGGGAATCGTGCCGGACGATGCCACTGGTCGGCAGGTTTCCTCGGGGATCTCCCGTTTCTCCCACCCTTGCATTCTGGCGTTACTCCATACACCCCTCGCTTAACCTCATCGGCTCTCAAAACCCCGATGTTAAAAGCCGCCCAAATATCACCGATTGTTGTAGTGATCAAATGTAATCTATTTAAAGATGCTGAAGACAAAGAGCATTTTAATTAGAGACACCTGCACTGCTGGCGAAATTATGATCGCCCCGTAGAATTGAATAGTGCTCAGCCACGCATGACTGGAATGTCGTGAAACCCAGTACTGGCTCTATACTAAAGATGAGGTAGACCGCTTATTCTTCTGCGTATGTAACCAACATTGATCTACCTGAAAGAAACACCACTGTCAAAGTCACATGGTCAACAGTATTTTAGTTTTATCTTTACTTTTATACGATAAGCACTAGTATATTAATAAAATACTTTCACCAATATGAATTTAATCAAGCTGCATTACAAAATGGTTAGAGGAATTATCATAAAATCATCTCAAACACTTGTTTAAACGGTGGTAAAAACTCAAATCCCATTCACAGTTTTTGCAAGTCGTATTGGCATAAAAGCAGTTCATTGTTGGGACACAAGAGATTNAAAACTCAAATCCCATTCACAGTTTTTGCAAGTCGTATTGGCATAAAAGCAGTTCATTGTTGGGACACAAGAGATTGGTTGTGTGCAGCCAGCAAGATGGGTCTACTATGATACTGACCGTCCGAGCAACACTCAAGCGTATGATGGGGAAGAAACAGATCGTTACGAACAGAGGTACGGGGCACTCCATCTCGAAGTCGTGCAAGCACTGTAATTTCACGAGCCACCGTGTCAAGAATGTACTGTGAGCTCATTAATTCGGGTAAAACCACCACCGCCAAGGACAGCTACCGTGACGTACAACGCATCAATGACTAGGTTACCGTCTGCTTACTTGGTTCATAATAGCGGATAGATAAGCCACAGTGCAGAGAATCACTTGCCGATTCATTGTGGACCACAAGTATATGTGGGCAGTCATGCCATCCAGCACCATCTCCTCGCTGTGGGGTCGCAGCCTCTCTAGGGTACACCAATTGGCCAGAGAAAGTATGCAAACAACTGGAAGCATTTTTTAACATAAGTAATGATCTAACCTAAAATCAAATCATATTCACGTGGCTCATGATAATCGTATTAGCAGAATAGTAGATCATTAGAACATTGTTGAATCATGGAGACCAGTTCTGCGCAGACAGTGAGTTCGTTCTAACCAGTATTCACTCTAGGGCTTCACGCTCCAGTGAAGGCTGGGGCTCCCGAGAGAAGGTGGGAAGGCTGCTGTCCGGGGCAAATACCTCCCTCACTGCCTCAACCACTTCTGAGTCACGTGTGGACACAGCCACGGCCTAGAAAGAAAGGACTTGGGGAGAATGGATGGTGAGCCGTCCTTGTCGAACGATCTTCTTACTGCATCCTTCTCCAGGAAGGACGTCGAGGTGTTTAAAATGCCCGTTGCAGTTCTCGCCGAGTGAGGGAAGACGTGATCACGTTTTACTTCCGCGCCACATATCTGGTATACGGTGTCTAGCGAATTATTGAGTCCATCCTCATGACACTGCTTGGTTTACACTTTATGTCCACATCTACATTTTTGCCTTGCGTAAAGGGTAATCGACAGCGAGATCATCAGAAACGGAACCTCACATAAAACATCACGTTATGTAGGAACCGTCACTAATATATTTTGTATTGAATATATATTAAAATGGAAAGATACAATTCTTCATAAACAAGCTTATAATACCTTTTTTTTTTGTCGCCCGACAGACTTCTTTATTATAACCAATGCAGTTAAATATGTCAATTGTGGTTTGCTACTTTTAACACACAGCACGAATTTTCGACTAGTTTGTAATATAGTGTAAATAAGTGTGTACCCTCAGTTAGATAGAATGTCGTGTTTTTAATAAGATGGCGAGATGTGACTGTCACAAGTCAGGTGTTCATATAAGCCGTGCATCAAGCTTGGTGTTTATATTTTGACTAGGCGTGCCTCGCGAATTTAATAGTACGTCTGCGTATTAAAAAATATATATGATGTCAATGAATATTTAAAAATAGTTTTAGTTGACTACAATATTTTTTAAAGAGGAGCGGAGGTCCTTTTTTTCTAGTAGCCATCATACTCTTAAAGTTACCGATGGGACTCATAATGGTTCGCGCTCAGATCCTATGAAAGCTCCCGCCGATATCTCTAGTGGTTCATAGCCCATTATAACAATATAGGTTTCGTCGTCTCTAGCTTCTCGGTGTACTAACACTGTGACATTAAATCCCAACTATAAACTTGAACTTTGGGAATGTAGTCCAGCAGAAAACTTGACTTTTTGAGATGAAATCACCTGCCCAATATTGGCGATAACGTAACTTGTAGGGGCTTAAACGTCAAGATTTTTAAACATAAACTCCTTAAGTTGTAACTGCCCGTATATTCCATGTACATAACAGTTACATAAGATTGTAATTACCTGCAGCTTGGAAAATGTTCCTAAGAGTCAATTTAACGAATAAAATTTTCTTAAGATTTTTTTTAAATTTTGTTTACATGTAAATATTTGTTTTATGTAGTCAGAACCCTGAATTTATGACACACAATCAGTGATAAGTCTAGCTAGACATAGTGTTCAAAATCGTATAATTGAATTTCGAACGAGTGACTACAGGGAATATGATATCGCGTTATTATTTAACTTATATAGAAATACTTGTCAGTTAGTAGGTATCTAAGAGATAGAATATTATAAGAATATAATATGTTTTTTCCCTTACCTTATGAAATGTCCATGTAAAAAAATAACGATAGCCTTTCTTTACTGAAAAGGGAAAGAAAATTTAGCTACTGTTACAAATATCCGGGATGTTTCTTCAAAGATGGAGGTCTTGATTAAATGAAAATAGGCGATTGGTTTTCTGATTTATTTACAGCAATATAAAATTATATAGAATCTTACCATTACGCTATATATATCAATCCTCAGCGAAAATTTTAAATTATTATTCAATACAAGAGTTCCCACATCTTACTGACTCCACAGAGGGACGTGGCCAGGAATACGAATTTTATAATATATTTTCTAATTATCGAATACAAGTTATAGAGTAAATGACAAATTATATACACATGTACAGAAACGTCTAAAAGTTGTATTATTTGCCAATAATATGGCTTCGTTTATCCATACGTACTGTCAAATTAATATTTTTTTTGTGTCGCCAGAAACATGTAGTACATTTGTCGGTGTCTTTGGACCAAAAATGTGTACTCAAAATTAAACAGGAAATTTTTTGCATAAATTATTTACAGAAGAAAAATAAGTAAGCAGCTAGTGGATATATCAGTCACCCTCCGATGTTTTTAAACAGCGACGCAAATTGTTTCTAATAACTATTTCACAGGTAAATTTTAACAATAAAAATGTTACTGAGTGAGGGTAGGTTTTAGTACAAAGTTTGATACAACACTCATAATAGATAACATAATTTATATTTGATGAGATGTTTTTATTTGACCTCGAAACACAAATATAGACAATCTTTAGAATAATTGTCAACATTTTTAATACGTGACGCGTGGCAAATAAAATTTTTCTTCTTGTGAGAATATACTCAAATATGCACTTACAAGTCTAACCTCATTTTTCTGTGTGCACACTCAAAAACACATAATTGATAGCGGATATTTTCCTTCATTGTATATCTTAGCTATGTACTAAGATGCTAAGTGCTAAATAACAGCTCTACTACACATGTTGGTGGTATAGAGAGGAAGTAAATTACTGCTTTCTTCACTTCCGAGAAAAAACATAGATTCTGGAAGAAGAAAACTCATCACCTAATTTCCCCTAACAGTCCTTCCTTTCCACACTACTTCTGACTTCTGCTTGTAGGTCATCAACATCATAGAATTTTGATAGTGTTTAACACTTTCCATTAACAAATCGTTATATATATATATATATATATATATAATTTTACATCGAAGCAGAAAACAAAATATTTCCTTTAAAATGTATTTCATTGTTGGTTGCAAATTTATTCCTCAAGGATGTAATGAGGGAGTCCAAGCATGAGATTAATATAGCAATGTCATAGTATTGGTAAAATTTGGAAATTTCGTAACTATTGAGGTATGACTGCTTTCCAGCTATCCTTGATATTTTAATAGTAACGCCGAGCTTTTCACATGTTTCTACAACAGTACTGAGAGTTACAGTGAACTCTGCTTGTGTTTCATTTCTATTCTCGAGCATATGAAGAAGATTATTTTGTACATGTATGTGGACATAATGCAAGCAACATCCACCATATGCAACATGTTTGCAACAGGTTCTAGGTATGAGTAATAGCATTATACGGCCTTCAAACAGACAGTAAAGATCAAAGTTGTAATACTGTATAACTGAAAAAGCAAGGCAATGTGTATTATGACTGGCATTTCTGTCCGACGAGTGATCCTGCAGAGATTCCCTTATCGCCAAGAAATGTTTGTGAAAATAAAATTATTGACTTACAATTTTCAATCCATCTTGTGCAGCACAGTAACGGAATGATTGGCACTAGTTTTCTATGCAAAACATTATCTCTGAAAGTTGTTATAACCACCTTCCTTAACTTTTGCACAACAATCGAGTCATGATAAAAATGTAACTGCAGGCAGCTTAGGTCAAAATGCAAGTCATCAGACGTTGTTAATTTTCCAAAGTCTGCGCAGCCAGATTCTTTATGGAGTTGAGGTTTCAGTTAATTAAGAGAGATTATAATAATATTAAAAATGGTATAATTGATAAATAAACCGTTTAAGCAATTACTCCAAACTTAATCTCTCGACAATAATGGCTATAATTTGCTGTTTGGATCCAATATTTTCATAATGGTCCTTATACTCAAAGAAACTAACACAATCATAAACTTTAAATCAGTCTTTTATCAGTTTATTGGTAGCTATTGAAATATTATTAAAATTGTATTTTTTTATATCTGACAGTTCCAGTATTTGCAATCGAGTATGTGTCCCTAGTCTAGTATATTCCATCTTGTTTCAGTCAATATATTACCCGTCTTTCTTGTCCAGAATTTTCAGGAGTACCCCAGGCACTTCCATACACAGACGCCCTCCAATCGTCGGCTACATCGCCCTAAGTAGCATTTACCGCACGCTCACTTGTTTGGCGCCGGTCCTTGTCTTCGAAGCCCCTAGGTGTCCCGATTTACGCTAGACACTTTTCACACTTCAGCCAGGTGACTATTATAGACTGCCAACCATCTCACTGCAGTGGTATTTATATTGACAGTGCCCTGATCCAGAACCTTCTTTACGCCTCGGAACACGCTAAGGGAGGTGTTAGCTTGAAGGTTTTTGCAAGTGCTCTCTAGTTATCGAGTACTACAGCAAGGTGGGGCAGTAGCGAAGTTAGCGTTGAATCATTTCCCGCTCCGGACTGGCGACGTAGCGGCGGCTGTGTCCTTCTGGGAGAGAGGCTTGTCGTGGTGAGCCACCCCTCACCGCGCCGAGACTATCTGCACGTAAAGGAGGGCGCGCACTTGTTCAACTCGGCTATGCTGGCCTCACCTCGGAACTAACCTATCGGAAAAAATAAGATATCATGTTTGCATATGGTAGACCGCGCACTACCCGTCTCGGCCGTCTGCCGTTAGCTGCGACCGGAGCCGGCCGGCGTTGCTGGTTAGAGCAAACTTTCCACAACTTTTGATACGTCTGGATGGAAAAAGTGTTCGTGTTATAATGAAAAGTAGAATTTAGAAGCTTTTTGTATTTTTGTACATTTACATATAGGCATATACATATGCACGTATACATATGTATACACATGCATAGAGACTAAAGGAATAGTAGTTCTGTAATTTTTCAGTTTAGGACACTGTTTAGTAAAAGTGTATTATGTGATCCATCAAACATCTGTATTACGAGGGTTAATTCAGAAGTCATGTGCAGCTATTGTTTATCTCCCGAAAATGACCCGACACAGGAAATGTACTACGTACAGTTAAAAGTGTCGGACAAGTACATGGAGTATGGATGCACGAATGTCCGGCAAGGAACAAAGACAAACATGGCTTCTTCAAATTACCGTTTAATTGATATATTCTCGTACAAACGAGTACGTATCGTATCTGTACGAGCTGTTTAACATCCTTCAAAGTAGTCTCCGAGGTTGTCCACGGTTCGTTGCCAGTGATGAAGCAGACATCGTCTCGGCATTTCGACGATAGGTGGCGCACATTGACGGATTTCACGCAGTCGATGGTATTTATTGTCTTCCTCATTGCTGGCAACTAACCGTGGACAATTACATTTCGAGACTCGAAAATATTAAAAAATAGTTTTCTCTCAGATTTAGAAAATAAATGCGGTTTTCACTTTGTGATCTGAGAATCTTTCAGGAATATGTAATGAAGGTGAAACAGAAGATTTAGAAAAATGATTAATATAGGGGTATACGAGGTTTGCAAATTTATTAATGGTACTAGTCTCGGATAATTTTTAACTAACTTTGTACGTGATTTTGTTTGTATGTGCTTATACGTGCCTAATATATACATTTAAGCCACATTCATCGGTTGGGCATGTCGTAGGACCCTCAGTTCGTAACCCGAAACTATTACAATATCATTTTTCTATCGGACTTAAAAAAAATCTGCCGTTTTCACTTTGTGATGGGAGAAGGTTTTAATAATGTATCATAAAGGTAAGACGTAAGGGTAAGATGAATAATTCTGAAGTTGGGATGAAATATGAGGTTCGCTATTCGATTGAAGACCTGAGTTTTCAAAGCCATTTTAGCGATGTTCTTACATTACTTTTCGTTGTTTAGTATTCATGTGCAATTTATACAGAGTTTTAAGTAATATACCACGGCTAGTCAAGGTGTAGAGACCCGAATTGGAAGCCCAAAACTATAAAAATATATACATTTTCTCTTGGTCTTAGAAAATATTGGACTCCATTTTCCGAGTGACGGGAGAATATTATTTAATGTCTTTAAGTATAATTAAAAAACCGTGAAATGTGCACTAAAAACTTGTAAACGAAATTGGGAATCGATATTTTGACGTGATCATTAGAACAGGACCTATGTGAGAGTTTAAAACGACCTCCCTGCGCTCTCTGAAGAATAATATTGACGACATAAATTAAATTCGTATTATATTCGCAGTTTGAATATCAACGACAGTTTCAGAATTTTTATTTGGTAGATATATACTAGTGGCTTTCAGAATTTGTACCTGTTCATACGTACATGCTATATAAAAAAGTTAATTCCCAGTGGTAATGATAACTGTGAATTTTCTGGGAACCTCTGCTTGTGCGAAAAGGAAACGTGGGTTATCTCACTGTGCGGACATGGTATGTAAGTTTTCTCGGACTGCTCCCATGCCTTTCAATTTACAAAAATATGCTTACTTTCTCTTCGTCTCGTTTTCGTTTATCTTACGCGTTTTCTCCCTGAACTCGACACAGTAAAACAACCTGTTGACTGCCAACCCTCTTTCTGAGTGATAAACAGCCTGGCATTGTGCATCAAACTATATTCGTGATCTCATCTGTTGGAAAATACTCAGCGCTGTATCGAGAACACTGTCCTTTCCCCATTATTTTGTCATGCAGTTTTTCCAGTTCCAAGTTAGTTCACAGAACGGAGGGAAACAGGGAGAGGGATGTTTGCAAAATACAAGGAAATATATTTTTTCTTCATATTCCATTTCTTCGCGAGTGAGCTGTACTAATAAGTGTTGGTAATGACAGATTTTTTTTAAGTACGAAAATATTGTGGTTCGCAACCTACTCACTCCAAAGCATTTCTAGGTAAACTCAGAGATTGGGATGTGTCGTAGTTCCTTGGCTGTTTAACATTGCGTCTGTCTGATGTCTGTGCGGAATTATAATTAGTGGAATGATGCCCCACCTGCTTGCCTTCATTTGCAGACAGGTTTTGACATTCTCTGGGATGATGGGAATCTTGTTTTATACAGAATACGTTTTTTGCAAGTATGAATACCAAGGGGAAGTGGGCTAAATTTAATGTCTATGTTTCTTAAATTGGTAACGAATGTTGCATGAATTGGTAATCTCCGACATTCATAAGCAAAGGCGTGTTTTAGTAAATGGTGTAAGGAGCCTATAGCATTGTTTACTGACTAAGGGATGCGACTGGACCTATTCGCTACAGCGATCTTTAAGGCACAAACGCTGATTGATGTCCATATTATCACTTTATATTCAAGATCATAATTTTATTAATGTTGTGAATGCGATATGACAATAATTACTTTCTGAAATATTTTTACAGCATATTTAATGTTGATTTTCTTTCGAGTATTAAATATCACGTTCCTGCTCAGGGTGTAGGCGAAGAGTAAACTTAGAGAAATGATTTTTGGCGGGTTATATGGGATGACGTTACACCTCGTAAAAACTGGGGTGGTCAAATAAAAAAAACTGGTCCTAGAGCAATGCATTTTTGTGTCATATAAACACTGGCATTACAAAAAATACTGAGGTATCTAAATAAAGATATTGCTGTATATAAATGCATTTTTTTAGGATATAAGAAATAATGTTCCGCTCGCAAAATTGACGTGATTAGATAAAAAAATATTCATCCACAAAAACGAAGTCCGGAGAGTTTGTGTGTCCCAAGGTATACCTATTATGAATTATATCTGGTCTGTGCCTAACAGTGAGTATGAGACGAGGCGTGGATGAAGCTGTATCGAAATGACATGGTGTAGAAAAATAAATGATTGCATTGAATTCAAACCCGGTAGCCAATGTCTACGTGCAAAGTATTTTTCTCACATGTGAAAAGTTCTAATGTGGCCTGCTGGGCATCGAATCCAGTTTTTATGGTAGGAAACGAGTGGTATAACCACTGCACTAAAGCAGATTTAGTATCTGTGGTGCTGCATGGGATCGTAGATGATGACTGCCATACTAGTACATCGAGTAAAATAATAAATGTATGTCAACTTAATTTAAATTATGCTTCATCTTATTCACTATGGGCTCGCAGAATGGTAACCAAAATTTCGTAGCCGAGTTCCCAATACACTAAGATACATAGAATATTTTCTGGAATAGGTGAAGGACATGGTATAACATAAATAAAATACAACAGTATGGAGCCAAAAAAATATTTTATTTTTCACATATTCCAAACATCAGAAATTTGCATTTCTCAAATGCTTTCTACTTGTAACGGTGGAAGTTTGTCAGGACACAGCGTAGTTGACGGAGGTATCGATGCAAACAAATGGTGTTTTCAAGTAGGAGAAAGAACATTGCCTTTACAGTAATTTATGTGATTTCTTTTTTTTTTCTAAGTATGGCCGCACGAATGCTGTGCAGAACAGTTACTACAGCAAAAAATTGCACAAAGATGATTCTTCAATTTCTCACTTTTCTCATGTCGACGATCGATGTATCCGAAAAGTTGTCATATTATCTTAACGATCTCGTGAAGAAGGTGAGAGCCTTATTCCATTTGTTGCAATCAATAGTAAACCTTCTTATAAACTTTATATTAAATAAAACTGGGGGAGAGAGCGCACTCCCAAATCGATTTCTTACATTCAAATGGTTAAATGAGAAGTACGCTGCTGGCGTCTATCACACCTCTCTCTCTCTCTCTCTGTCTCTCTCTCTATATATAAAGAGATATATATATACACATTAAAGAGCCAAAAAAAACTGGTAGACCTGCCTAATATCGTGTAGAGCACCCGCGAGCAAGCAGAAGTGCCGCAAAACGATGTGATGTGGACTCGACCAATGTCTGAAGGTATGCAGGAGGCAATTCACACCATGAATCCTTCATGGCAGTCCACGGCAGTCCACAAATCCATACGAGTGCGAGGCGGTGGAGATCTCTTCTGAACAGCACGTTGCAAGGCATCCCAGATATGCTCAATAATGTTTATGTCTGGTGATTTAGGTGGCCAATGAAAGTTTCTAAAGCCAGAAGAGTGTTTCTGGAGCCACACGGTAGAAATTCTCGACGTGTGGGGTGTCGCATTGTCCTGCTGGAATTGTTCACGTCCATCGGAATGCACAATGGACATTAATAGGTGCAGGGGATCGGACAGGATGCTCACATATATGTCACCTGTCAGAGTCGTATCTACACGTATCAGGGGGTCTAATTTCACGCCAACTGCACACTCTCATAACATGACAAAGCCTCCACCAGATTGAACAGTCCCCTGTTGACATGTAGGGTCCATGGATTCATGAGGATGTCTCCATACCCGTACACGTCCATCCGCCCAATACAATTGGAAACGAGGCTAGTCAGACCAGGCAACATGTTTCCTGTCATCAACCTTCCAATGGCGGTGTTGGCGGGCCCAGACGAGGAGTAAAGCTTTGTGTCATGCAGTCAACAACGGTACACGAGTGGGCCTTCGGCTCCGAAAGCCCATATCAATAATGGTCTGTTGAATAGTTCGCACGCTGGCACTTGTTGATGGCCCAGCACTGAAATCTGCGCCAATTTGAGAAAAGGTTGTACGTCTGTCACGTTTAATGATTCTCGTCATTCGTCGTTTGTCCCGTTCGTTCACGATCTTTTTCCGGCAGCAGGGATGTCGAAGATTTGATGTTTTACCGGATTCCAGATATTCACGGTACACTCGTGAAATGGTCGTACGCGAAAATCCAAATTTTATCGCTACCTCGGAGATGCTATGTCCCATCTCTCGTGCGCCGACTATAACACCACATTCAAACTCACTTCACTCTTGATAACCTGCCATTATAGCAGCAGCAACCGATGTAGCAACTTTTCCAGACGCTTGCTATCTTATGTATCTGCCGACCGGATCGCGTTACTCTGATTGGTTCCATACGTCTGTTATTTGGATACGCACGCCTATGCCAGTTTTTTTTGTATATATACACTAAACAGTCTGGAGTTTCATATTTACAAAATAAAAAAATGTACTATACAAAGCCATAGGGAAATAATGTATCTATACCATCTTCGTTTACGATTCGCAACACAAAGTCAATTTATTGACGCTCTCTGTGTAAAGAGAATTTTGATGCGCTTATATTGCGTTAATTTCAACATGCATTGTTTTTAGTTCTTCCTATGCAGCTATGTAATCGAAAAAATCGATTTTATCTTGTACATCATACTTCTGAATTCCCATAGCTTTTCTCGTTTTCTTTGCTATTGCACTTGTACGAGTATAGATTGGCATGTAGGCCTCATAATTCCATCATGATCTTTCCATTGCACTCGTCCTTGAATTTCCCAACAACTTTGTTGTTTGCAGACGAGAAGCATTTGTGAGCCATGGGGTAGCTGCTCGGGTCAAATTCTGTGAAGAACCTTGCATCCGCAACCATGTCGTTGTGGAAGTACTGGGTTCTGATCTCAAACAGGAACGAGTCGATATCCATATACAGGAGCTCGATGTCTTTTTCGTGCCGAGCCTTCATTACGTCGTAATGGAATCTGTACATGAGAGTTTTCGACATGTCGAGCACCACTAATTCTACATAGATAGGCTTATCAAACAATATGGATTCGTGATGTAGTCAAATAAGGGAAAGAGATTCATCGTAAATCGATCGGTCCAGGAATGTAGGCTTGTTTATCAGTTTTTTAAGTCTTTTTTTGCTGCAGACTATCTCCTATTTACCGTTTTGTTTTATTTTACTTTAATGTGACGAAACTTGCGCCATTGGCCAATTAAAAAAATTCCTTCTCGAAATCATTGGTGGTTACCTGTCGCTCCGCAANTGCGCCATTGGCCAATTAAAAAAATTCCTTCTCGAAATCATTGGTGGTCACCTGTCGCTCCGCAATGTTGAGCTCGATGTAAGGCTTTTGCCATACTTCTTGCTCAAATTATAGATCTCTCTGAATTTCCTTTATCCTTAATCTGTGACATAGTGCCTGTTCCGCGATGCAGTAATCTATGATACAGCTTTTTGTCTTCGAGAGTCGTCATCAGTTTTGGATATTTGGAGCCCGGCGGACACTGGATGGCAGGTAGGAATAGCAGGTACTAGTGGTTTTCATGAAGCTGTTGGGTATTCGAAATCTACCTCTAGAATGTATCCAGTATTACCATCATAGGGCACAACCTTTACACCAAAATCTGTACCGACCCACCTAAAGTTGCGTACCAGAAGCGGTATCGACATGGCCCATCTATAAANACCTTTACACCAAAATCTGTACCGACCCACCTAAAGTTGCGTACCAGAAGCGGTATCGACATGGCCCATCTATAAAGGTTGTTGGCGTCCAGGTACTGAAGGTATGTTGTTGGCTTTCTTTGATCGCATTTTTCCAGCACATAGATGTTGATTGCCACTGCTTGTTGTTTGGCAAACTGTGAATTATCACCATGGACCCCTTCTTCAATAAACATATACATGTCGTAATCAGGGAGTAGCTTCAGATTTACACCTGTCATCCAAAGCATGGCATTAAAAGCGAACCCTGGGGCANCATGTCGTAATCAGGGAGTAGCTTCAGATTTACACCTGTCATCCAAAGCATGGCATTAAAAGCGAACCCTGGGGCACTGACATATTGAACACAGTCGAGCTGGTACTTGTAAATACACCAGTCCCTGAGATTTTCAAAGAAATTGGCCAGGATGAGCACATGTGTCGTCAGGTACAAGTCCGAATACTTTCCCAGGTTCGTACAGTTGAACGTTTCCAATACTATCTGGGCATGCTCGTAATCTTCGGCAATGATGTCGGTGCCAGTCAGCCAGTTGTGGAATGCTTTTTTCGGGGCACCTGCGGGCTCTTCCAACCTCTCCCATGCTGTCGACGCAATCACATGGAAACATGCCTTTGCGTGTAATGAGGGGCAGTTTGTTGGGGTTGAAGAAATTCTTCGTGTTGTTAAATTTTGAAGGTGGCAGGGACTCAGCCACGGATGCTAGACTGCGGGCCATGAACCTGAATGTTTCGACAAACTGCACCGAAAATCTGTTTCCCAGCTTCTTCTTAAACATGATAATTTTCTCACTAGTGTGTGGAATAATAAATATATCTTTCGTATCGTATCCCAACTTCCTGATGATAAAATTATCTTCGTAGCTCAGGTTATGAAAGAAAATGACGAGTTTCTTCGGTTTTTTGGGCAGAAGATTGCAACTGGTGCATGAAGTTCCGATGTACCGCCCTGTGAAGTGGTTATGGTAACGCACTTTATAATTTTCTAATATGGAATTCGTTTAGCATTAGCAGCATCTCGTCACCTGTGAGTAGCTTGCCTTTCCATTTGATGTGAGCAGCATCATTTGCTTTGAAGTGGCGTAAATATCTCTCACCGCATTGCTAATATCCACTATTGCTTCCATGAAGTGCTTCTCCACATCCAGCCCCCTATACAGTACCTATTGTTAAGGCAGTGATGAGGTAAGCAATTCAGGAATTAGAGTATTTTCCACTTGCACGTATATAAAATAGCTGTATACCTCGNAGGCAGTGATGAGGTAAGCAATTCAGGAATTAGAGTATTTTCCACTTGCACGTATATAAAATAGCTGTATACCTCGTGCTTCTGGTAGGCGCTGGTGTATGAGTATGTGAGATTGGGTTCACAGGTGTGCCCTGGCTTGAGCAAGGCTTCGAAGTCTTCATAGAAAACAAACGACAATCTATTAATATCATTGTAGTTTATTAATTGAAAAACATGCGGCGGTCNTCGAAGTCTTCATAGAAAACAAACGACAATCTATTAATGTCATTGTAGTTTATTAATTGAAAAACATGCGGCGGTCCATCATTCTCTGAGTGTGGTATTGCAGCACGCAGTGGGGCATTTTCGGTGCAGTATTTCTTGTGTTATTCTAAACACTGCTGCTCTGTCAGCCCCCATTTTCTCGGCTGGTTATGGTAAAATGTAAAACACCACTTACATATACGCATTTTAACCATGTAGGCCAATACCTCGGAACCCACCAGTCTTGAAAATTTATTGATGTAGAAATAATGAACATTTTACTCAGTAGTCAACAGCAGAATGTGGAAATTATTTTCTTTTTCTTCTTTTACCTCTTGTACAGGCACGACCTCCTCATCGTCCGTGAGCGAGTACACATTTAATGATATGATATGGTTGTTCTTCTCGAAGACTTTGATTTGATGCAGCGACGTCTGGAATTCCAGTCCAGAAAAATCATATATGGTTTCTAGGGCTTTGTAGTCGTTGTCTACTTGCTCCGGATGTACACCTTCAATGTATCTTGCAAGTAGGCACCACTTGAAACACAAGTGATCGCTGGTATTTGGCGGTTTGATTGTAGCTTCTTTCCTATTGACTGATTCTGGCTGTTCGATGTAAGATGAGGCACGTAGAGGTTGCGGCTTGTTGATAGGGAGCTGTGGGTGGTTAACTTTTGACAACACCCACCCTGATCATAGCTTTTTTATGTTTCTTCCTTTTCGAATANATTGTAGCTTCTTTCCTATTGACTGATTCTGGCTGTTCGATGTAAGATGAGGCACGTAGAGGTTCCGGCTTGTTGATAGGGAGCTGTAGGTGGTTAACTTTTGACAACACCCACCCTGATCATCGCTGTTTTTATGTTTCTTCCTTTTCGAATATTTTTTTCAATGCAGGATTTTACGAACTTTTTGATTTCACCAATCTCGTACACAGGTACATTCGCCGTATTGAATGCTCTTATGTCCGTACCTTCATTTGAAGTATTCGGTTTCGCATAATCACACTGAAGCCACATTAAATTTAATTGAACTCTGCTATCGTACTTCTTCGGTGAGTTGACTGACGATATTTTTCCTCTGGCAAGCCAAAAATATACAAATATATTTTAAAGAACCACTCTTGTTTTATGCAACATATATTTCTTTAAATTGCGTCGGAAAGAATTTTCAGCCTCCACGAAACCATTGCCATGAACTGTCTCAGACCTTGTCACGATTCTTAGGTGTGGCTGATGCTCACATTGTGATGGAGTATCTTTCAGAGTTATTGGTGCAGATGACGATGGAGACCGTANATTAGGTGTGGCTGATGCTCACATTGTGATGGAGTATCTTTCAGAGTTATTGGTGCAGATGACGATGGAGACCGTAAACGATGCATTTTGACAGGCCAAGGGCCTGCAAACTTACAGGTTTTCACGTACCTCTGCAAATTATCATGCGTAGAAAATATCATGTCACAATTTCCCCACTTACGTCATTCGATCTGCATTCTTCGCGCACCCATACTTCTCCTGCCTTTGAGCATCGTGGTTGATCACGAAGGTTTCATTGCAAAAACGACACGGTTGTCGATGTATCGCATTTGCAGATCCTGCCGATGGTGAAGCGAACGGCACCAACGACGATGTAGGCAGTGCAGCTGGAGTCAGCGACTGTTCCAACAAAGACGAAGTTAGGACGCCGGTCACAGGCACATCATTAAATGTACGCTTTGTCTTGATCTCTGCGGGGCAAATAAAAAAATACGGAATTATTTGGTAAAATTTTGTGTTTGTGCTACGCAATAAATTAACTCCACACACATGCACACATGGCATAGGTAGCTAAATAAATGGTCAATTATTAAAAATTAAGTATATATCGCAGTAAGTATGATTTAAAGCTACGAATGCTCCACGTAATATGACATGTCATGCATCCTCTAATGGTTAGCTGGTTCGAGGAGGTATTTGAAATTATANACGAATGCTCCACGTAATATGACATGTCATGCATCCTCTAATGGTTAGCTGGTTCGAGGAGGTATTTGAAATTATAGCACATTTTACTTTGGTACGAAAATAAATACCCCACGAACTAATGTGATGGATGAGCCGAATGCAATACAACATAGCAGAATGATCTCTTAGAAGGTCAGGAGAGAGAAAACGATCTCTCACCCGTCGCATCAGACGAAGATAGACGATACGCAATTCTGCCTGCCTTATATCCATAGAGCCCCATTGTCACATAACCAACAGCCAATCACGAGCGAGCATGTGGTGTAAAATTACTAACAGTTCTGATTGCTAACGTGGCCGGAAAGGGAAGACGATCATGCATCAAATGAACTGAGATGCCGGAAGACTCTGATCACCCTACATATCCTTAGGGCCTGAGGTGTCACGAGCGAGAAATGTGGAATCATCAATAAATATTGTTTTCCAACAGCGCACTCAAGTTATTAATACAGGAAACTGCAGCAGTCGGGCATATAATATAAATTAAAGAGGTGAGTGCCCATGCTTTCATGTTCGCCTAAGCNGAGAGAGAGAGAGAGAGCGAGAGTAAAATATATTTCTGCATGGTTTCGCAAAATTCGATGCACAGTATCAGTTCAAATCTAATAAATCACTTGATTTTTAATTTTTGTAACATAAATTTCTTGCATTTGCGTTAATTATTTTTAATATTTGCTTAATAAATCTGATAATTACAGTTACCAAATAATTTACACCATCTACATGTGTGTAGGTTCTCTGTAAGAGGAAAAAAAAACTATTTTCAAAATAGTATTATAAATACAGATATTCTATTTGGCATACCCTATGCCTATAAAAGTAATATGGCTGCCAGAAACTAACATATGTTTGAATGGTTAATGGGTCTAACCGCTGGGCTCCTTCGGGTAGTTCAGCAATTCCGCGTCGAAACGAGATAGGAGTCCCCCGTTCTTCCGAGGCCTGCCAAGCACTGCTGATTCGAGCCGAAGACTCACAGCTACAGCCACAGCCACACTCTTCCATTTAAAATACAGGATGAGTATAAAAGAATACCCCAACTTTAAAGGTATATAATATCAAAACCAAATAACTTACAACCTTGATTGACCAATCAAATGAACCGTTGAACCGTGAAGTTTGTTCGATACATTCATAAATGTTCAATGTGACCACCATAAGTGGCCCGAACCTTATCTAAGCGATAATCAAATACGTTCCACGCTCTTGTCAGCATGTCCGGTGTTACGGTTCGTAACGCTCGGTTTGAGATGATGAGGGGGAAGCGAGCTCGCATTCGAAACGTCAATGTGAATGGGACGGTCTGATGTTTCCTTTGTGCGCCCAGAACGAGTTAGAGGATGTCTTCATGTCTAAGCTGGTTTTTAGCGATGAAGCGATTTTCCATAGAAATGGTAAGGTGAATCGGCACAACGTGCGGATATGGGGTCAGGAGCCTCCACATGAAACCACCGAACGCGAGCGCGCTTCCCCCAAAGTGAAAGTGTTTTGCGCTGTATCCAAATACACTGTTTTCGGCCCTTTCTTTTTTCACGAGCCCACTGTTACTGAAATCCCTTATTTGGACATGCATACACAGTGGCTGTTTCCTCAGTTATAACAGGCGGTATTTTTCACCGGGGAGGTGAGCCACCCCATTGGCACCTAGCTGTTCGCGGATACCTGAACGAGACGTTCCCGCAACCCTGGATTGGTCGAGGAGCAGCTGGTAAACAGATTCTTCATCACTAGCCCCCAACAAGTCTGGATCTTACCCTCTGCGATTTCTTTCTATGGGAGTACATAAAGGATGAAGTGTTTCCTCCACCATTTGCGGCTTACATGGACGATCTCAAAACAAGAATTACGGACGCCATCCCAACCGTAACACCAGACATGCTTACAAGAGTGTGGAACGAGTTTTACTATCGCGTAGATGTCGTTCGGGCCGCTCGTGGTGGTTACATTAAACATTCTGCTCCCGGCCACCTCCAACGGCGAATTAGCCAATAGGATCATCACGAGACTGCAGATCGAAATTACATTGATAAAAAAAACACGCGTGTTTTTTTATNTATTTATATTTATATTTATATATATAGTTCGCCTCTGCAGTCTTTAATCGATTAATCGATAGTGTTTTTAACTTGCGGTAGTAGGCATGAATTTGGAAGGTAAAATAGTTTGATACCTGACCCCTTAATAGGAGGTGTATTTTCTTGCGTGATTTTCCCGCCATCATATAGGCAAATAATTGCTCTGTTTTACAGCACAAACTCATTTCATAAGTTCAAGGATTCTGTTAACATCTTGGTATAAAGGGTATCATATAAATGATATTTACTAGGACACCAGCCATTGGAATGAGAAAAGTAATCCGAACATTATGCTAAGCTCGTCAGTAAAGCCAGCATCCCATATTTGAGAACCAGTTTTATTTCAGCCATTTCCTTATAACGGACAACTATTAAATGGGTTTCCGAGTATTTGCGACCCATCGTAAAAGCTCCAGCGGTACTGCTAAAATCGCTTCACATAATTGTCGTAAACAATTCGAGGGTTTAATACTCTTGGTTGCCTTGGTTACCCTTAATTGTCGCAGCGTTTTCACGTTGACGTCCGAGAAAATGTTGCTACAAAAAAACTAAACATGTCGTGTTCGAGTCGTTTGCGTGAATCGCATTTAAGAAACGTCGTGACATTGTGTAAGCCGTAAACTCGCCTTTACTTTTAGATAATATAAATATTGTCTCCTGTTATTTCTATTTCGACATTACTTTTACGACAATTACGGTCGGTGTCATTCTGTTGTCAACATCATGGGGATCACATCGTCATTATCTCAGTAAGACTGAGAGATTAACTCGCAGTCTGGTTTTGGTGTCAAAAATGTTGAATATATTTTGTATTTTTTTAAATTATTTTGCAATCCGAATACTTTACATTTATTCTGGCATCATACTGCTCACAATGACATCAGGATGTTCTTATAATATTACGTTTAGGGCTCTGGCACATGATCAGTACGAAAAGACAAGCAATGGTATTTTATGTAAATAGTAAAGTCTGTCCACAATAACTCAAATTCAAGAACCACTGCATCATCCGGCAGGTGCAAGTTCTTTGTGAAATATTACATCACTCGATATTTTGGTGCAACTCCGGTTCGTGAAGAAAAAGGACTCTTTTCTGCTTAATCAGTGTCAGCTCAGAATNCTTATAATATTACGTTTAGGGCTCTGGCACATGATCAGTACGAAAAGACAAGCAATGGTATTTTATGTAAATAGTAATAGTCTGTCCACAATAACTCAAATTCAAGAACCACTGCATCATCCGGCAGGTGCAAGCTCTTTGTGAAATATTACATTACTCGATATTTTGGTGCAACTCCGGTTCGTGAAGAAAAAGGACTCTTTTCTGCTTAATCAGTGTCAGCTCAGAATNTACTCGATATTTTGGTGCAACTCCGGTTCGTGAAGAAAAAGGACTCTTTTCTGCTTAATCAGTGTCAGCTCAGAATACGTATAAAAATATTTCTCCTTTTCTTATAAGCAGATGGATAACATTTTACAAATAACGCATACCTTCATACAAACTAAATTTCTAGTGTAAATTTAAGTAAATTTTAAACAATAGCTCTAATGTTTTAAACCTTCACCCCAATTCCCCTCTTGACTTCCAGCAGGGGGTCACAATTTAGCTGCGTCCCTGGCCAGCATTACATTATTATAGTAAGATGATACGTTAACGCCATATTTCATGGTAATATTTTATTTCATANAACAATAGCTCTAATGTTTTAAACCTTCACCCCAATTCCCCTCTTGACTTCCAGCAGGGGGTCACAATTTAGCTGCCTCCCTGGCCAGCATTACATTATTATAGTAAGATGATACGTTAACGCCATATTTCATGGTAATATTTTATTTCATANCTCCCTGGCCAGCATTACATTATTATAGTAAGATGATACGTTAACGCCATATTTCATGGTAATATTTTATTTCATAATCTGAATGAGATTTTTATAAGAACTACATAAATGTAAGTATTTGTAGTCAAATTATTATAGTTTTCAAAATGTTGCACCGAATAGTAGAAATTTTCGGAATATGGGAGACCAAGTTTCTATGCTCCTAATTTACTTAGCCAATTGAATTACATTTCGTGTGATCTATATCATCTATATCATATTCACTAAATTTGAGTTAAATATCGAGGATATTTAATAATGAGTACTCGTGTATTGGTATCCTGAATCTCTTTTATACTATGCATTGAAGTTTTCGCCAGTACATTTTTGTTGGTCAAAGAGAAACTAATAAATATTTGTATTATTTTCTCATGGACGGATGAAAATGTGTTGAAAAATTCATATATCCCTATTTTAAATTCGATACAAAATNTTGTATTATTTTCTCATGGACGGATGAAAATGTGTTGAAAAATTCATATATCCCTATTTTAAATTCGATACAAAATGCCAGTTCCCAAGTACTGATTAATGTATATTCCTCACAATTAATATGTTGTTTATATGATATAGATTACATGACATGCCATATTTTGAAAACTATGGTAATATAAAAACAAATATTTACATTTATGTGGTCGTTATATAAATNTACATGACATGCCATATTTTGAAAACTATGGTAATATAAAAACAAATATTTACATTTATGTGGTCGTTATATAAATTTCTTTCTCAAAATGCAACAAAAATTATAAAGAAATATTGCTTTAATAATCGGATTCACCATATATGCTGAAATTTTTCATTTTTTTAGTTTTGTAGAAATTGTTGAGTTTTTCTAACTACAGGAAATGTACTGTTATTACAAGTTATTTGATACTCTTGTAATTATATTTGCTAGGTGTTATTTGGTTGCTCTAAAAAGGAAGGAATGCACGGATATTTTAATGTTCACATCATGCTATTTGTAACAAAGCATTACGTTGACATTTCTAATTATATGACTACTTCAGAAAGAGNCCGTTCTTTCACGATCTTTTTCCGGCCGCAACGATGTCGAAGATTTGATACTTTACCGGATTCCCGATATTCACGGTACACTCGTGAAATGGTAGTACGCGAACATCCAAATGTTATCGCTACTTCAGAGATGCTAGGTCCCATCTCTCGTGCGCTGACTATAACGCCACGTTCAAACTCACTTAAATATTGATAACCTGCCATTGTAGCAGCAGTAACCGATCTAGCTGCCGACCGCATCGCGTTACTCTGATTGGTTCCATACCTCTGTTTTTTGCATACGCACGCCTATACCAGTTTTTTTGCTCTTCAGTGTAGTAGCAGTAGAATTATTATAATGAATTTGGGGCATCAGTGTCTTGCGTAGGAGCTAGACGCCGGCAGGCTGCCAGCTTGGATAAATGTCACCTTAATCTTAACCATTGACCTAAATATCCAAGATATCCAGAAAATAAAAGAAAATTAAAAATATATGCAAAAAAACAAAATTATATGAAAAGTTATTTATTTAAAAAAATTATTTTAAAAAGTTAAATTTCCGGTGGTCCTCACACCCCCCAGCTCCAATACTCTTTCTGCCATATTGGTATGTGCAGTCCGCCATATTGGTAGATGCAGCCATCCGCCATCTTAGTTGGTGCAGTCTGCCATCTTGGTAGGCGCAGTCCCCCATCTTGGAAGACGTCGCAATTACCGTCTGTCGTCTTGTTTTTTTCGTTTGTCATTTGTTTATACATTACTGGTGTTTGTCTCGCACCATCAATCGACCACCATCTTAGTTTTTTCGTTGGTCGTTTGTTTTACAATGCTGGTACTGTTCCCAGCACCAGGCCCAGCAGATGACTGACCCCTCACTCATCCCTTCCATGATATTTAATTAGCCAATTGCCCCACCCCCTTCCAATAATTTAATTGCTCCACCAATGTTTCTCATTGACTAATTAATACACGGGTGTTTTCGGAAACCTTCTTTCGACAAATTAGTTGGTTCCCCTTCCAACATATTTATTTGTTTCTCCTATGTTTCTCATTGGCTAATTGCCCCACCCCCATCACCTCCTCCCCCAATTATGTACCATCGTTCGACCAATTAGTCGGCAGGCCTCCACCCCCAACACTGATTTTCATTGGCTAACCACGGTACGTGACAACATATTGGATTGGCTTATTACTCGCGCGTTTTCGGAAACCTTTGTTCCCACCAATCGGTGGCCTACTTTAATCGCGAGGGCGGACTATTTTTTCCCTCTTAAAAATTCTTTATAAGACGCACCCTGGGCCCCATCGAGAAATCAGTCGTTTTTCTCGCTCTTAGAAATAAACGCGTGTTGTCCGAGCGGCCATAAAATACTTTCGGCCGTTTTGGTATTTGGAAGGGTGCGCTCTTTTAGTGCCTTGGGCAAACGGGACGAGTTACCGTACCTGCCGAAATAATTTCTCCTGGTTTACGCACCTTACAAAATTTCGACAGTATTCAAGTACTTACTGGCCTACCTGTAGCAAGACGAAGACATACAGGACTGCCTCCCGTGCAAGGAGTGTTTCGAGGTCTGCGCCACCTCGGTTCCCGACACGCCGCATCGCAGGGGTTGGTGCAAGGTCCGTCGAGCAGCCCTCGCGATGTCTGCGCCCGTGGAAGATGACTTCCCCGTTGAAGATGACGTCCCCGTTGAAGACGCCCTATCCGTTAAAGACGCCCTCCCCGTTAAAGACGCCATCCCCGTTAAAGACGCCATCTCCGTTAAAGACGCCCTCCCCGTAGGAGACGACGTTCGCGAGCAAGTTATCTACTTCCAAGCTGTAACCGTGGAAGATGATTCCCGTCAAGAAATTTACTGGCAAGCACTACACGGCGTGGAAACCAATCCAGAATACAGGTGCCCTATGTGTATGGACCTCGATAAAGTTTTAAATGACCTTGCAACATTTTTTTTTTTTAACTCGGTGTGTGCATGGTTTTAAATTGTATTTATAAGCAAGCAGTCTCACAGCTCAGTCATCGTGGCTCCATTATATAATGTATTCATGTAAATTATACATTTGTACTGTAGTAAATTAACAACCAAGACGACGTGACTTTCAACTTCTGCAGTTTCAGAATATTTTACAAGTTAGCAACTCTGGGCTGACACTGCTTGATCCCAGGGTAAATTGGATGTAGCAGATGACGCAAATCAAATGGTGCGAAACTATGTGAACACTGCAACAGCACCTTAGGATTAAACATTTGCATTAAACATTCACAACAAATATGACATATAAAATTCTAAACGCCTAAGGCTCACAATTCAAAACATATAAATTAAAATACTAATACAAAAAGATTAAATTGATATCTCAAAAGTTTTGCGTAGCTCAAAAGTACAATAAATATTTAACTGGCAAAAAAGCCAAGTATTGTAAAACGTAAGTTTTTATATTTTTTCATTGAGACAACTGATCTTTGTGAAGAAACACTCATAAAAAAGATTAAATAGTGTAATTCAAATATATAACGTTAATCCAAAAATTTTGAAATAAATATTTTATTGAAAAACGAGCAAAGTAATTTAAAACTTTTCTAAAATACACATAGTTACATTAATAACTAGATAAATTCAAAAGTATTTTTTGGTGCAATTTGACAAAATTATTTCAGCGTTTCAGGCATAGCAAAATATCCTTTACGTAATAATACAAGTAAGTAAATAAAAATATGACGTTAAAATAGTGAATCTATGGATGCAGTCCGTAGATCCTAACCATAGCTCCATTGAATAAAATAATCTACGACCACAATTAGAACACTTCAACTGACTACGCTCAACGCGTAAGCCATGGTACCACAGTGGCCACAATTAAACTTTTAATAAATCGTAGGGTTGCATTAAAAAAACTATACACAATACGTTAAAGCAACTGGAACTAAACAGAGAAGGAAGAAATTAGTTATGCCAAAATTAAAATTTAGGCAGACCTCCAAAACCCGAATTTAAGAAAAATATATGTCAAAGCAAAGCCCAAGACAATCACAATAATACGCCACGCAATAAAAAAAAACACAAAACTGACCCACAAATAAAAAGTTGCGACCACGACACACCGTTTTACAAGCTCCAGCAAAATCAGCCGCTTAAGCAACTACATTATTTAAACAGCGTCTCATAGCACCGTCGTCCAAGGACGGGTTAACTGATAATTTTATCTCCTATTAAAATTTAAATAAGCTCTAGCAGGTGTCAACCCGACGATCTCCTTCACAGGTGTATAATGAGGCGTAGAATTAATAATGCACAAGGTGTGTAACAACTCATATAAACTAACGCCTGAATTTAAAAAAAAGCTGACGTACAAGGAGGGGTAATCAAAGGCGGGAAATGAGAGGAAAAAGCGTACTTATCAAACTTTCCTCATTTGGTTATTAAGTAACATTCATTGTTTTTTTTTGTACGCTTGCTTACAGAGAAGCGAAATTTATACCTGCAGTTATTGTAATCATATTACTGATTATACAGTTTACAAACTGTCATAGGCTTATCCACATTTCATATAAACACTACAATTTTAACTGAATATAAACGCTAGCCAATTTGTGTACGTCACTTTTGAAGCAACTACTAAAAGTTACTCTATTCGACTGCAAATACTGTGAATTTGCAAAACACACTTTTTAAAAAGTATTCGTTACATTGCAGCTCTTACAACGTCCTAAATAAAAATTATTGTGTTTTTTTTCTTAACGACACAATTTTTTCAGTCAGTACTATTGTGTAACACCAAAATTAATACTTACGATTTCAGAGATGATGTTAAAATGGTTTGTGAACCACGTTTTTCAAACACTGCTAGGTTATAAACATACTAGCGTATGCCTACGAATTAGCGATGAAATAATCCTACAAACAGCCTTCAAGATGGCCATACTACATTACACAGAGTTTTGTGACTAAACAATTTTGATAAATACTAAAAAAACTGTTTAATTTATGCAATTTTGATTTGGCTTAAAACAATGAATGCCCCAGCATGTTTTGGTACAAGACAGACACTCAACAATCATTGGATTCTTTGGCAACCATCTTACACACTGCATTACTCGTGACGTGCCAATAATAATGTACTCTGTAACAAAAATTGTGCAAAGGAAAAATATATAGTACGCTATTTTGCAAAACTGCTGTGCTTTCTTCTTCCTTTCTTACGTAGCCCAAGGCATAGCAGTGAAAATAGTATCTATAAACCTTATCACAATACGCGTGGCTTAGTAGGTGGTGGCAAATTGCAAAATTTCAAAACGTAATGAGTAAAAAATAATTAATATATATATAAACTGCTTCAGTTCAACAGTAAAACCTTTATTTTTTCGTAAAAATTACAGATACCCATACGTTAAAGTTGGCAGGTCTAGTATTCCCCGTAAGAAGCGTTAGATAATGTTCTATGTTTTTGGATTTTGTAGCTTATTATAAACTATTCTACTGTTTTTAGTGCATCGTACATTGAATTTTTAGGAATTTTTGTAACAAAATATTCTCTGGCATTCAGAGTCCTTCCCACAATTGAGTTTCTTTGGGTGTAAATAACACAAAATCTTGCCATCTCATGAATAAGCAACCTTGGATGTACCAAATAAACAATTTACAATTTTATTCTTATTTTTTACTAAAATTCGCGGTACTGAAACGTTGCCATTAGATTATAATTTATGCTAACATTAGCTGTATTGCCTCACCTTACATTTCACTACCCTCATGACAAAGAAAACCTGCTAACCCATTTGCTTTCTGTTATTCCAACAAAAATACCGATCAATTACGATTAGCTCTTATCTCCAATAATATAAAAGAAACTATGTACGCTAANATTATTCCAACAAAAATACCGATCAATTACGATTAGCTCTTATCTCCAATAATATAAAAGAAACTATGTACGCTAACTGCACTATGGGTGCTTACAAATAGCAACCTGGTAGAAGTACTCTGTTAATATCAGATTACCAGATATTTTACGAAAACTGTAAACAAATACGTGATTGATTGATGGCTGCATCGAAAATGAAACCATGAATATGTACATGATACTTTTTCTGTGGTTACACGCACTGCTGGTGACTTTCCCCCCTGAAAAATACGTCCCTATTTTCATCTAAGAGATATGTAATATATTTTATCATGATTTATCTGATGTGCCCCCATGCTGCTGTTTGTTTATTTACTTATTTTAGCTCTAGTTCACTTTCGTCGTCTTCTGCAGTTTACCCTGGGGACGAGCAGGGTTGTTTCAGAGTTGATCGCGTAAAATCAGGGTTTTTGNTTCGTCGTCTTCTGCAGTTTACCCTGGGGACGAGCAGGGTTGTTTCAGAGTTGATCGCGTAAAATCAGGGTTTTTGGGACATGGGTAAAATTTGGTAGTTCATGTTTTCAAACAGACGGTGTTAAATTTTTTACCTCGCCAGGTTAACCTGGTTAGTTTTCATAAACATCCTATGACATTTCAAGCAGTGAATAACTCTCAGATTCATCAATTTCATCTGTTGTAAATTCATCTTCAAATACGGGTTGAAAACATTATGATAATGTAACAATTTTGTTGAAAAAAGCTGATCTGCTTTTGATATCAAAGATATGTTTTCTTGCTCACGTTGAAAATGCCAGTTTTTAAAGTTAAGAGTTTCCCTCGCGAGTGTTGAGAAATATAAAATCATCAATAATAGTCATATTCAAAGCATGTCATACCCAAGGAATCTTACCCGAGAGATTTAAATATGCCAACATTTTCCATTATACTTATAAATTTCTTATCAAAACACAACGAAGATTCAAATTATCAGTTTGGCTTTATGGAAGGCAGATCAAACAATACGCTTGGTATATTCAATTTTGTAAATAAAACACTTACGGGTATTTCTTGTGATGATAAATTGTTTGCTACAGGTATTTTTGGTGCCCTTTCCAACCTGTGTCAACCATATCTGCTCCTAAATAAGATTGATCAGTGTGAGATAAGAGCGGTAGCTAATAAATTATTTAACTCTTACTTAAAATACAGAAAACAAGTAACATCAATTTCATACAATATAAATAATTATACCAAAATAGAAGCTACCTATCAAAGTCAAGTACTCTAAAACTAGAGTCCCGCAGGACTCATATTAGAACCTGTTTTATTTATAATTTACGTAAATTATATCTCTACTGGTATAAAAACAAGTTTTCCTATTTTATTTGCAGATGATACAAGTATATTAGTTAAAGACACAGATAGGTCTGTAATGGATCACAAAACTAGGCAAAATCTTATTGACATGTCCAACTGGTTCTCTGCTAATAAACTTCTTCATAAATATAACAAATCGGTTATTGTGCAGTTTTCATGATAAAATAGTAAAGTAGTTCTGGAAACAGGTAGGCTAACATAATAATAGGAAATTATACGTATCAATTTGTAAAAAACACTAAATTTCTCTGTCTGACTGCATATAGTAATGTGTCTTGGAATCAACATATCAACAATATATGTAAAAAACTAAGTTCTGTGTGTGTTGCAGTTTACTCATTAAAAAGGATATGCTCCAATAATAATACTATTACAAAATTCAGTCTGTCATTAATTATGACATTATATTTCGAGGCAACTCCTCAAATGGTAAAAATAGTTGTTATTTTACAAAATAAATTAGTAAGAATAATTAGTGGAAAGGAGTATAGTCACTGCAAACCACTCTTTGAGAGTGAAAATAAAGATTCATCGGAGCATGTGTACACCAGTACGCTGTTTTATATCCAAATATTAAAAAAATAAAAGTATAGTGGTATACGTAATTATTTAACCATAAATGTACACAAAATTCACACATTTTCACAGAGAACAAACAAAAAACTTCAAATAATTGCTATTCTGGTATGAAATTAATAAACAAACTTCCAAGTATTATCAAATCTGTTAATAATTATTAAAAGTTTAAATCTCAACTTAAAACTTGTCCTCACTAGTGCTTTCTATTCTGATGAAGAATTCTTTCATAATACAAACTCAACTTTATAATTCTAACTTTGATTTAACATTTTTGTTTAGTAAATATCTTTGTAAATATTTATTTCTTTACCTGTGTATGCATGTGTGCAAATGTGTAAATACACACACATTAACACAATCCATTCTGAGTGTGTATTTATCTTTCACTGGGTGAAAATATATAATTTCATTGCTGTTTTGTGATTTCTCTACTTTATATTTTGTTGTGTGTCATATTAATGTGTAACTACATACTTAGTTTATCTGAAAATATAAACTTGACAACTCCTATCCAATGGAATGGATGTACACAGGTGGCTTTGAAATAAATAAATAAAAAATAACAATTTACTACTTAGGTGTTCAAGTAACCTAAATTGCAATTATACTCCAAGCTACATATAACTATAATCGCAACCATATAAAGTCTCTGCCCCCTGTAAATCTGCTCCTAGGTAATTATGAAAAGTCACAGCATTTTTGAATGGATCGATTTCTGGCATGAAAGTAGTAAATTTTATGTTACTATATTACATTAGTCTTGGTGCATAGCATTGTTTTGTTTGTTTACGAAAAATACGCACATTTGACAAGTTTAGAAGCTGTGACATTCATGTATTTCCCAGCATGTTTCTTTCATAGCACCGTATAATGTACAAATTACATTGTGAAATATCTCACTCTGAGCAAACAAAAACTAAATCTTATCCATTATCGTGGCATATGGAAGTTTTACTGGAAATCTGCAATTTTTTTTTCAATTTTTGTCTTTAAATTAGAATGTGTGATAAATTATTTGCGTGAAGTTTACAAGTATGATATCGTGAGATAGTTTAGTTTTAGAACTTTGATTTTGTGGTTGTGAAATGTTGGAATGTATGTCTCTCTCTTTCTTCTTTCTCTTTCTCTCTCTCTCTCTCTCTCTCTCTCTCTCTCTATATATATATATATATATATATATGGTATGTGTGTGTGCGTGTGTGTCTGTGGTAATTCTGACGTACAGTATGAGACAAATATCTGAAGGGTAGATGTAATTTGCTATCCTTGGCTTGAAATTACTGTGTCATCACTGCAACAAAAAAAATATTCCCCTACACGGGTTAGTAAATTACTTTTGCTGTAACATGGGGCCTTGGATGTAAAGTAGTAGTGGTTTATATAATTTGCATCTTGTTGAACCCCATTCTAGGATATAAGACATGTAAATAATAATTAAAATACAATTAATATTACACGATGATAGAAATAAATGGTATATGAAATATATTACAATTAAAAACGTATGAAGTAGTTAACAATTATATGCAGTCATGCACACCAATTTTGAAATTTCATATAATGTAAACTGAAATGAGAATTTTATACATACATGTAGGTATGTCTCTTTCTATCTATCTCTCTCTCTATATATATATA
>NQII01004958.1:160283-173191 GCA_002778355.1 Clitarchus hookeri | reverse complement strand
TTCGTAACTACCCTGCCTCGCTGTAATTGACACAACAAAAACGGATACTTCAATTTACTGTCGTACCCCATTTCACTGAAAAAAGTTTTACGCTCAGAAATTCACACACATAGGCCACACTTATATGCAAATATATACAAAAATATTAACTACTTAATACGTGAATTTTGGCTAAATATTTTTCAGCGTCAGAAACTGTTTCCAATTCATTTTGTTTCTTGAACTAATATTTTCTGCTTGCATCCACGTATTAACATAGTTTGGGCCATATACACAGAAAATATAATTAATTACGATAACGAAATTCAAATTTTAAAATTTCCTCCCCATGCTGCCAAAATCTCTTATTTAAAAAGAGAAATAACTTTAAAAAAATTAACACAATTAAGTGAAACAAATGTAAATTTTTAAACAAAATCGCCAATATATTTATGGAAGTGAATTAAGGGTATGCGCCTATATAACCAGAGATGGGTTCTGATTAACTGTAATAGTTGGCCAATTTACTGAATGACTAGCTATAGTGTTGGTGTTGACTGCTTTTGTTAAGCATAACTGCAGTAATCATCAAAATATGGAATGTTACATTAATTTCTTATTGTTATTGATAATGGCAATGGTTCTCTCTATTGTAACGTGGATTTTGTATAAGTGACCACACATTCAACACTTGGTGTGATCTGTATTAATTAATGCCTATAACAATTACGTTAATGGCGGTGGTCATTACTTATCACACTTAATACGAATCTCATTGGGGCTTCACGTTATTTGCAGTATATACCATTAAATGCGATGGTGATGAAAGTTACTAGGATCGGGGTGTTTATACGGTAAAACATGTAAAATTTATGTCAGATATATTTTTTTTGGGGCCGCAGAAAGGTGTTTTATTTTGAGAACACCTCTGGAAATTAAAGGTATTTTACAAAACGTAAGTTACAAGGTATGTTTTTGCTGGTGCGCTAGGGTTACACAGGTATAAACCACGGTGCTCAAGCAGTGTCAGAATGTCACTTAATTCTGTTGAAGTTTTCAAGGCTTACCTTGTCTATATTGACGAAAGGATTGTACTACGTAACATATTACTAGTAGAAAAAAACATGCATATATTAAATCATACAAAAAAGTTTACAGATAGTGTTTATAAACAGTTGACGAGTATCGCCATGATATATTCCAATACATTTAGTCACCAATGATGCACAGAGACAGGGAACAACTGTGCATCGATTAAGGTTTACGTCACAGTTGTATCCTGGGAATTAGCGCCAATTCAGTGTGTCGTGTGAATTTGATTGTGCAGAGGTTTGAGATTTACGAGTGCTTTTACGCGTGTAATATTGCAATTCATTGTGTTTGACGTGTTAAATCAAATTATTGTGCGAAAATACGAGCGCTTCTATGCTATTATGTCTGTGCGAAATGTTAAAATATAATAATTGTGTGGAAATTTGAGTGTCTGTGGGGTTTAGACAAATTGAATATACGTTAACGTGTCGTGCTTAATCACCTAGAAGGCATGATTGCCGTTTCAATGGGTGAATAACGTAATAGATTTGGAGTTTTGGCATGGAAAGTGTATATAATGTAGTTAATTGTAATGTTTAGTAATGCGTGTGAGTGTGATAATTGAAGAGTTTAAGTACTTTTTACCACTAGTCATGTAAAATACAGCAGACCTAACCAAATTAAACCTAACTTCACGTTAGGTGAATCACATGGGTGGTTTTCGTAACAAACTATCTCGTGTCTCCACAAATTTCCCCTGTACTCATATATCGTGAAGTAAGTTATTGTTAGGTTAGGTCTTCTTGCATTTAACGCCGTTAAGGAACCTAATTGACATGTTATTTCAATAACATTTACGTGTTTTACTCCACAATTTCCCTCATCTTCATAGCCCTCCTCACAATCGCATTTGGTAGTACACTGTGAAAACATTCTGTAGATATACGGAAAGTTTTTACGGAGATGTAGAGTTAATTTACGGAAAGGCACTACGTAATTACGAATAACGGAAATGAGCTCCGTAAATATAAAATACGGAATCTCATCATATTCTTATGGTTTCGACTTTGAGACACGAACAATGCAGATGATACCCGAAGCGTATAAAAGCCCATCTTCACAATACAACTTCGTGTAAAGTAGTAGTAGATGAGTGGCTAACTAATCATGGAGTGCCAATTCATTGATTCTTGTTGGAATTCCGCTACAGAACGAAACCTTCTGTATACACAGTTAACCCCGCACATAACCAAAATTAAAAAAAAAATTTGTAACTTCGTTTTATAAACAGCAAATAGATCAAGTGCTCTAACATGACTTGAAACTAAGCCTGGCGCGTCCATCATTTTCATGTACAATCTCTATTTACAAAATACGTCGTCTAAATGTGTGGTAGGTGAGTCTTTTAAGTTATTAATTAATAGTATTTATTCGATTCGTGTTCAAATCCCTCTACAGAAATAATTATTCAAACTTTTTTTTATTTCTATGTTTAACACTGTGAAATATATTACGAAAATAAAACTCTTTTTCTTGCCCCTATTTTTAAACCTGAAATAAAAAAATCATATACACTCCACCATTGACTAGACACTGAGAGGTACATGCCATATTCCACATAAATCCAGCGTTTACAAAACAACTTCTTGTAAAGCGTGGTAGGTAGGCAGATAAGTTATGGGACAAAATATTTTTTCCCGTGTTCAAATCATGTCATAATACAATTTATTTATTATTTTATAGTAATTTTTATACATAGTGAATCACCCACATAACGAAAGTAAAACGTTTTTTGTTACCCCATTTTATAAAGAGCCAATTATAAAAAAATTTGTAGGTTTATGGACACGTTCCGTAAATTCACAGCGATTTATGTAAAATTTACAGAGAGAACGTAATTTAAAAAATGAAGACACCGCAATTTAACGCAGATATCTGAATGATTTGTAACCAGAATTTTCCGAAATGTTACGGAGAATTTTTCTATCAGTGATGTACTGCAATGTCATATTACCCCTAGTAAATTCGTGTTAACCTTGGCTAGTAATTTTGATTTAAAGTGGTTAAGGAACCCAAATTACATGAAATTTACATATATTTTACGTGTTTTACCCCACAATTTCCCTGATGTTCATAGCCTTTCCCAATATCGTATTTGTGGTTTGTATTGATAATTTGTTGATGCCTCTAGTAAATTCGTGTTCTGTGTAATTAGTAGAGTTTAATTTTACAATTATCAATGAGGCATGTAGCATAATTTAAATGGATTCTTAAAAAAGACAGCACTACACAAAAATTTTCAGCCGTGAAAGATGTATTTATTTTCCATTTGGCCAAATAAGGATTATTACAATAATTCTATGTTTGATAACTTCTAAATGTATATAAAACTAGCATGTTATGAGCATGTTACCAATAGTTATTCTTGGCTAAACAAAAAAAAATCCAAGTAGGATCTATCCCTTAACATTAGACCTACAGTTCAAGTTTATAGCATATTTTATCTCAATTTAGTGTATATAGGATATCAAAATGTGTATTTAAAGCATTATGAAGAAATGCATATTTTACAGCTCAAAAACCCAGAACATTTAACAAACTTGAATCAAATCTGTTGTTACAGGTTTTATGCTGAGTTACAACTCATACTGCTGCTTACATAAAAACATAATTAATTAAGTATCTGAAGTTAAAAGTGTAAAATTACTTTCCAACTCACTACTTGCTTCAAAAATGGTTTCTTACAAAATCAAGTTGATGTTATTGCAATAAGTAAGTATTAGGCCTATAATTTTTATTATTTATTTTTCTTGTACACTATATCTCAGTCCAATACGGAAATGTTACGTCCTAATACACACTTTCAAAGAAATTATAATCCCTTTTTTGGAGCTTTATTCCTTAGGTAATGGCAAAAACTATTAAATATATAACTTGGCTTGAAACAGCTCAGCGATTGTAATGCATTTATCGCACAGTTCCAGTTGCACGATTACTACATAATATTGACAAAATCTTCTGCTTCAAAAAAAAAAACCACGTTTCGTATATGCATATGTGCATAGTTCAACCCACAACAAATAAGGGATATTAAAATAATTTAGCACGCCCATGCCCGAAGTCTTTTAGACAACACGATAACAAAAAATAAGACAATAATACAATAACCAACTCAATTATTCACTAAAAGCAAATAAAATAATTATACACTACCCAAGCGCGAAGACAACGAAGGTGAACGCACGAACAACGCTGCGCGTTTTAGATGTCTCCGGGGTACCAACATAAACAAATTAACCAATTAAATTTAATATGGCACCTTGTTGTGATTCAGTAAAGGTAGACAAGCCTAGCGAACAGCAGAGACGCGTTGATGTCCAGGCCAGGCGAAGAATTCCAAACCCATTACAGCAATTATAGTTTATAAACCACATCAGCGAAGCTCCTCTCCCGGTGGTGCGGTATTTGGGACAATAACACCACCAGAAACTATAAAATGCGGCAACACTTTGCACGCGCGGTCTGTCAGCCTGTCTGTCTGTGGACCCACGCTGAGATGAAGCCATCAAAATGCCACTTGTCGCTTTCCGACTCACCACTCAGTCTACAACGATGGTATCATTCAGGTTAGTCATATCTTCTAATTGAGTAGAACCTCCCTCGCCAATAGCTTATAATTACTGTAACTCCTAAAAAGTGTATTAAATATCTGTTCTGTATGCGTAATCAACTTCAGTTTTTCCTTCATAATAGTATAAACCTTCCGTTGTCCCTATACACAAGTACCCAATATAAGAAACATAACAACCTGCAATATGAGAATGAGTATTTGAATTACCCTTACGTAAGTTTAAAAATTGACTACAGAATAAAATAATAATCGCTTCAAAAATACCAAAGTTCATAATAAGTGAATAATTTTATAAATTATGATTTCAACATCAAAACCATGACACAACCGTGATTAAAACCTTCGAAAATTGTTTTAGCAACGTTTCAAATTCCGAATTGCAAAATTAGAAAATTATTGCGTGACATTCTTCCTAACACAATAATTATATAATGAAAAAATACCTATTTTTACGAATGTTTCAGTAAATTACTTTGTCGAATAGTTAATGCATTCATTTATTCCAGCAACCTCGCTTGTGTATGTAATTAACAACAAAATCTGCAAAATTTATGTTGTGGTTATTTGGAATTTTGTATATGGAAATTTTTCAGTTTTGAGTTGGCAAAACGCAAACGCAAAATTACTCAAATACGTACCGGTAATCGATTTTGTAGACAAAATCGGGATACTTGATCATTTTTTAACAAAGTTGGTCAATAATTGTCAAATAGTTAGTGTGGCGTGCAGAAAGCGGTAAGAAAAATTGGCACATACTCGTTACAAAAACACGAAACTAAAACAAAACATTCGTGTCTTTGCCGGGATTCAGTACCGGAACCCCTCGCGCCACAGACGAGCACGCAACCCACTGACTATGGGTGTCGACAATCAATGGCGTCTAATCATCGAAGGAATACATTTCAGGAAGCCTTTTTAGTAATTACAGTTAACAACAATCATAAGAAACTACTGAACCAAAACAATATACAGTAATTGTATAAATGCTGTAGATTTGGTACATACGATATTACAACAAGTGAACATTTAATGGACGTTCAAAAACAGTAGGTTCNTATAAATGCTGTAGATTTGGTACATACGATATTACAACAAGTGAACATTTAATGGACGTTCAAAAACAGTAGGTTCAATAACGCCAGTGGAACACAAAAGGAAAACGGTAAATTACCTACCCCATGAAAGCATTTACCAAAAGATGTAGCAGCCATTTTATCTTTTATTCGTAATCATAACCATCCACAACATTTCAGTGCCGGATCTTGCGCCTTGCGCAAAGCGATAGAAAGCGCATGTACACTAAAACAGGATTACATTAAAACTTTCGGTAACTGTCCTCGGAGTTTGCCATTTTATCAGCGCCTACTTAAGTTACTCGTAATCAGTTATGCACTTTTCGTGGAAGAAAACCACTTGTTTAGTTGGTGAAACCTATAACAAAAAAATCACCGATTCAATAGCGGAAAGCCTCAAGAACAACCGTAGTTTCAGTCGCTGGTGCTATCACCAATTGGAATAGTGCAATTTTCACTGATTTGTATTAATAGTGTACTATAAAAATCAAAACGCCCCTACAATTGTACATCTGCCAAATAACACGTAGTAAAATTAAGTGTAATGATGGGATCACAACAGCTGGACAGATGCGATGTAATGGGCGCGATGCGAATAAAATAATTTTCCAGTCAATCAGGTTTGAGACTTCTGTGACGTCAATGCGACAAAAATCGCCCGCGCGACAAGATTTACGAGTAGAAAATATTTCTAATTTATTTGCATCCGTCAATCTGTCGAAATCGCCATATTTTTGGTGCTTAAGTTTTACATGTGCTATTATTTACAGTATTAATAAGCCAAGCAAGTCATTTTTATGCCTAGATGTAATGACAGCCATATTTTAAAGTTCAAAATACCAGCGGACATGGAAAGGATTTTTTGGAACGATACCAAAATATGGAAATAATGGAAACATTTATGGCCTTTATAAAAGAGGTTAGTATGTTTTAGCAAGAAACCATTTATAAATAATATTTTTAAATGTTGATTGCGAGTGGATAAAATCTAGTGTTAACATTAACGTGAATTTTCGTTGTCGCGTCATACTCTTCGCTTCGCATCTGTCATGTTATTGTGTTCCCATCATAAAACTATTAAACCAGGTAGATAATGTAAATTTTCTATATTCAGGAATTTCCTACACTATAAAATTACACGAAAATTAATTTCTACGTGGAAGGANGCATTATTTTCTGCACGCACTACGTCCCAATGACTGTTCTTATAGTAATAAAACGAATTTGTGAAATAGACAAATTTGGTTTGCTAGTATGCTTTATTAATACGTTAACATTTATTCATTTTATTTTATTTTAAAACTAGTAACTTAAAAGAAGATTCGAAGTTCACAGCAACAGTTCAGAGCTTATTTTCCGGTCCCTCAGCGTCAGGGCTGAATATCACGGATGTACTGAGTATACATATTTCTTATGCTACGTGCTCCATAAATACTGGAAATCAGTTATCACTCACAGTTAAAGGCGGAGACTTTACTTTGATGGAGAAACGTAATCATCTCTATTTTTAAAGTGAAGTAAGTGCCGAACTGACAGACTGACTCACCTACTCATCAACGCACATCACAAACCACTGAACGCAAAAGTATGAACATTTAGGGACGGCTTCCCCTTAGGGCGCNAACGCACATCACAAACCACTGAACGCAAAAGTATGAACATTTAGGGACGGCTTCCCCTTAGGGCGCAGGCAACCTCATAGTAAAATTTTTTTTAATTCGACCATAGAGGTGTCAAAAAGGGGAAAAATATGCTTTTGAGGACTATATATCATTATTGCATTTGCTTCAAATTTTGGCTATATAAATACGTAAAAATAAANAAAATATGCTTTTGAGGACTATATATCATTATTGCATTTGCTTCAAATTTTGGCTATATAAATACGTAAAAATAAATATCAGGTATTTGTTAAATTAAATTCCCCTGAAAAAATTCGAATATATCTTATCTTCTTAAGTTACTAAAGATACTTCGTTTCCACGCCTGTAACATTCATAACAACATGTTTTGTAAAAACTTATCAAACAAAAAAATTATAGAAACTAAATATATTTCTTACTGAGAAAAGGTTTAATTTCCCTAAATTCGCAGAACAAATTTGCCATTATTGAGAAGGGTAAAAAATTTACTTGATTATTTTCATAGACTTCACGGTAAATTAAATACATAACGCTGTTAGTTTTCTTATGAGGTTCTATAAATGACTTTAAAACACATGTTACACGGCGATTAATAATTTCATACGTAATTTTCTATGAATNTTATGAGGTTCTATAAATGACTTTAAAACACATGTTACACGGCGATTAATAATTTCATACGTAATTTTCTATGAATAGTGAATTGGTAATATAGTGCCCATTCCAGCTATTGTTGCACCATATAATTGATTTCTTGCAAACAGAACTGTCAGAACGAAAAATTTGCAAATTGCCTAGAAAACTGTCAAAATTACACTTTATAACAATGGCAAGGCTGTTTGTTTATACTTTGTTTTCCAACAAACCTGAACCCAAGAATAGTTGTTAAATGTNTTTATAACAATGGCAAGGCTGTTTGTTTATACTTTGTTTTCCAACAAACCTGAACCCAAGAATAGTTGTTAAATGTGGAAGCGAGAGATTTGAGGGAGAGCTGCATCCCATAAGGAAGACTCTATGTGTCTTGCTCCAGGGTAACGTCTCCTAGCAATTTGATATCCCTACCACCTAAGGGCATAACCACTTATATGGTGTACAATTTATTCAATGAAATTAGAAGCTGTTTCCTGTAGTGCACATGGGTGAAGCCATAGATAGAAAGCTAGTATAACTATAAGCTTTAGAACATCTTTGAAGTCTTTACGGGCACTACAACGGTGCTAGAAATTGCAAAGCTGATATGTCGTTAAAGATTGTTCGACGCCTTGCAGATAGTCAATCCGCGATACTACCAACAGTAATTTGCTGCCTAACGTTCAGAAAAAGGTAGCTTTTCTGTGTGTGAAATGATTGTTACTTTGTTTATTTAACTAACTTCAAAATATTTACATTTATAATCTTACAGCAGATGCTTAAATCGGTGGTCCTCTTGTCTGACTACACACATTCCAAATATATGCAATGATTGTTCGAATCTTCCCAAAATACCATGAGTATTCTAACCTGGATGCAATCCTTCTGTAAAAGTGGTCACAGTTCTCTACGTACGTGTTGTGCAGTCAGCTCCTAATGCGGCCTCACAAGAACAAGTGAGTAGCGTAGAGTCAGGCGAACTTGGTGGCCAAGGAACAGAACCACAACTTCCCACCAGGCAAGGCAGGTGCTCGGTGTCTGCAGTGTCTGAGATATTCAGCCACGTGGTCTGGGAGCAGATTGCCACTTCCTGCGGCCGGTTGCTTAGTCCCTACCCAAGGGACGCTCCTGGCCAGCCTCGACGATGGGTGAGGTAAGATGAGGCAAAACGCCGTGGTGAGGGAAATGAAAACACCCCGACAAAACCTCACGCTGTCATAGACAAGTTCCGTTGTTGTTTGCATGCACAAATCAGACGCGGATCAGCCGGAAATTCACCGACACCTTGCTCTGTACAGCGTTACATACTGTGAACATTGCTTTGCAGGTATTTTTCAAGTATGCTATGTTAGTGTTGATCTGCACTGCATTGAATCCTGTGGTCAGCACGTCGGCTTCCCATCTCGACGATGCAGTTTCAACTCCGTAGGATGTGAGAGTGGACACCCAATAGCGCGAAATTCTCCTCATGCTGCTGGATTCTTGTGAATTTACTCGTGTAACTTCCAGAGCCACGGAGGTGTAGTGGTTAGACCACTCCCCAACCACTTAGGTGAACCGGGCTCGATTTCCGGCAGAGTCGCCCCCATATTATCACATGCGTTACTCGCGCCGGACGATACCGCTGATCGGTGAGTGCTATCGGGGATCTCCTGTTTCCTCGCCGTTTCATTCCGGTGCTGCTCCATACTCACCTCGCTTCACCCGCATTGGCTCTCAACACCTGGATGTTAAGGCGCATCAGGTCCCGCCATATTGGATTCTTATTATTTATGCCATAATTTAAAATTAAGAATGTTTAACGAAATTTTCGTACGACACGACAAAAATAATAGATTCTCAATATTTATTAAACTATTACAACTCTACCGCATTTATTAATTTTTCACTAGTGACTACCAGCCAGAAATAAGTAAATATTTCTTGCTGCGGTTACAGAAATGATCCTGGCAACAATAGTATACTAATTCATGTTTTAGAACATGTAAAAAGCAATACCCTATGCATTATTGATGCCCAAANCCTGGCAACAATAGTATACTAATTCATGTTTTAGAACATGTAAAAAGCAATACCCTATGCATTATTGATGCCCAAATTATAATATAAAATCTGTAATGCAAGTTACTGCGAAAAGTTTGTAAATCCAAGATGGCGCATCCTGATCCCCTTTAACAACAGCCCAAATCTCTTCACTCACTCACTCGAAGTANCCTGGCAACAATAGTATACTAATTCATGTTTTAGAACATGTAAAAAGCAATACCCTATGCATTATTGATGCCCAAAATAAAATATAAAATCTGTAATGCAATTTACTGTGAACATNTTATTAATTTTTCACTAGTGACTACCAGCCAGAAATAAGTAAATATTTCTTGCTGCGGTTACAGAAATGATCCTGGCAACAATAGTATACTAATTCATGTTTTAGAACATGTAAAAAGCAATACCCTATGCATTATTGATGCCCAAAATAAAATATAAAATCTGTAATGCAATTTACTGTGAACATTTTGTAAATCCAAGATGGCGCATCCTGATCCCCTTTAACAACAGCCCAAATCTCTTCACTCACTCACTCGAAGTACAGGTTGTCCGAAAAGTCTTTCCCTGATTACAAACTTTATTTATGTGCCCTATATGTATGATAGAGATGTAAAACTGGTGCCAAAGTGTTGGGAAAATAAAGAAATGNTACAAACTTTATTTATGTGCCCTATATGTATGATAGAGATGTAAAACTGGTGCCAAAGTGTTGGGAAAATAAAGAAAGGTTTTTTTTGCAGGTTTCAGTAACATGGCTATAAGTGGAANTTTTTTTTGCAGGTTTCAGTAACATGGCTATAAGTGGAAGTTGCAGCGTCCAGGAAACCGGAAATGTTCACAAATCAGGAAAAAACTCACTGTGTCCTCTGGTACGACGACAACCGATCACTAATAACAGTGCAGAGGAACTTTCAGACAACGTATGGAAAGATGCCGCCCGATGTGTAGAGCATTAATTCGTGGTATGAGAAGTTCAAGAACACAGGATCTGTTGCTGACTTACCGAGAACTGGCTGACTATCAAACTCAGCTGAAAAGGTGGACGAAGTGAGAGAGTCTTTTGTTTGAAGTCCCAAGAAATCAGTGCGTAACGCCTCACGTGAATTACAGATGCTATAAAGTACTCTTCACGATATCTTACCTAAAACGTTTATTGTTTCGTGCATACAAAGTGCAAATTGTTCATGCCTTTTTTCCCAATGACGCCAAGCGTCTTGCAAGACAATATGTTATCACGTATTGAGGGCGATAATTGCTATTTCGAACTTGTTGCTTTTTCTGACGAGGTGACTTTTTTTGTCAGTTGTGTAGTAAACCGACATAGCGTGCATATTAGGGGTTCAGAGCCCCATGGTGAGGTGTAAGAGTGTATCAGAGGCAGTTCAAAGGTGAATGTTTGGTGCGCGCTTTTGCATGACAAAATTATCGAACCATTATTTTCCGCTGAGGGCACCATTATATTTCCAGTGTATCTGAACATGTTGCAATTGTTTGCTGTTCCTCAGTTGCTTGACTACCACTTAGATGTCATTTTTCATAATGACGGTGCACCACCTCTTTGGGTTTTGGGTTTTCGTGCCTATCTTGATACGACTTTTCTTGGACGATGGATCGGTTTTGATAACTTGGCAGCTTGGCCTTCACGCTCTTCTTAATTAACCCCATTAGAAATTTTCTATGGAGTTATGTCAAGGACATTGCCTACAGAACACTTGTATCAGATCTTATAACTCTGCAGCAACGGATATCCACAGTTATTACATCGATCCCTCATGTGATGTTGACTAATGCATGGGGAGAAATTGAATATCGACTAGATGTGATATGTGCTTTCAAGGGTGCTCACGTAGTAACTTACTGATATGTTGTCCTGTTGCAAAAAAATCTCTGTTTGTTTGGCAACATTTTGGCACCAGTTTCACATCTCTATCTTACATGTAGAGGATATAAATGAGGTTTATAACAAAGGAAAGACTTTTCGAACTTCCCGTATTTCCGTTAATGCACTCTATGTATGTTCCGAACCAGGGTCTCTTTCCTTGGCCTGTTCCGCGTATGACAAGCACTTAAAGGTCCCGTACAAGAAGCCTGTCTTCACTTGAGGGCTAAACCCGTTTTATGATACAAATTTCACTCGGTACTGATGCGAATGAGGCAGAAAGACGTAAGAATGTTAACTTCATAATTGCATACGGCTTGTCCCAGTGACAGTAACACCAAGGTTGAGGAGGAACGAACGAGGTAACGACGTGGCACGCCACTGGCTTAGCATTCTGGAGGATACGGGTTTGATTCCCTGTCATCCCGTAGGTATTTTGGTCTTCCGTGGTTTTATTTTATGCTGTTCCTGGCGAATGCCGGAATGGTTCCTGAGTGCAGTCCATGTGGGAAACATGGCAGATGTTTACGTCGAAGGGTGGGTTTTCTTGTACACTTTTTTTAAAAAGACGCCAAGACGTAAGAAAATAAAATCGTAGCAATGTTTACGAACTAACTTACAACTAGCATCTATGCGAAAATTGTGCAATTTGTTGATTATCACCAGAAGTCACGTAAGGCGAGGTAACCTTTCCGAAACGGTGCTGTAATGCACAGCTTCCATTCCTTCTCGTTGCCCTGCTACGGCAAGTGCAAAGTCGGCAGTGTGTATTCACCGGGCGTGTGGCGCGGAGGTAGACATGCTCAACAGGCCGAATGTTGGTCGCGCGCTTTGTATCAGTCCGCCCTGTATGCTCGCCCATTGCGCTGCTGGGACACGTCCCTGCCCAGCCACGGCACTTGGAGAGTTCGTGCTCAGAACGGCGAATTGTCTTGCAGAGAGATTGTTATGTGAGCGTCCCGCTCTTCCTTCTACATGCTGCAGGCGTC
>NQII01004958.1:48872-157512 GCA_002778355.1 Clitarchus hookeri | reverse complement strand
AGTCCCCTGTTGACATGTAGGGTCCATGGATTCATTATGATGACTCCATACCCGTACACGTCCATCCAACTGATACAATTGGAAACGAGACTCGTCAGACCAGGCAACGTGTTTCCAGTTATCAACAGTCCAATTGCGGTTTTGTCGGGCCCAGGCGAGGCGTAAAGCTTTGTGTCGTGCAGTCAACAACGGTACACGAGTGGGCCTTCGGCTCCGAAAGCCCATATCAATGATGGTCAGTCGAATAGCTCGCAAGCTGGCAGTTGTTGATGCCCCACCATTGAAATATGTGCCCTTTGAGAAAGGGTTGCACGTCCTTCACGTTTAATGATTCTCGTCAGTCGTCGTTTGTCCCGTTTGTTCACGATTTTTTTCCGGCAGCAGCGATGTCGAAGATTTGATGTTTTTTTCCGGATTCCCGATATTCACGGTACACTCGTGAAATGGTCGTACGCGAAAATCCAAATTGTATAGCTACCTCAGAGATGCTATGTCCCATCTCTCGTGCGCCGACTAGAACACCACGTTCAAACTCACTTAAATCTTGATAACCTGCCATTGTAGCAGCAGTAACCGATGTAGCAACTTTGCCAGACGCTTGTTGTCTTATATAGGCCCTGCCGACCGCATCGCGTTACTCTGATTGGTTCCATACCTCTGTTATTTGCATACGCATGCCTTTACCAGTTTTTTTGGCACCCCAGTGGAAGAATAGGCGATATTGGTTAGGTGTACGAGGTAACAATTTATAACACATCTTGCCGCAAAACCAGATATTTTCTCATTCCGGGAGGCTCGGCATCCGTGTCACTCGCTGCGCCAAGTAAAAAGTTACTGAATGAAACGTAAAACCCCAAATTCCTATTATACTGTCTCTGGCGTCAATAGGAACCAACAAATTCGATCTTCCAACCCATGGAAATTTGCTGATTTGCCGTCGCAAACTAGTGACATTTAAAGCAATCTTTGCTACATGATCAAATTAGGTTTCGCTGGCAGTATTTAATTTCTTTCACACTGATATTTTTTTTTATGGTAAAAGTATTTGAATATGTGATTTTTAGAGATTTAGCTGTTATTTAACAGCATCTTCATTACAAACACAACTCAAATACTGACGCGTAATCGTATCACAATTAATGCAAGACAGAATTTAAAATATCACTTAACTTTCCTTCTTTTGACAACTACCAAATAAATAGAGTAAAATTATTTAAAGGGATTTGAATTAATGTTTTGAATATAAAGTCGCTGTAGGGCAGCCCGTTAAGAACTGATCTAAAAGTAAAACTCGTAACTAAATTTTTCTATAATTTCTGCGAATTTAAACCTGCCCTTAAACTCATATTTCTGACAAGCATCTTACATATTATTACTTATGTGTTAAAAAATATAGACATTATAATCATTATATACTACTATTCGAGTAACAATGTTTATTTTTAGTGTTTCCGCACGTGTCCTCGTCACTGTATCAAGAATTACAATGAGAAAAATCAATATTACATTATTGTAAAAGTGTCGTTGACATTTGATTTATGTTTCTATAGGCACGTACTTTAATTTTTTCAAATTATTTTGTTTAACTTAAGTATATCCTCGTTGCATGATAACTCGATGAAGATGAAGTGTACTAACATGTCGTAGCTCGTGTTTAAATAAGCAAGAGAGTCACAGACGACGTAGACAACCTTAGGTATACAGACTATCAACCCCCAGGCTTTGTCGTGTCGCCCTTGTGGCTACTGCTACTCGTAGAAGCCCGCGGTTTTAGGAGTCTTGTAAGAAGCGCTGCCAAGCCGGCAAGGATGTAACTAACTGTCAGGGACAGCACTGGTATTTTGAATTGTGTGATATATATTTGACATTCGGAAGGGTGAAGTGGGATGGAGAAGAGAAGAGGGTTGGGGACATGCAGTCACCACACGCTCAAGGTCGTGTCAAGTAAACTCTAACAGTCCTANTGGAGAAGAGAAGAGGGTTGGGGACATGCAGTCACCACACGCTCAAGGTCGTGTCAAGTAAACTCTAACAGTCCTAGACCACATTACTCACTACGAACTTAATGAGTTGCTGGTCGCCTAGAACCCGGGTTGAGAATATACTGCATGCTTTCGTCCGAAAGTTCGCCTGAAAAACACTCGTCAAGCTAAATTCACGTTATTTAACGTGAAAAAATGTTATACTCATAAGAACTACGCATTGTAAATACTTTCGTAAACCCGAATAATATTTCCTGTTTCAGTGTGCGCATTCCATTATGCGTTGCCCCTCACGGATGAACAAATTCGCCTGTAAGTTAACACGCCAGGGTTTATTGAAGCAGTCGTAGCAAACAGTGCATTCTAGCGTTTGGTTATAATAACATTTATTACCGATAGCGATGGTAATAATTTATGACTTCATAAACACACTCCAAAGCCAGAGACTGACTGAGCAAATAGAGCGCCCAAAATGTTATGATTGACACACGGTTAGTTTTATAGCCAAATATTCTTGGCCAAGTANACTGAGCAAATAGAGCGCCCAAAATGTTATGATTGACACACGGTTAGTTTTATAGCCAAATATTCTTGGCCAAGTACTGACTCTGCTAATTTTTTCGTTATCATAATTTTGCAATGTAGGTTTCAAACTGTAAAAAGTTATTAAAATTAAACTTCATAGGTTATTTCAAGATTTGTTTATTTGCACTATGGTCTACCTGGCAACAAAACAGAGGCANACTGAGCAAATAGAGCGCCCAAAATGTTATGATTGACACACGGTTAGTTTTATAGCCAAATATTCTTGGCCAAGTAATGACTCTGCTAATTTTTTCGTTATCATAATTTTGCAATGTAGGTTTCAAACTGTAAAAAGTTACTAAAATTAAACTTCATAGGTTATTTCAAGATTTGTTTATTTGCACTATGGTCTACCTGGCAACAAAACAGAGGCAGTTGCGAAATTTTATTATTAGGGAAGTTGTTTTGACAACAAAGGCCTTAGTCCAATTTTGCTTATTAATTTGTTTATCAATATTAAATTCTGTTTATCTCGTTGGAAGATGAATTGTTCCAAGATAGGGAATAATGATATGTTTTCAAGAAATATTTATGTTGTAACAAAATTAATTACAAGTTGGTTTAATAAGAATGAAAACTTCATTTTATTCCACTATTGAAAATGAGTTTAGTTATCTACTACACCGATAAAATTCAAACTGACATTATGTAACTTATTTAATACATCTTTAGAAAATCTATTTCAACAAATAAACACGCAAAAATAAAAACCGGGGAAAAGTTACATCGTTTGGAGACCCTGAAAAAAATAAGTCGCTAGTAACAAATAATTTTTTTATTTTTTTCTTACTATGAAAAAAATATTTCTTCACGCAAGCAAACTGCTTTTGTTCTAAACATCTACACATGTGTCCTTGAACTAAAATATATCTGACAATATCGTCTCCTAAACGCCCATTTTGTTGTTTCGATATTGTCGCAATNTAAAATATATCTGACAATATCGTCTCCTAAACGCCCATTTTGTTGTTTCGATATTGTCGCAATATTTTTTACTAGTACCTAATCAGTTAATTAGTTTTTTTTTTTGTAAAGTGTAGAAAGTGTTGTACCCATAATTACGTGTAGTTGTAGTGTTGCCCTTCCGACCAGGAGGTTCTTACAGGCTAATCTGCAAAATGATGGGTGTATGTTACTTACATTTCGTGAATGAGGTCTGTGTATTGAAGGGGAGCATACCGGTTTTGAGGCGTTCCGGCACGCGTGGTTAAGTTAAGTTGTCTTTAATTTATATGATTTGTATGTTTGCTTCGAGCAAGAAAATGTTTCGTTACGCAGGAAACTTTGATATTGTTTGTACCCGAATTGTTGCGGCATTAAACTTAGTTAGTTTCACTCTCATTATTTATTTGGTTGAATGAAAAGCACCGGTCTAGCGTTCGTATTTATGTGAAAAGTAGAATACTACACCGTGTGTAAGTGCATTAAGAGCAACCTTAGTGTCAGCTTTGTCGGCGGAACAATTTCAACTGGAAAAAGAAGATGTTAATATGTTTATTTAATTAGATGTGAAGATTTAGCAACATGTATAATTTTTTCACAGACTTTACGAGCAGTTTGCTGAATAGGACTGCAGGCTGCTAAAAGAAGGTTCTGTTTTCTGTCACAAGATGTGAACTCCGTAGAAATATTAAAACTCCCGAAAATCTGTTTTAAAGTACAGCGTAACCTTAGTACTAGAAATGTTTTTGTTTCTGGTAGTGAAATATGTATAACAAACTAAATTCAGGACAATGTGAAATATATGATGTTGCAGACAATTTTAATGTAGAGTAAGTTATTAAGTACTTGTTATTATTTGATTGGATAATGTATTATATTTACTAACCAAAAGTATAAGTTTACAATGTCGTAGTTTACGTGACTGCACGATATTACATGATTTTTAAGAAATTCCATTTTTAAATCTTTATTCAAGAATGCCTTGTAAATAGCAATAAGGAAGTCGATTTTTTTTTTATTTAAGTGAATATTTAATTGTACCTTAGATATTACTTAAATTTTTCCCGAGAACACGAACATTTTTCATAACCACTCAGACATGGGCATAGATAATGGGTGGGATGTTTAAACCCCCCTTATTTTCTATAGCGTTGTCAACAATTAGTATTAATATTATTATTAATAATCTTTTAACTGTAATAAAATATGCATTTGTTTGTTTAATATTTAAATTTGTTATACTGTAAGATAAATTTATTCTATAATTTGACCCAATTGTTGTCCCTCCCTTCACTTCAGTTAGCGGACCTCACTCCCCAGACTTGATTAATTTCTGGCTACGCCACTTCATTCAGAGTAGTATCCAAATGATGAAGTAAAGAGAAGTTTGAAAGTACTTTGTCTTGTCAAAATTATTGTACTTTTAAATGTATTCAATACAATGGTGTGCGCGCCTCTTTCTCTCTGTGCGTATATTTAAATTTGACTGTAATTGGGTTAGTTAAATTATTGAGTTCTAGTTATATTCACGTCGTACCACTCAACGCCGTGGCCGAGATTACAAGGACGCTACTTCTGGACAATAAAACTACTGGCAACGGGCGAACAATGGGTGTGCAGTTTATGCGCATCGAGTGTAATTAAGTTCAGAACTGCAAACTTCCTTTACTCACAGGCTGTCGTAAAATATACGGACGCAATAAGACGTATTTTCCTTTGTGAGAAAGTAAAAGTCGTGTTAACGAATTCAAGCAAATTTTTGGTTGTTCCAAACAATTAGTACACGCAGGGGTGGACAGTCCATTAGCCATGCGAAGTGGTTGCTGCACCTTGAAAGGGGGTGGCTGAATAAGGACAGCACACGGTCAAGTGAACACTTTGGAAAGCCCTGCTATGTTTCTACTTTCAAACAATTGGCTGCGTATCTTTCCGCAGACCTATCAATATAAACAATGTTATATGACTTTCAGGTGGTGTTTTTATAGTATCATCTTGCTAGTATGCCTAATGAACACTCATTAATTAAACAAGAAAATCTAATAACGATTATAATTAATACTATCCACAAATACACGATAATTTCAGCAAACAATGTTGGTTTGTGAATTTTCATTGATGTTCAAGATCAATTTTCTCTTTAGACGGAATTTTATAACTTTAACTATTGTCAACACTTCCGAGGACAAAAGAAAATATGCTTTATTGAAGTCGTCAAAATAATTGCAGAAGAATTAAATTTATATTTTCCGTAATAAAACTACGCCAATATCTTTCGAACGGTTACCTTTAAAACTGGTACAGCTGAATCTTTAAATAATACACTATTTTCACTCCTCCTTACAGAAGACAACATGCCTAAATAACCATTTAACTGCCAGGAATTTTGTTCAACAACATACACGAGTAGAAATATAGTGTATACTGATAAATCAATATTTCAATACAAGACTACTCGCAAGCAGGAGTCGCTATTACATTACGAGTACTGTATCGCAAAACAATTATTGTAATGGATCTAAATGACAGAGGAGAATAGATCCAAATTTTTACAGCATACTCCTACAGTAATAAATGTCACTCGATGCAAGTTTCGTAACAATTTGTCCAGTCACGCAGTTTGAATAGCATCACCAGCGTTTGCTTAGGCGTATAGCTCTGCTTACAAAAAAAAATAACTTTTCGTTTATGAAATTTAAATGAGTACACAGATAAAAATATATCTTCACCACAATATTAAAAAGACAATACCTAGACGATGACAATGCATTTCATAACACTGCATCCACGTATTTAATGCAGAATGTAATTTTATCACAAATTATTTACCTTTCAGAATAGTCGTTATAATTAGTACTTACTGTATGATACATAGGCTCATATAAATAAAACCTTTCGGACAGACGCAATAATACAGTTTTAACGTATTCCTAACACTCAAGGAATGATTCACGGTCAGTATAAAATATTATTATGCCATTTACTTTTCAAAACGAGTGACAACTTGTCGAGGTATTATCTCTTCAATCGTAAGTTTGGTATTTTATAAATATTAAATAACACGCGCCAATTTATTTATGACTAGCAAACCCGGCGAACTCCGTTTCGCCACCAGATGGCTTCGTTTTATGCAACATTTTGTTTGGTGATTAAAACATGAAGAAACATTTTTTTTATATTTGAAAAGGAAAAATTTTATTTCATTTCACAACAGTAATGAATTGAACTTCTCTAAGTAAATGAAAGTGAATCCAAAGTAAATACATTTCATTGAAGTGCTCTTTGGTAAACCACATTTTTTGTTTTTTGGTCTGACGTTAACACAAACAAAGCGGATGGTTTCCCAACTCGTGAACACGCAACGTATAACTGCCCATGTGAAAAACAATGATTTGTACTTGCACAAATATTTGATTGATTTGGCCGAATGACAACTCTCAACGTTTGCATGTGTTTCGAAAATTCGTGATAGCAGCGGGCAATATGGTACAATGAATTCATTTCCGATCTCAATCTCTTGATTTTGAACTTTAACTTTGATAGTTCGACCATTATCTTCTTTTGAACGCCGACGATAAACTGGATATCCATCGTTCCCTGTGACTGTTTCAGCAACTAACGGTCGCGGATATCGTTTTGTGCACTTTCCATCAGCCATGCAAGGCGATAATGGATTTAATGCACCGCACGGTCCATGGACCATCTGTGTCGTCACAATGTCGTGTAGATGGGGATCAGTGACTGGATCAGGAATTTCAGCTGATATGATGTCATCCACTTCATTTGAATGTAATTTGTTCAGCAACCAAATTAGGATATGAGCATGCGGTAGTCCACGCTTCTGCCATTCCACCGAGTACATATAACAACGTGTGTCACCAAAAACTCGATACTTAGTAAGCACATCCATCATAACCTTGAGTTTTTGCTGAAATACTCTGGCGATTATGTCATGGCGATCTTGCGGTTTTTGGCCCGGTTCCAACTCACGTTCAATTTCCGTCCACTTCGGATTGCATGTGAACGTAATAAATAAATCCGGAGTTCCATAATTTCGCACGTACGTCATAGCGTCTTGAGCGTATTCGTGCATGTGGCGTGGGCTTCCGATATAAGATGATGGGAGAATCGTCAGACGTCCAATATTCTGAACATCACCATCTGAATGAATAGCATCACGCAAGTGTATATAGTCCTCAGATCGTAGCTTTGCCTGATTGAATCGGATGAACGCTAAACGTTCGGTCTCGACTTTGACATACATGTCGACAGCGAATTGCTGGAATAGCCGACGGCACTTCAGAATGACATTCTCCTCATGTGTACGAATCATCATACGATACGCATAGTAATTCATTGCGCTTAGATTTTTATTCGTTGATACGCCTGAAAATGCAAAATTAAATGAATTGTTAATGGAAACCAATAATAGCAATAATAGCAATAATAATAGCAATAATTAGTGTGTGAATATTGTACCTGTAATTGGATCGACCATCTTCGACGTGATGTCGTATCCGTCTTGCCCTTGCCAATAAATGATTGGATATTGTAACGCATCGTACAAACGATGTGTCTCGTTTACACGATGCATGATATTGCTTCTTCGCTGAACGACAATGTCTCGCGATTTAGTTGGATCGCCAACAATAATTGCAGCAACATCATTAACGGTGGGTGCATTGAATCTTCGCACATGTTCACCTGTTGGGGTACAATCCGCTCTTATGACAAATTTGTGCGTATCCGATGGCATTCGTTCCAATGCTGTTTTGAACATATTAACCACAGCATTATTAGCGTGAAAAAATGCTTGCAACTGTTCAATAATTCGTCTCTTTAACTGTTGTGTTCCCTGTATATTGCACCGCACATTCAGCTGATCCACCATCGACGAAATGAAATATATTTGCAGAAATTGATGCGGTTCATCTGGTGTTGGCACCATTGAACCATGCAAATGATATATTTGTCCTTGTATCTGTAATTGCAAACAAACATAGTAAGTTGTAAGTTGTAACATAGGTGTAACATAGGAGTGATTGGTTATGTGTGTTGTATCTTTTACCTTGCAAGTCGGCATGAAGCCGCCTTCTCGAATGATATTAGCTCCAAAGGAAGTCATGCGAAAGCAGTTATTGTATTCAAGGATGTGTTGAAGAAAATGGCTGGAATCGGGATCACTTCCATCGAACAATGGTTTCAGTGGCTGTGGTGGTGTAAGTAATGGATCCAGTTTGACTTTTCCACTTGCGCAGCACAATCCAGCCGTTTCTCTTTTGAACTTTAACGCATTGCAATATCGGCATATAGTCGTCATTGGTCCAATATCTAAATTTTCATCATCACTGTAGTTCGCAGTGGGATCATATTGGAATGCCAAGCGATTGTATGATGCCAATGATCTTCGTGTGCTCACGCGTTGTCTCAATCGGGCATTTTCTCTTATTATATTTTGTCTTTCTTCGCTTAAGTTCTGTGAATACACTTGTTGCTGGCTTGCATGTCTCGTGCGGCGGCCGATGTTCGCACGTCGTCCTCTAGGCATTTTGGACTATGGACAGAGTGGTGAATTTAACCTCAAATGCACGATCCACATAATTTACACAGTTCAACTTACCACCTTAAAGACAAATGCCTGCTGTTGAAATTGAATAAAAATTTGCACAATACACGTGATTGATTTGATGGTTTCCAATTGAAATGTTAGGAAACGAATAACTTATTTTTTTTACTTTTTTTTCACAATTGTTTGTCACATGAAAGTTTGTCACATCACTGAGCAGAGAACAATGAGTAGCTGTCAAACAATGTATCACTCACCGGCGCCATCTACTTGATTTGTAGTACATGCTATGTATCAGAGATGGCGCTGTATGTAAAAAAAGATTTTCCCGCTTTTCTGTTAAAATTTTTCCTGAATTTTCTTTGCTATAAACCTCACGGAGCCCGAGACCTTTCCAACGAATGCAAAACCGTGGAAATCGGTTCGTGCGTTCTGGAGTTATAGCGTCAGGAAGGAAAACCCGACTTATTTATATAGTAGATTTCATAATTGTAATACATTTCGCAAATATAACAAATCACACTCATTCGATGTTTCTTCAAGTTGATTCGAGATTTAAAATTTAAACCGACTTGAATTGCATATAGCAGCACTTTTTCCAAGTCGACATATCAAGTGAAATTACAAACATTTATGGTACAACAAACTACGTCAAAATACGGAGTAAATCAAGAAGAAACAGTGGCACTTCACAAAGAACATGTATAAAAATATTTTATTTGTTACGTTATTGAATACTTTATTTCAGAATATAAAAACAAACATTTTAATCACTTTGGTAGTAAACCGCTGTTTTGTTGACTTACGAGTGAGGACCGGAAAAAAAAAACCAAAACCAAACAATGGACCAGCCAACTTGAACGTTGCGTCAGCCTGCTGATGATTTGGATGTGTTAGAAACACATGTATTACAATCACGCCACATTTTATACTTATTTGCGTACAGCGAAAGTGAACTGAACTGCAGATGACAACAATTCTGAACTTTTTCTAGTAAAACGTTAAAACATGTTACTATTTATCGTAGTTCGCTGCCAACTTAACTGTGATTATAACGGTCATTGATTTTTTCATAGACTAATTTCAAGAGTGGTCACTTTATCGCGAAACACCTACTGTACCTCAACTGACTTAGCATATTATGTGGCGAAGTTATGTTATACAGTCTTATCCATACTACAGTTAATTATATAGCTATGTGAAATGTTGAGGGAAACTGTTCTGTAAAGGTACTTTCTTGTTTGTTTATATACTTGAAGTCCATACGCACCACTGCAGTTGTACAGAAGGGGTGAGTGNTGTAAAGGTACTTTCTTGTTTGTTTATATACTTGAAGTCCATACGCACCACTGCAGTTGTACAGAAGGGGTGAGTGAGTGGTGGCTCAAATGGAGGTACGCATTACTATTGAGTCACGGGGGAAGGATATGTGTCCTAATAAGATAGTTGTGGACAATGTTTTTTCACAAATCGAAATGAAACCACCGCTGGTGAGAGGTGATGTGAGTTGCGAGACGATTGTCCTCACTATACACGTTGCTTTTTACGCTGTTAAACATACTGTAGCGAGTAAAAATTGCCTCATCGCACGNCGATTGTCCTCACTATACACGTTGCTTTTTACGCTGTTAAACATACTGTAGCGAGTAAAAATTGCCTCATCGCACGAATACACTGTTTCACTGAAGTGAGCGTTTTGACCTTGTTGTGCGATAAACTAATAGCAAAATGCCACTCGCTGCGACAAGCCGGCTGGCCCCAACGCCTGCTTTTTTTGACGGTGGTAAGGGCGCAGCAGTTTTTCGTGTAAAACCTCCATACAGTGGTATTACTAACACCCATGATGTGCATTATGGCCCAAAGTGCTAGTTGATATCTCTTCGGCCACGTGCTCCAGGACATCTTCATCGAAATGTGGCGTTCTGATAGTTATCCTGATGCCGGCAGCCACTATTCATGGANCACGTGCTCCAGGACATCTTCATCGAAATGTGGCGTTCTGATAGTTATCCTGATGCCGGCAGCCACTATTCATGGAAGCAAGCCCCCAATGGCATGCAGTCGCTTGTCACGACGTATGAAGGCCCTCCTATCCGGTACACGTCTGTTGGGATGGCGCCCTTGGTAAATGCGCACTGCCTCTGCTGAATTTCCTCTTGTCTCCCCGTATACCAAGTGTAAATCTGCCAACTCAGTGAATGTAAATGCTTCAATGCCGTTGTTCGCCAAATTCGTAATNTCCCGTATACCAAGTGTAAATCTGCCAACTCAGTGAATGTAAATGCTTCAATGCCGTTGTTCGCCAAATTCGTAATTGCGAACCTGTACACACTAAACTTTCAATTATCAACATTGCATTAAACATCCGAAGCCAAACACGTAAAAGAACCACAACCGCCATCCACTGAGATGCCTATTACTAGTGTGTCTGTCTAACTGCAAACATCTGTACTCGCTCTTCGCCCCTTCTCCCTTGAACATGGTACTTCACTGAGCTGCAATCACCCATCCTCTCAGTCACTAGGTTGGCGCCTAGGTGCGCGCGTTATTCAAATGTGAGCCTTTATGTTTACGCCTTTACCTTTGCAGGGTGTCAATTCCGGACACATCTTCCTTGAAAAAATATGCTTGTTTTCGCATTATATACCACTCATTCAATTTACAACCATCAATTCCTGAACATTCCCTATATTCACGTTGTAGGAGTGCACTTCACTACGTCAAAAGACTTGCTTCCACAGAACTCGGGGCATGTAATGCAGCTATAACACTTAAATAACAAAATGCGGGTCGGAACAGATTTATGTCAAAGATTGGCCGAAAAATGTGTTTCTTGAAATTTTCTTTTCTTGATGATTAATGATTCTCAATAATGGTATCCAAGCGGGGAATTTAAGAGAGGAAGATAAAAAAGNATTTTCTTTTCTTGATGATTAATGATTCTCAATAATGGTATCCAAGCGGGGAATTTAAGAGAGGAAGATAAAAAAGAATGGCTTAATTTACCGTCGAATTCGGGATCATTAGAGACGGAACAAGTTGTTCACACAAACAGGAACGAGGGAATAATCAACCGTGTCCTTTACTTAGGGAGCCATTCTAGCAATCGTCTAGAGTGACTTCGGAGAATCGAAATCAGGATATCCAGATAGGGGCTCGTAACCGGATTGCTCCGATCTTAAGTCCTGCTTACCACTACTGCCCCGACTCGCTCGGTAAAGACAATGAAAATGGAAAGATTGCTGAATTTTATGTCAAGAAATTAAAGTACCACACGAAGTGCTCTGGGCGTATGTTTCCACCTCGTCAAATGTACACACTGATATATAAACTTATAACATATTATAATCTATAACTCTTGCGCCCTTTATGTAGGTTATCCAATGATAACGACGGAACACTATAAAATATGTTTTCATAGAGCCTTCCTTAGTTCATTTATACTCGTTAAATCTGTGTAACTTTAAACGCCTTAGGTTTGATCAATCACAATCTTCCGAAAATTAAAATGAACATGTTGATCACTTCCTCTCTGAAAGAGATAAATACTTTCTTCACATCCTTGCTTGTAAAACACAAAATGTTTGAGATCTGGAGAGAGTGCAAGAAAAATGTAGTTCTCATCTCACTGTCCATGTGTTGTAGGACGTTCAATAGCTCTTTAAGAACACGTTAAAGGACAGAAGTTTCTTAAAGAAAATTAACGTTTTTAAAAGATACTAACACAAAAACTTGCGACAAGTATTGCTCCCTCCGATACACGGCATTCAGGGCCACGATCGTTGTGTTCGAAGGCTGGCGAGCTATTTGATATTAACGAGAAATTTTCGTGCAGTTCGCCAGACAGGCTTTATCGGCAATATAATTATTAGTTTAATAAATCCGTGGTAGTTAATAAAGGTACCCTTATTAATTCGTCGGCTGACTCACCCCATACCCACCGCTGTGCCGCTGTCTAAAAGCCTGGTAAATTGTATCTGTGGCGGGCTTTCCAAGAGGGTTGATACGTTGGCCCGTGACGGCCCTCTTTAGTTTAGTGTTTCACCAGAGTTTCAGATTGACTCTATGGCGGTGGTTTCTGGATGTTCAGTATTCTAAACATTTTCAATAATCCTCTTTAACTGACACGAAATATTTTAATGTATACGTTGTAGAGAAAATATATCATAGCTATATCAAACTGCCAATACAGACATGTTGAACGTCGAAGCTTAGTGCGTGTTTGACTCTTCACTGATCATATTTAAGAACACTACCTTAGATGTATAGAAAAATGTTTACCACTCGTACTTTTTCAGTAAACTTGCGAGCAATTTCTTACAGTGAATATCGTGAAGGTCACGATAAACACATCAGTTAACAGTGACGGACATTAAGCAAAATATTAGGTCGTTCTCCATATATTGTTTTGTGAATAAAAAATATTGTAAATGAAGACGAAATTATATGCAATGTTTGGATATTATTTCTGTGCGGTAAATATAACATATACAAATAAAAGGGCCAAGCTACACAATCATAAAATCATCGATGTGGCATGTTTCAGGTATTACCCTCTTTCCTAACTACGTTGTTTTATTTATCTGCAATTTCCTTCTACCGTGAAGTCTATTAGCATTCCAATTCTTCTTTCTCTCTCTCTCTCTCTCTCTCCCTCTCTCGCCCTCCCTCTGTCACTTCTCCTGCTTTTTATTCCATGATCGTCCTCTGAAAATGATTCCTACGCGACATGTGACACATTCAAGATGCTTTCTTCTTCACCATCTTCAACAAAGATTAAATCCTATATCCGAAACCCTAAGTTGAATGCCTTTAAACAATAAACATTTACGCTGAACGCCTGTAGGCAAAAACACATGTTTGGGAAGTTAAGGATATTAATAAAATTTTAGGATAAACCCTTATTAGAAAAAAACTCTTGTTCGGCAAACGTTTTATTGACACCTGTTAGGTGAACATCAGTTGGCTTAAATCTGTGTAGAATAACCGCCTGTAAGGTGAAACAGTTTTAGGGTAAAAGACCGGCACTTTCATCTGAGACACTATAGGACTTAGTGGGGTGACGTTTGCAGGTGGTATTCCTCTCACTACCCAAGTCGCCGACCTCCCGCTACAGTTTGCCGTCCCCTTGTCATCCATCCGACCCTTGTCCTAACACATTCAACCGGCGTGCATTATAGATGGCGGGCATGTCTGGGCTGCGGCACCAGTTCTCAAGCCAAACACCCGCACAACTTCCATCTATACGGCTTGTTAATAATGGACGCCGCACCTGCCCGAGCCGCGACGACAGACGCTCTTGAAAAACTCATGCCAGCTGCTTTCTCTTGCACAATGTGCATTGTGAGCAGCTCATTTCGAGAAGAATGCCGCTCGAGATCGGCCTCCCCCTTTTGAGTAACAAGCTAGGATACTTTATTATTTTCAAGCGCTTGGCTCTCTTTATTGAATTGCAGAAATTACACTATTCATATTTTTACCAATTTTGCTAATAAATTAGAACTCTACTGTAGTACGAGATAAAAAGTTGAAGGTTTTGTGAAGCTTCGAAAGGGGTTTAGCCATGATGTACACAGAAACCTACTGACAGTTGTTCTGAGATGACGGTAAGCAGTGCCAAGGAAGAAGTAAAGTTGTAAGTTAAGGTTACAGAACCTTTCAAACTGTGGTAGGGGAAGGTATCGCCAACAAATTACAACGCTTTAACAGTGTTTCATAGTCGGGCATAGTATAACTTGTTACACCAAAACTGAAGGTTTTTGGTTATGCGATCTATCTATATGAGCAGTAATAGCCTGTTAAAAATAACACAGGACAAATGTAATTAGTTTATGTCTAATTAATTAATTAACTGCGTATTTTCTTTATTTGTAATCACTTAATAAGCAATGTGTGGCATAAATTGAATAAGGTTTTACAAAATCCACAATATTTGAAACTTATCAGTCAGCTTACATTTCACTTTACTATCTAGACATTTTTCTAAGAGAACTAACTCTACACTTATGTGTTATCATCGTTGTGTCGACACATTTTGTACAAATATTTGTGTCTGTCTACTTTTGACTTCGTTGATCGCTCGTTTGGTTAATCGTTACGTTGTTGTACATTTACATACGTAGATATTCACTTAATTCTTTTCGAGAATCTTTTTTAGGAATTTTAAAAATAAATGTTGACTACAGCTAATCTTGACTTGCTTTCCGTTTATGGCTTCAAGTCATCGTCTGAGATCTCTGTGACGACACAGCTCTGCTATGGTGTTTGTCCACAGATATAATTTCCCATTTGATCAAAGTCATTACCCGAAACTAGCATGTGTTATGGTTTGGTAGCACGTTTGTGTGTTTTATTTCCATTGTTTTCGATTTCGTGGTGGTATCACTGACACCAGTATTAAACGCGCTGCACTATAACTTTTTTGCGTAACATTACATACTTTTTCACATACATCTGTGTGAATACCTTTTTTTTATCCTTTCGAGCAACACATGTATGGCATAAATTGTTTTGTAACAGCGAAATTAATGAAATACGAAACGACATAATATCCAGAAATCAGTCAGACTATCTATCACCTCTTAAGGCTCGACTTCGCCTATTGTGAACAAATTGTTAACAATAGGCGAAGTTTCAGAGGTATTATGGCAATTTTAGTAATAGAAAATTTACAGTTTACTAGTTGTTTATCTTATTTTCACTGCGTGTTATTTTTCAATTGCCAAAAGCAGGATCTTGTTAATAAAATATCAATATGTTCCTGACTTTTACCACTAACAGATAACAAACAATTAAAATTAAGCACAAAGACATTAAAGAACTCGTAAATGAGTATTTTCTATAATCGTATATTGCAAGTTAATATTATGAATCCGAAATTATGACGTGAAAACCAAGAAGTTCTGCAAAAGAGGTGAAACTGAGTTTTAAGTTGCTCACCTACCATGTGCTTGAAATGAATTGTAGCATATTATAAATAAGTTTTTTTTTAACTTAACTATTAAACGTGTTATGTTTATCTACGAAAAGAAAACCTATCCCTGACGAGGACGAAACCGTACTTTTAAGACATCTCGCATGCATATTTATTATTCTGGAGCCCTCCTGTACCGTTGAAAATGGATTTCCCAGACTGCTGTATCTTAAAACATAAGACCCTCTCCCAAGTGAAACTGCAACAGGAGCGTGTATTGAAGTTTGCTACAGACTTACAACGAATAAAATATTAGCGTCACTGCTTAAAGTCTCATCTACGTGCAACACGAAGGCAAAACTGCACGCCAGTTTANAACGAATAAAATATTAGCGTCACTGCTTAAAGTCTCATCTACGTGCAACACGAAGGCAAAACTGCACGCCAGTTTAGAGCCTTACGCATAGCAGCTGTGGCATACTTGCTGCGCGCGTCTGTGTAGTCGTTATCGCTGCCGCGCTTCTCTGTCTCAGCTTGGCGACCGCTCTAACATTACTGTGCACTTGCGTGAATGATTCTTACAACACGTATGGTACACGACGTCTGCTGTCCTCAAATAAATTAGCAGCCAGACAGTTCTCCGTTATTAGACTCCACCCCTCCCTAACCGGCCTATCCTGTTTCCACACAAGCCTACTACCCCCACGACCAGAGGCGGAAAGCTCAGTACCGCACAGTATGTTTGCTCTTAACGACTCCGCAGTTCATCTTGACCGACACAAGATCTTAGCGATATGATACATTGAAATATTAACATTACACTGAAAGGAAGGATATAAAACGGGCAGGGGGCCACGGCAGTGTAGTTGTTAGACTACTCGCTTCCCACCTCGGAAAACCAGGTTAAATTCCCAGCAGGGTCACTCACGGATTTCTGCATGTGGGAATCGTGGCGCACGATGCCGCTGGTTGGTGGATTTTCTCTGGGATCTCTCGTTTACCCTGCCCTGGTATTCCGGCGCTTCTCCATACCCACCACACTTCGTCCTCATAGGCTTTCAACATCTCAATGTTAAGAGCCGCCCAAATATATCTACTCCACAAAACGGGCACACAAGTAGGCTATATCCTAAGTATAGCTTCCNAATGTTAAGAGCCGCCCAAATATATCTACTCCACAAAACGGGCACACAAGTAGGCTATATCCTAAGTATAGCTTCCTAAAGTTATGATTAACCGTGAGGAACCTACACCTTATATGCCAGTACCTATCATACGCACTTCAGCAAGCGTGTTCGTTCAAATGTATTGATTTATTGGCGAAAAGTTTTTTTCAAAGATGATGGCCATCAACCACGTTCCGTCTATGGTTGTAATTTTATGCTGTAATCGTGACGGATGTAATGGTATCGCCAGCAACTTCAAGTACCCGAGTCAATACGCGCGGTCGTAGGCAAGCCAGCAGGCCCCTTGTACTCTGATGTGCGGCTTCTTAGGCAAATGTGGACGGTGTTGCGGCGATGTTCTGGGGGGATGAGAGGCGAGTCAACTAGCACACCGCACAGGAACGTTGTCAACACAGCAGCACGCGCGTGCGGTACTCTGCAAACGTTTCCGCCACCTCGAGGTCGTGTTTGTGCAGGGCGGCCACATCACGTGCCCTCACTCCCGCCGTACAGTTACCAACCACGCCTTAATTACCCTACAGTCACCGTTACCTCGTCAACCTCATCAATGTCCCAGTGTCCGCTAATCTACCGTCATCTCGAGTAATGATTTTCCTCTCTGGACCCAGTCACTCGTATTTCTCTATACATTCATCGGTCCGGTGACATGATGCATTTCGTACATATGTTATTATATTACTATTATGTTATTTATTACCATAGAATTAAGAAGATATTAAAGATGTAGTGCGGGGTAGAGTTCGCAAGCCAGCTGCGCATAACCACTCTCCAAGTTCCATCACTGTCCTGCTTTTCTGCCACTAGTACTATCAAAACATACGTGGGTAGTACTTCATGTTATGACAATGATTATAAACTTCATACCCATTAATATTTACTGGTTTTGTTGCATACAAGTAGACACAATGTTACGTTCGTTGTCACAACCAATAAAATATAGGATTTATGTTCGAATATAGTAGTATTAACCAATAGTAGACTACGCCAATAGCACATTTTGCGTATCAGTTCTCCGTAGGGAAGATCATTGGCAATTCTGGCTCGCTGTATTCAAAACCGGACATAAAATATTTTCATATGTGTCATATTGTGTACACTATGTCGAAAATAATTATGTAAAAATAGTCTTCAATAAGTTCGTACTTTTTTTGTGACATAGTTTTAATGAAACTACGATGTATTAAAGTAAGATCATTATTTTATTCATCTTAAAGTGGGGTTTTTTTTTTGGAAACCACATGTAAACAGACATATATGTTACAATTCGACAATTTGATTTTGATATTTCTATTGGCTGCGGCGAGTCAATGATAACATACGTGGATGACAAAAATCGGTATTCGTCATCTTTGTCTAAACGTAAACGGTAGTGAGGGATCTGAGGGGCCCTGGAGACGTCAGTACCGATTACGGGCAAACGAGTTGGAGATGGAGTGGCGATTGAATGAAATGGTGGGATAGCAGTGAATACACCGAGAATATCCACCAGCCAAGGGAAACATGCACTACGTTTCTTACATACTTAAATAATGGAATGTGGCCACCGGGAATCAAACGCGGTTCCTCGAGGTAGGACCACTACATCACAGGGTCCCTTGTAATCTCAAAAGTGATAAAGAACTTCAGAAGCAGTAAGGTGTCTTTTGCTTTGAACCTTCTTCATCATTGTGTTACCAATGGTCATGTACGTCAAAGCTTCACACGCATGTGGCTAGGAACGTTGAACTGTGATGACTATAATGAAACCTCAGGCGCTATCCAAATACATATATTGAAGGCGTGTTTTCTCAGAGACGCATCTTTTGCCCAGCGTGGAATGCAAAACGCCGGGTGCACAGAGCCATTATACACAGTACGTTAATGAGAGTGCTTTTTTAGTTGTNCCAGCGTGGAATGCAAAACGCCGGGTGCACAGAGCCATTATACACAGTACGTTAATGAGAGTGCTTTTTTAGTTGTATGGTGGTCTGACTACACGCCTCCAACCTAGGCGAACCGGGTTCGATTCCCGGTGGGGCCGCTCCCTGATTTTCGCAATTAGGAATCGTGCCAGACGATGCCTCCGGTTGGAGTGTTTTCTCGGGGATATTTCGTTTTTCCCACCCCTGCATTCCGGCATTGCTCCATGCACAATTCTTTTCACCCTTATCGGGTCTCAAAACCTCGATGTTCAGAGTCGCCTAAACCTCTCCACTCTCCACTGGATGACGCAACACGTACTACGCCGGCGCAATGCACGCGGCAAAACAGGTCAACTCGTCCGAGACAAATCCAGTGCGTCGTACACTGCGTGATTGTGTGGCTGTGTTTGTGCAACACCGTGGTGTTTTCTTTAAATAATAGTTAATACAGCACCTAAAGTGTACCTTCTTCGAACACACAGAGATTCTCTGTTGCAGAGGACGAACAGGTGATTGAGTTGGCCGCTGAGCCCTCATTGTTGTAGGATATGGCAATTGATAAATTTAAGAACTCATTGTATAACAGATGTTTCATAATAAATATTTTATAAACTCCCTCAGCTTCTCTTCCCTTTGAAGCTTCACAAATCGATTTCCTAACTTCGCTTTAACGCTCAAGAAAGTAAATCATTTCTTATTCCTCCAAACTTGTCAAAACTAAAGCATTAGGTTCTTTCATCTTTCGCAAAAGTCACTTCAAAACATTCTTATCCCAAAACCGCCAATTAGCCACAGGCGACTTATTATCATAGGAAAATACAACATAAAGAGCATTACGTAATGCGTCAAAGGCCAGCGTTTTTCGCTCTACGTTGCGCAAATGATACTTCGCTAGGAAAACTACCCTCAAGGCTGTGTTTTATGGAAGAAAATGGAATACATTATTTGTGTTTTCTTTGCTCACAACCAAGTTAATTAAACTCTACAATGTATTAATTTTTTTGTTGTTTAACACTTCGAGTAGCAAAAATGCAGCTGTCAACCGTGATAGACCATCTCGCACAATTAGCAGGAGTGCCGTAATTAGCCAACACTTTGCATATTGTTTTACCAAATTGATGCTTTTAAATGGGCGTTTCCTGAAAGAAAAGCATCTATATTTTTGTCGTGTGCAATCCCCACATAACCAAACAGCAGTCCTGACATAAAAAAAATATATCTATCTATAAATATATATGTGTATATGCGTGTGTNGCTAATTTAATTTCAACACTCTTCCACTCGGCTCCATTTTTGTGATTATATGATTTCAACTATGACGTTTATAAAGAGTAGGTGGCGGGGAATCACAAGCGTTTACAATCGTAGTGACCTAACTCTGACAAACTCACTCAAGACAGGGCGTCCTCACAAAGACATTAGTGCAATAACGAGAAGAAAGCTGCAGGTGTGTGCGTAGCGTATTAAATGAAAACTTTCAAAGAAATCATATTGAGTAAAATAGTTGTCCTTATGTACTGCAATCTACGCAATTATAAAATTGTGGCATACGGATTTCATTTTACGTTTCATTTATGAAGACACTACAATAGAATAGTTTATTTAAGTTTAAATAAAAACTACCCGATTACAAAATTTTTTAAATAATATGTCGTGTTTATTAAAATACTACACTTTTTTCGAGACAAATTATTTGCCATTTTGGAAAAAAAACTGTGCTTTCGCGTTCCTAATTACGGATCCACGTCATAGAAGGCGCATGGACGTGATGCATAGCAACACAGGTGTCTCTAGAAGAAGGCAGCAGTCTTAGAAGTGACGCTGAACCTTGATACAGTCTTCCCATAAATACAGCGATACTGGCACCATAGGTACAGGCAGCGCGATGAGTAGAGCCCTGCACGTAATGGCGATGGCGCACTAGACGTACGTGGTAGGATCGTCCTTATCGCTCCTGCGCTTCTCGACCTCAGACGTGGGAAATGGCACCAAGCAGGCGGGTTCCTAACGGCTCAGCATCGCCTCTTTTGCTGAAATTCATCGTTTTCGTGTCATAATTTCAGTTTCAGAAGTATTATTGGAAAAGTTTGGTTATAGAAGATTCACAATTTACTAATTTTTTAATACGTTTGTATCTAATTTTCACTGCGGGCTATTTCGTGCTTGCAAAGATACAAAAACCTATTGAAAAATATATTTATTTTTTCTCGATATTTTACAACTAGCAGATAACACACAATTAAAATTAAACACAAAAATATTAAACAACACGTAAAATGTAAATTTTCTATAATCGTACACTGTCAGTAATTACTATGGATTCGAAATGATGAGGTGAAAACGAATTCTGCAAAAGAGGTGAAGCCGAGCCTTAATAAGAACACGAATCGGTAGATGCAGCGACCTCCGCCTGGATATTCGCCAGCCGGTCACCTGCGAAGACACACAGGCGGCCTATACGTCATGCGTTCAGCGTGCACTCTGCGTTCTTGCANTCGCCAGCCGGTCACCTGCGAAGACACACAGGCGGCCTATACGTCATGCGTTCAGCGTGCACTCTGCGTTCTTGCATCGAGAAGTTTAGGCTTTGCGTTCCACGGTAATAAACATAATGGCTAAACAAGGTTGGACATCCAGGATTGCAGAGGACTCCAAACTAGACGGACCCAGACTCGTGCTCATAACGTATGTAGAGACAGTTTTTGCTTTTTGCTGTTCACTGTAAGGCGTCATAAACGATGATCTTAACTGTGGGTTAATTGGTTCGTAAACAACAATACTGGTCTAAGTGATGAATTGTTTCAAATTGATATAGCTTAACACAAAGCCTAGACCTCATTTGCCATGATAACAAAACAATTATTGTGTCGACTTAAGAAGAGCATGAACCAGAACATTTCAATTTTTTGTTTGAAACACTTAAAATCGTAAATTAAAAAGGGTCTGGAAGGGTTAAGGAAATGTCCCATTGAAAGTTTTAAACCCTACGAGACCACGCCAGACCTAGAAGTAAGCGACAAACTTTGAAGGTTTTCACATCCCTCTGTGTAGCTAAATTCCTCACAAATGATATATTCAAATATTGGTTATTTTTTAATGAAGGCAAACAGACTGAACTGTAGGAGCCACTTTTTATTTCCCTCACCGCCCAAAATGTTTGCGCATAGAGAGTCTGCGAAGGCCTCCCCCATTCAAGCGGGTTTCACGATCTTGACTACTTTTTTCTTTCTAACTTTATATAACAAGAAAAATTTAAAATATGTTAACCCTTAAAATTTATTTTATCCTTTCCTTTCTATTTAATTACGGTAGGAGACAGCGTATAAGCGCGAAAATTTATTTTAGATAAGTCATTTTAATTGGCATTGCCTTTAACCATGCGATGTTCTACGCTCCAAGAAATTATTCGCAAATTTACATCAGTGAATACATATAGTGACAGACAGCAAGTGCTAAAGATTTTTCCCTTACATCTATGGTAGCGTTATTACATGTACACAGAAAAGATCAATTACATAAGGAACTTCCCAAATTTGTGTAGTTACAGTCCTGAAAATTCCTAGATTTGTAGTCTGATATGTGGCATTATTTCTATACTATATATATGTTAAAGACTTCCATTACAGATTAGGAAGTTTACTAGAAATGTTTTTTGCAGTGTAGCGAAAACAGAGGTTCCTGGTACAATTTCGAAGAAGGTAAATTTTAAACAGAACTTGAAACATACCATAATAACTGAGCTTTACGCTTTACCACAGTATGCCCGGCTCTTTACAAAGTGGTTAGCTTTGTACCCACAAGATCTAATAGTTTGAATATTAAGTAACGAATGTGTTTCTTTCATATACATATGTACTGTCGATAAGTCCTCGTGAGTCGTGTTATAAGAATGTCGGCCACAGCTAGTTTAGTTAAGTCCCGTTGAACTATGTCCGGATTTTTCGCGTGTTGAATCTGTGGTGACGCTGTGGGTTTTCCGGAAGCACTCACTCTTCCTTACCACTTCATGCGTCCATCTTAAGAACTTTTCCGAAATGGACAGAATAGACTAGCTGACTTCTATTATCTCATTAATGCTGCCTAGTGACTATGTGGCCGGTATTAATTACAATTATACTATCTTAAATTATTTGAATTATACAATAGCAATATTTTCAACCTTCCNGCGAAAATTTATTTTAGATAAGTCATTTTAATTGGCATTGCCTTTAACCATGCGATGTTCTACGCTCCAAGAAATTTTTCGCAAATTTACATTAGTGAATACATACAGTGACATACAGCAAGTGCTAAAGATGTTTCCCTTACATCTATGGTAGCGTTATTACATGTACACAGAAAAGATCAATTGTGTAGTTACAGCCCTGAAAATTCCTAGATTTGTAGTCTGATATGTGGCATTATTTCTATACTATATATATGTTAAAGACTTCCATTACAGATCAGGAAGTTTACTAGAAATGTTTTTTGCAGTGTAGCGAAAACAGAGGTTCCTGGTACAATTTCGAAGAAGGTAAATTTTAAACAGAACTTGAAACATACCATAATAACTGAGATTTACGCTTTACCACAGTATGCCCGGCTCTTTACAAAGTGGTTAGCTTTGTACCCACAAGGTCTAATAGTTTGAATATTAAGTAACGAATGTGTTTCTTTCATGTACTGTCGATAATTCCTCGTGAGTCGTGTTATAAGAATGTCGGCCACAGCAAGTTTAGTTAAGTCCCGTTGAACTATGTCCGGATTTTTCGCGTGTTGAATCCGTGGTGACTCTGTGGGTTTTCCGGAAACACTCACTCTTCCTTACCACTTCATGCGTCCATCTTAAGAACTTTTCCGAAAAGGACAGAATAGACTAGCTGACTTCTATTATCTCATCAATGCTGCCTAGTGACCATGTGGCCGGTATTAATTACAATTATACTATCTTAAATTATTTGAATTATACAATAGCAATATTTTCAACCTTCCNTATGTGGCCGGTATTAATTACAATTATACTATCTTAAATTATTTGAATTATACAATAGCAATATTTTCAACCTTCCGGCCGATGCAGACTCTTCTCACAGAGTAAAACTATGAATTATGTACGGTAGGAATATCCTAATGTAACTTCCCTGCTTTTGGTTCTTTGTAGCGCCAAAATGCGACACTTATCGCTATTTGTATATGTTTAACCATTAGCAACTTAACCGCTTTATATTAACCTAAAATCACTACCGGTGTGGATTTTACTTATATTATTGTCTCAGAGTTATCATTCACACTTCGGTATCTACGTGTCCCGCTTCACTCATGAAAGTTACATTATTTAAATTAATAATTAAGAATCAAATTATTGCTTTTCTTTCAAATTTTACAANGCTTCACTCATGAAAGTTACATTATTTAAATTAATAATTAAGAATCAAATTATTGCTTTTCTTTCAAATTTTACAAAGAAAATCTTATATTTAAAAATGTAAAGCCCTTATTTTCTAAATTAATCTACAAAATCGTTTTCTAACGCAACCTCGTAGGTTATAATTTGTATGTGTAAAGAAAGAAGTTAATATAAAATGTGAAAACAAGACAGGCATTTTAATTATTCAACCACGTGATTGCATAATAGTTGGCACAAAAACATTTTAGTCTAGGTATTATTGTTAATAACTCTCTGATAGTTCTAATAAATTCCCAAAACTCAAAAAAGTTACCACAAAGTAATTTTAAAACATGTAAATAAACACTTATGAAGTAATAAATCTTTTCAGTTTAGGGCTGGATGAGTCACAGAATTCACGAAACTTGGTCTACATAATCTCTTAAAAGCCGTCTCGAGTGGCGAAGAGTTCAGAAAACGGAAATGGTTCGAGACTCACTGACTACTTAACACAGTAAATAAACACTTATTAGATAGTCAATAATTAAATGTCAGTTATGAGGAACTCGCATCACTTTTAAGTGCCTGTACACGATTATACGACGTAAAGTACAACACAACTGCAAATGTGATACCTTACTTTCATGATTAACTTACTAGGTAGGTAGTGCTTTACGTTTCGTCGACAGCGAGATCGTTAAGGACGGAGCAAGTTGTTTAGAGCAACAGGATCTGGGGAGGAACCGTCTCGGCATTCGCCTGGAGAGATTTCGGGAAACCAGGAAAACCGAAATCATGAAGAACGAACTGGAAATCGAGCTCGGGTCCTCTAGAATTGAACTCCACTGTTTTACCACAGAGCTATAATCGCGTGTTTCATTTCGAAGNACTGCAAATGTGATACCTTACTTTCATGATTAACTTACTAGGTAGGTAGTGCTTTACGTTTCGTCGACAGCGAGATCATTAAGGACGGAGCAAGTTGTTCAGAGTAACAGGATCTGGGAAGGAACCGTCCCGGCATTCGCCTGGAGAGATTTCGGGAAACCAGGAAAACCGAAATCATGAAGAAAGAACTGGAAATCGAGCTCGGGTCCTCTAGAATTGAACTCCACTGTTTTACCACAGAGCTACCTCATCCGGTGATTCAGCTATAATCGCGTGTTTAATTTCGAATTATTGTTTATAGCTAGCTTCCTTTATCAGCACTCGATCGTGTACGTACAACATTTTGGAAACAGTGAAAGATATTTACTTACATACCATGTCAATATTTACGTTAATAATTTTATGATATTGTGGTAATAGCAAACAGCGTGTGAAATGTGGGTTCATGTTACATTATAAACTTTTGAGAAAACAACGTCTAAAACTACACAGAAATATTTATCGTCGCCGTCATTCACGTTGATTACCTAAATCCTTATTCTACACTACTCAGAAAACACTATAGTGTAATACGATGTCGCCTGAAGATATAGTCATAAGGTAGTCTTATAAAAAGTAAATAATATCCACCCTCACACACATATAACAAAAAGCCAACTACACTACTGATATTTTTGTTAATCATCGAAAGACAATACAAGTTACGCCAATGCAAGACCCAAAACAGAAATATTCCGTACTTAATAAAAATAACAATGCCATATCGTACGTAAGTGGTGCGAACTTAACATCTTCGCAAATAACTCAATAAAGAAAACAATAATTCACTTATAATGAATGGCACTGAAAAAGGACTTTTGTCCTAGTGCCATGCTTAATCACTAGGCAGCTCTAAATAAAAACTGCGGAATTTTTCATCAATATACTACCACTCATCTCTAAGATCACTTTATTTCTTTTTAGGAATGGGTGTTTTCCTTTGTACATAGGAGAAAAATCTATTTGACGAGATGTCTGGTTGTATGAGGTCTTCAAAATGGGGCAGGAGTCAAAGGGTTGAATTATTTTTTGAGATATCTTCGCCTTGACACCTAGAGGTTTCTGTTAGGCGATATTTACCTTACACTTCCGCTACCTTCAGTTGTTTATTTATTTATCGCTGTCGCACTTTCCGCCCATCTCAGATATGCCCCGCACGATACGCTTTCAAGAGTCCGTGAACCGAAGTCAACATAATTCATTTAAGTGGGTTTACAAATCTAGTTGCAGCCCGACAGACTTGGGTTCTTATCACTGAGCCGGCGGAGGGCCGCAGTTATTGTGTTTGAGCTGGGTTCCGGGCCCGTATTTATAGCTGTTGATCACTGTTGCTGTCTTAATGAATTTACGTAAAGGGTACATCAGCGAGGGAGTGAAGCTCCCCACCAGTCACCGGACTGGCGTGTTGTAGTGTCGTGATGTCTGTACAACATGTTGCAGTGTTGTCTGTTAGTGACTAGTTAAACTCGTGTGTGATGTGTCGGTGAGTCCCCAAGACCCTAGTCGCTGCTCGTCATCAACCCTTCTTGCCAAGATCAGCCCTTTTGGCACTGCAAATCAAAGTCTGGCGATGCACTTATTCTCACGTAGTTTCATCGTGCGGCGTTTGTGAAGAAAACTTGCAAGTAATCAGTGAACTTTTCTGGCGCATTATTTACCAGGACTGATGCCAGCCCTGATCAAAGCTAGAGCTTACGAGTGTAGTAGATGTACGTACATCCGCCTCCCGATGAGTATTATGTGTAAATATTATCTTAATTTTAAAACCATCCTAAATATATTCAATCATTATATGCTATAACTTTTTGTATTTTTAATTTTGTTATGTATTAATTTTTATTTGATTTTTAAATATTTTATTTTTTCTATTTTGTTTTCGAACTTTTATAACATTTTGAACGAATTGTTATTTTTTATAAATTAAAACTAACTTAAGAAGAGTAGACTGATAACTAATGAGCCTACTTTCCTGCAAATGGGTGCAAATGAATTTTAGGGAAGTTCATGAAAGCTCAAATGTTAGGTAGTCGTAGACGTCTCGTTGACAGGAATATCATTAGAGATGAAACCAGAAACATGTGAGACATTACAAAGACAACTAAAATACACGAGTGACTTACCGGGATTCAAATTCAGAAAAACTCGTAAAATTAAGTTAGTTTGCAATCTACTGCATCATGGAGGTAGGATTCGGAGCATCAACTTCGGATGTAATAAATAGAATGTTTTGAGTGATACGTTTCACTAACCTGAAATTTTTAGTCGGCCAACATTTTGAACCACTAAAACACATAAGTTTACATGGCCTACCATAACGCTATTTGTATGAAAAATGTGATGGAAATCGGTTGATTGGTCTCCGACATATAGCATAAAAACTTTATTTTCTTAAATGGGCTATCTTACAAAATTACTTTAAAAGAGGCTCTGCACACGACATTGGTAATACATAAGTTTGGCATAAAATGTATGATTGAAATTATTAAATATATTTCACAAACACATAAAAATAGTTATATTACCGCCATTTTAATACCATTTTCTGGCCCCATTTAATCAAGTAACTTTACTTGGCATTCAGTAGGTGCGCAAAATTTTGTGAAAATTAGTCGAATTATTCCGCAAATATTAACAAAATGTTCAGTTTACTCACCTGACACTACTTTGCAAGAAATCCGGCAAAGGTGGATCTTTGTATCCATATTGGTTGATTGGTCCGCGAGATGTGGCATAAAACCTCCATTGATCATGTGACTATCATAAATGGAGGGCAAAAAGTTTATGTATTAGCACATTCTATTGTTGTCATAGATGCAATACACAAAGTTAAATTTATATCGGTTTCATAATTCCGTATAAATAGCGCAGTATACTAAAACGTTTGCATATGTGCCACTCTGAAAATAAAACACTTACATAATTAAAACATATTAATTAATATAGCCTACCCCAGTACAACTTATTCGCCAAGTCTGAAATAAATAGGTCGATTGTTTTTCGAGATACTGCATAAAAGCTATATTATTACATGTGGGACTATCTTAAAAAATGGCGGAGGAATGAGGTTTTGCGTAGATAACTTTGAAGGAAATAACTGATACGTAAGCATACAAAGTTAAGTTGCAATTAGTTTTGCTCTTTTCTACATAACAAATTCACAACTAAAATGATTATACGGTCACAATTTTAAAAATGTGTGTCTGACCATCTCAAAATTTTTTAGTTTACATATTGTGCCACAGTGCTAATTATTAGCCACATTTGGTATATCGGTTGTTTTTTTCGGATATCACATGATTTTAATTTGTCAAGTGACACTATTTTACAAAATGGCGGACAAAATCGATTTTGTATGTACACATTTGTATGTTATTATATGTGTATACAGTCATCATACAATTTTTTTCGACTTAATTATATGTTGTTGAGGATATAACATACAAACCTAAAATAGCTATATGGCTGCCACTTTGAAAATAAGTGTCTGACATTACTAAAACATATCAATTAACATTACGTACCGTAGTACTACTTGTTTGCCATATTTGGTAGGAGTCGGCCAATTGTTTCCCGAAATATGCCATAAAAAGTTTATTTATTCGTGTGGCACTATATTTTATGAGAGGACAAAAGAAACTCCATGAAGACAGATTTGATGTTTGTTATATATACTCCCATCCTACAAAGTTAAGCTGGAATCGATTTAATGTTTTCGAAGCTATGCTAAAATAACTTTATTGTCGCCATTTTGAAAAAAGTGTCTGACATACTTGAATTATATTTGTATGTACTTATCAAATGAGAAAATACTACTTGGTTGCCAAATTTGATAAGATTCTGTCAATTGTTTACAGAGATATTAACAAAACTGGTTTAATTCATGCAGCACTTTCTTGCAAGATGGTGGAAAAATGTGGCAATTTTTTGGCTTAAATTAATACTGTAACAGATATTGTTAGCGTAAAAAATTTGGTTGAAATTTGTCACATTGTATGGTATTAATAACAAATAAACCTAAAATATTTGTTTGGCCACCATTAAATAAATAATTTTCTAATTAAGTTGAATTACTTATATTTACCTGGCCAATTGTAGTATTAATTACATGCAAAACTTGGCAAAAATAGGTCAAGTTGTTTTCGAGATATAATGTAAAAGCTTTTTTTTTAATGTAGATCTATCTTCCAAAATGGTGCACTAACAACAATTTTCACATATGAACTTATTGCACACAGCTTGCTCTGTCAACATTCAAAATTTGAATAAAATCAGTTGAATAGTTTTCGAGATATAACATATAACCTTAAATTTTAAAATGGTTGTCATATTGAAAGTATGTGCCCGACGTGGTCCAAATATATAACAGTAAGGTTGACGCGGCTGCATTGTAAGTATTAGAAGCGCCGCTGTCACACCCCTGCCATCTTACTCCCTGCTAGGACCACCTAGTAGACATGTGCCGAGAGACACGTGCCACGTGGCCAGGCCGGCCCAGGGAGGCGGACAGGCAGTTAACACATGCCGAGGTAATGCAGAGTTAAGCTAGCAAATCGCTGATGCACCGAGTTAAACACATGAGAACATAGACATGTGCCGAGGTGAGATACACGAGAAAAGGGCTGACAGTGTCTGGCAGTTTCCGCGGGTCCACCGCCCCCCTCTGCCTCTAGAAAAACACATGAGAACATGGATGTGTGGCGAAGTAATGCAAAGGTAAGCTAGAGTTTTGCTGACACACCTCTTGTTGGATGAGTAAGAAGAGCTGACAGTGTTTGGCAGTATGATCACAGGCCACCCCCCGTTCCTCCCCCCTACCACGAGTGAGATACGTGTGAGGATCTATGGGGACATCGAGAGAAGTTAAAAGCCAACTTGCTGGAAAAGGAGGGGATCAGTCGGATCGTGAGGTCGCCGGAGTCTGTTGTGTCATGGAGTCGTCAAGGAGAGAACCCGGAACAGCCAGTCGTGGAGAGCCGTCATCGAGGCCGAAGGGTCAGCCCGAAGCAGCAAGCCAGCTGAGTCCACCACGCCAACTAGACTGAGCCGTGGGTCCGTGAAAGGTCGCCCTGCTTACCAAACCTCAACCTACCGCTGGAGCACCCAGAACTACAAATACAGCAAAGTACTAGCGTCGTCGCTCAAGGAACATTCCCCGACGCCTTGTGTTCCCTCCACGACGTCGGCAGCAGTTAGCATGAGTACTTTAAAGCCACCCTTCAGGCTCTTAACTTGCAGGGAACCATCTGGGAGGTGACTATGATTGTATTGCTCTTTTAAGCCAAATGTAAACTTCGTAAACTGACACACTGAGAGACGTTATTGTTTACCCCCTATTCAGCACCCAAGGCGCCCGTAGTCTGCGCCAGAGAGGTAACTCGTGCCTTACGAACCATCCTGTATACTGCAGGTGACGAGTAGCATCAAGGTATCCTTTCATAGTACAGATGTACCAAGTTTGGTAGAATTTGGGTAAGGCGTTCACGCACAGACACACACATACACACATACACACATGCTACAGACAGAAAAGTGATCTCATAAGCCTTTCTTTCCTTCGAAAAGTATGCTAAAAATTAGTGCCTCCTAACCCTGTTCTGACCGACCATGTGTGCTTCTCTGCCTGGATTCTTGACCACAGAGTAAGTCGAAACTGTATGCTTGTACACCTACATTACCTGCCATGTCAGGGCATAAATGTGGGACGCGTGAGAGTATGTTGTGTATGTGTATGGCACTGTTTATATCCACAGTGTGGCGGAGTGTGATGAAATTAGTTGAAATCGTCTAGAGCAAAGCAGCTTCGTTAAAAAATTTTCGGACCGACTGGAATTCTCTGACTCTCCTGGATACACTATTCATTATTTTATCCTGTGTATTAATGTACCCTGTAATTTAAGCTGGGGATGCATGGTGATGTGTATGGCCATGTTTAGAACGCCAGGAGGTGTAAAATAATTACCGCCTCGTGTTCATGTGCTACCCGAAGAGCTCCGCTTGGCTCCAGTGCTTCGCGTGTAATTAGATGCAGATGCCCTGGGTTGGGAAGTTCATTTTTATATAAAAAATTTCGTCCCGGACCCATTAGAGAATTCCGCCGGCCTCGGAATAGTGTAAGTGTGATTTGAATAAAAATTTTCTGTTATTCCAGTTTTATAGAGTAAATATTTTTATTGTTTAGGGTAGTTATACGGCTCCTCCCGGAACTGATAGTGAAGCTGTCCAGAAGGGCCTAACCTACAAGACAGTGGGTGATGTTTCCCTTGACTGCAGGCAGAAAACTCTAAAATGAGTCAATCATACACCTGCGTCTTCGGTGGTTGAAACAAGTTTCCCAACCACAGGTTCCTTGATAAACTGTATTCAGTAGTGAATATTATGCTGTAGATAGCGTAGTCCCACAGCATGAAACTCAGGAAATGTCAGGGAAGCTATCCAGACGGGCTTATTGCACATTGTGGGTGTTGATGTCAGCCCTAATACACAGGCAGAGAACTCTAAAGCGAGTCAACCATACACCTGTGCACATGGGGGATGAGTATTTTGATGTGATGTTCGCTTTCAGTTAGCTCGAAGTCTTTTAAGTCTCTGGTACACATTTCGACAGCAGAAAACTATGGATTCAAAAGAAGTAGGCGATTACATACTTCCATTGAGAAGGGTGTTCTAGTCTAGAAACTCTTTTCGTTTGTTTCAGGAGATAAAACTATGGCATCTGCACAGATATTTCTGGTGTAATTTAAAAAAAAATTGCCAATTGCCACAAAAAAAATTGTAAAGTGCAAGAAGGGTAAATTTTTTTTCCTATGCATTAACTGGACCACAAAATCAATTTGTTATCTCTGTAATTGTATGGTAATGAGTGTTCAAAATGATTCGTAATACACGATGTAACTTCCGTCGAACCTTTTTTGTCAATAGTCTCGTTCCGCAGATAGAATGTCACATTTCCTTCCCCAAGGTTATTAAAAACAAAATCATAACATAGCATCAAGTGCTGATAAAACATGCTTGAATGTGCCAGTGTTGAGTAAAACAATGGCTTCTGCATGTCAGCGTAAAGCGCCACAACATTTTTATTCTTCTTTGCTGTTTTCTCATTCTCATTTACGAATTTATATGACTTTTCAGATTTGGCATTGTGCATTCCACTTTGAATTTATGTTTTGCGCTTGTAATCTTAATTTCCTGCACCTTTCATATTTTCGAATAATAATTCACACTGTCTACACGTGTGTTCCAACTCGTATGTCCATGTCATGGAAAGTGCTGTGATAAAATGTTCGAAAAAGAGGTTTATTACATAATGTTTTCACGATTGCTCTTTACATATTTGTAAAAATAAAAAAGGTGAAATATGCTACTGTTGAGATTTATTTCGGCTACAGTGGCTGCGCTATCTGCGGAAACTGTTAATATGTTCCCTCATATTGGCATTACCATTGTGGCGTTGCAATTTTTTCTAAAATTTTTGGGCACGTAATTTTTTTCAGGATATAACACTACTAACTCATGGCGGCGGAAGTCGACAGTATTACACCAAAATCTCAACATGCATTGACTTGTAACATAAATCCTTATTTGGCCGAACGCCTCAATTGTTAAACAATTTTCCGTAGTTTATGAAACTATTATTATTTTTTTTTTACCTTTTTATAATTTGATCTTTTTGTTCCATTTTAATTATTCCATGGTTGCTCTGCTAGTTAACCATAACAAGCCTCTGCTCCTTCTCTAACATCTGTGGTTTTAAATTAAGTGTAATCATTGCAAACTGATATAAATGTAAATAATAGAAATACATAAAACCATAACAATATAAAACAAAGAAGAGAATAATAAAAAATGCAGCCTCTGGTAGTGTTTTAAATGGGGTAGTGATGAACGTTATAAACACAAATATATACATGTATATACTCACATACATGCGCTATGTTTTCTTTTCTTTTATTTATTTTGACCTTACATTTTTCCAAATACATTCTGTGTCTTATTAGCTATNGCCTCTGGTAGTGTTTTAAATGGGGTAGTGATGAACGTTATAAACACAAATATATACATGTATATACTCACATACATACGCTATGTTTTCTTTTCTTTTATTTATTTTGACCTTACATTTTTCCAAATAAATTCTGTGTCTTATTAACTATTTTTTTTTCATAATTTTGCTAAATGCCCTTTATTTTTGCTCGTTATAGAAATTTCTTTCTGAAATGAAGTGACTTATCCGGTGCGTCTGACTTCTACCGTCTTCAGAACCTCAAAACCGATTGGTTTTGAAAACTTGCAGCTAGCCTTATTGACTTTATTGCGTGGCTAAAAACTCCCCATGCGGCTGTTTATTCCATTGATGGAATTTTTTATAGATTCGTATCGTTAGGTATTCGTATGCTTAGAAATAAGATTACTTAAAATCTTTCGTGGATGCGAAAACATGCGTCAACCTTCCGGATATTCTGAAAGCACACTGTTGTTGAGAAAATATAGTTCTTCACCTTAGCATCCAAGCCTTACCGGCAGTTGCAAGGGCGTATATGGCCAGTGGATAGGGTTGTAAAGGGGGAGAGTTGGTATGGTAAAGTGAAGAGAAAGACAAATAGGCAAGGAGAAACTCCCGTGTTGAGGGGAATCACCTGCAAAAAAAGTGTATTTCTCTTGTATTGATCCGAATACAGCATGGCAGCTTTGCACAAGAAAATGCAACCCATTTCGTTGGAGTGAGTAAGGTGAGCGGTGATTGCGGCTGAAGGAATGTCGGAAGGGGAGAAGAAGAGGACCATTATTCAGATCAGTAGTTCTGGAGATAGGGACAAATAAAGCTGCAGACCTTAATACAGCGCAGGCTAACTGAATAGTACTTGCCGAGATAAAACATGCATAACTAATAATAAAGTGGGACTTTCAACATCCAATGAAGGCACCATAAGTTTATTTTATCAAAAAGAACAGTTCTCTACACAATTAATGCCGATTTCAGAAGTTCATAAACGTAAACTGGTTTTATGAGTAAATTATTCTGTCACGTATCTATGAAATCACCTTAACAAAGCAAACTACATAACATGCTTTTACCTGATGGAGTTAATATAACTATATTGTCAAGTCTAGATTTTTCTGAAAGTATACTCAGATTCCTTACTTCTCGTTTAACGAGCCTAATCACTAGGTTGCTTTCACTTGGCCTCTCCCCTGGAACCAACAACTCTGGTGGTCCAGGTCCTGTACAGGACTCTACCTGGCGACCAAAGACGCGGTCGCATTTAATATGTGACAGAAATAAAGATCACTAAGGGGAAAAAAATTAAACGTTAACTTAAACGTAATTTGCAATTGGAAAAGAATAATTAGGCTATTTAAAAGCTAGATATAGGCGAAAATGTCAACAAATTATACAATTAATTAATAGCCAATTTAGTGATAGCCAATGTAAACATTTTTACAATTAATACAAGTTTCTTTCATAAAATAATAATTATTCTGGGTTTATGTTATAAATATTTAATAGATTTCTCCCAAGGTCTTAATCAGTCAACGTGGGCGTTGTTACTGGCAACCCGGATCGAAAATAAAATTCTTTACATCACAAGAAAAATAAGGATTATCTAATTATTAACTTACGAACCTTATATCACCCGATATTTCCTATCTTACTGAAACTGATAAGTGCTAGTCCGGCTATCCCGTGCATCTTCCATTAAATACTAAATGCCCTCACCGACAAGGACTGCTTCTCCTCCCTCCACCCCTTTAAAAGAGGTTCACTAAACCCCGCGCGGCTAGAATACTCGAATCCGACACTTGCTCACCCTGCTAGGACGGGGAAGATGGCGTCTCTGTCGAAAGCCATCGTGGGTATCGTCACTGACCTCGCCATGTCAGGAAAGAGACCCGCGGAGATTGTCGAACAACCTAGAAGACTGTACGACTCTGCCTGTCGAAAAACGCGTATTGTAAAAAAAGGAGACAAATATTTTAAAGAACGAACAAAAAAGACTAGTGGCAAGCGAACGCTTTCACCGACGTTACATAACCCGCCCCGCGTCAAGACTGCAAGACATCTCCGTGGTTCCCAACTAGAGGACCTTAGATTACCAACACAGTGCAACATTTGAGATAAATATAAATCTAGAAAAATAGACTTGACTATGTATTTTCATCAGGCAATATCTTTGCTTGGTTATATTTGGCCTTTCCTACCATTCCAATAAAATTTCTGGGCTTATAATACTTCATTCGTCAATCTTTTATCGCGAATATAACGAGAAATATTTGTGACCAATGTAAAGATGAATACCTTAAATAAACTCATAATTTAAAAAAACATAATCAGCAAATATACTTGTCTTGTTACGAGTTTTATACATCCGCATGTTTAGAATTTCCTACGAAAACAGAGACTCGCATACATTAATGTTTAAAAAAAGTACCATACATTTTAAATTTACGTGATTACAGATATAATATGAACGTACCAGCTCACTTTCTGTAAGAACAAGTGTATGTAAAGTTTTTATTTTTGTTTAACATTTGTTATGTTGAATCACATTTTCATAAAAATGGGAAAAATTTTTATATCTGAATGAAAAGTTAAATATTCAACAAGAAGTCGCTACTCTCTACGATTCTTACATAAAATAAGGAAGATTACTAACATCCTCAGATGCGAGTGGAAAACTCACAACCAAAAATTTCCAAATCATTCATATATGTTTTTTTAAATAAAATAAATACACCTAACTATATGCAATAAGAGAAAAAAAGTAGCTGACCATTTAAAAAATTGTCATTATATTTAGTTCATAATACTGAACTTGAATTAAAATCTCACGTAATAGTGAAGAAATATGAAATTATAAATAAAAAATATTCAAGAGAGAAAATTCATTGCTAACTAATTCCTACCACATCCATTGTTAAATTGAAAGACTCGGAGCGCTCTAATGAATTGTTGTTCAATTTCACATATTTTCGTGTATTCTCAATGGCTATGTTTGACGACATGATTGTCTAACTGTGTACTGTTAATGTCAGTATTTGACACAGAGACTGTCGTGACGAGTAGTAGCGTACGCCTTGGGCTGGAGTAACGGCGCAGATACACAACCTGCCAACTATGCTTGGCATGGAAACCATCGACGTGGTGACGGAATTACGGAGAGCTATCACATGATGACATCCACCCTAGGAATATCAAGACGTTTGTGTATCTACGTCGTTATGTACATAGATATGCTGTGAGAAATGATTCGCAAATTTACCGTCATCGGTTCATACGTACCATGAGAAAGTGTGATTGATAAAGCTTTTTCCCATACCTCTGTGGCAGTGCTCCTACATTTCCTCTGGAAAAAGCCATTTGCATAATAGAGTTACAAACTTCATATAGTAGTGACGTTAAACATCCCTACATTTACAGCCTCATATGTGATATTTATTCCCTACAATCTATATGTTAAAAACTTCCATTACCGTTTAAGAAATTTACCAAAAATGTCTCATTTCACGTTATAGGCTGTTCACGATTAACTAAGCGCTTCTGAAATCAACCTTTGAATAATGTCAGTGCCTCTATCTGCATTCATTTCAACAAGCACACTGAGTGGCATGAGCCAAGTGAAGTTAGTAGCGACGGAAGGAAATCAATTCCATGACTAAGCGTTGAATTAAAAGTTTCAGGTAAATAATTGTGAATAATTTGGTTTTTTAAATACATAAATTTTAAAAACTAGCAAATTTAGTTTTTAATTTTCAACTTAGTTTACATTTGCATTTGACCAACGTATAAACAATGTAATCAGGCTCATGGAAATATTAACTTTACTTATGGCGAAAGGATACACAATGTGCACAAAAGTAGATCTTAAGCAGGCCATTCAAAAGTGCTCAGTTTACCGTAAATTACCTATATAATTCGTCATCACGCATGTATCATCAAAGTGTATGTGTATTTATCTTCTGTTATTGGACCCCGAGGCTCTGAAACTCCATAAAAATATCTGAGTCAGTTGTAAAATATTGAGGGTGCTGTCTGAGTGGAAGTATTTCGGGTGTACGAGAACTAGAAGTTTCGAACCGCAAAGGGCGACCTAGGTACGTGCATCGAATGCCTGGCCGCCTTCTCGCCACAGAGCACCTAATAATACAGAAATGAAATAGCAGCTTATTCCGTAAACTCCAGCCACACAAGTCAGCAAAACGGCCTCACTAGCCAGTAACATATCGGATTGATATTGAGAGCAAATCGTCACAGGTTCACGACGATAATTCTGCGATCTGACGCGTGGATCAGGGTCGCGAACTGGCATCACTTCATCATTAACTGTTGCCGCTGCCAGAACTCATTCTCTTGCAGGACTTGTTCACTTGTGTCTCGCCATCTGTGAGACAGTGCTCTAGTGCTACTGTAAGGGATATGGAGGAAGTAAGTTAAAGGCAACAATTCTTCCTGATTTTTTTTTAGCAATTTTGCTCTATTTTACGTTTGCATGTGCGCCTACGCACGAACGACAAGCGAAACTAAATTTTCTAAATATTGTATTCACAAAATATTTTTAAGTTGCCAAATATTTTTTTAACACAAAATTTGTAGTCGAAATGTAAGGGCGTATTCATTTTTATAAAGCAAAAGTTTTAATTGAAAATTTGTCATGTTCACATTTTTATGCCTTCAGTTTTCAGCAGCAAAGTTTGTGCCCATTAATTATACTTTTAACAGTCTTATAATTACACAAGATTTTAATATCGAAAATCATTAATTTTGTTCGAATTAGTTAGAAATTGTAATAAAAATAAAAAAGCAATTCTACATTTCACTAATGATATATCTAAATTTCTTCAAATAATTGGCAGCTTTTGGATCAACTATTCCTTACATATAGGTACATATTTTGGAAAGATTTTATGAAATCAATTACATCACAAAAATCAGTTGACCGCAGCATCAAGCGGATCTGAGATTATTCAAACTCAATGGGAACTTAGAAAGATCGCTTTGTGTGAGTTTGGTAGACAAGAACATTCAGTCAAAATAGAATAAAAAATAGGCAATATAGTTTTCTTGTGAATAAAAGGCCCTAAACAATCGAAAATAATAGTTTTGAAACAATGCGCGTCGTTTTAAGAGGAATGAATTCAAACAATGATTGTAATATTTCAGAAATTTTGTAGGTTAAAATAAAGGGTTTCCGACGTTAAGTATGTACTTAAGCATTACGCATGTAATCCACATACCATATGTTGCTTTATTTATATTTTCTTATACGTTTCACGAGGAATAATAACATTAAATAAACGTTAACAAATGTTCTAAGTTGAACGTGTTTCTACGGGCAATTCACTCAGCACTATAAACATAGCTGAAAAATAAAGATTGATAATTTCCCAGTACATATCATTCGATGATGATTGTGGTAAGCCACACTAAGATTCACATTTTTCTCTTACCGTAGTAAATAATCCTAATTTGAAAAAGGAACCGGTCATTCGATAAATATACTTTCATATGCTACGAAGTAAACAAATGTGCACTTTACATACAACAAATATAAAGTTGACGAGGCCAAGTAGTTTATTAATGAAGATTCATATAAGACGCATTTTCTAATATCAAGGAGTAAATAATTATATAAAAGATAGTATTTTATTAAAGCAATGAAATATTTTATTGTCATATTAATTTTTTTATGTTACATAAAATATAATAACCATCAAAAGCACAATTGGAAATAAAACAATAAAATATTATTAAAAACAGAAGTTTCTTACGTTAACACTTTTTAGGTTTCTTTTTCAATTAAGGCCAGTAAGACTGATGCTTACTGGTGCACTTTCTCATTCATTTCTCTTTTATGGCAGCCATTTTGAATGTTCTCACAAATTCAGTTTTCTATGCTCCATCCTTACTTCCACAGCGAAATCTGATTGTAATTACTTATCCAACAACGCACCTAGGGGAAGAAAGTAAAATATTTGTTTTAAAACTCCAATTATTGCGTGGAAATAATAATATGACATAGAAGGACGTGTACACGATAAACAAGCGGCAGGTCGACTCCTACTGCAAAAACCAATAACCATTACCACTTGTTCGTACACTTCATATTTCCCTTTTCTTTAGACATATTTACCTCTTTACTCTTTAAATATGCTGGTGTCTCCTCACCTTCTCTACTCATTATTAGCTAGCGTTCCCCTGGCTTTCGGGCATTTACGATGTCGTTTGTATGCTGCAAGCATTGCAAGGGCTCTTCGATTGTCTCCTGGAGTATCTATTTCTCATCACTCGACCACCTCGATAACCTACACTGAAAAATAAACAGACAAGTGTCAACGTACGAATTATTTTATGATTTTCACGGTTGCAGTGGGCAAATTTGTAGTTTTATGATTGTGTATTTCATTTCTGGTTATTGGGAAAAAATGTGGAATATAATTTAAGTTTTTCTTTTAAAGGAATTATTTATTAACTATTAGTAATACATCATCTACTATAGGAACTACATTTACAGTTAGAGAAGCAAAAAAATACAGAATGACTTCAGTCAGTTCTGTGAGCGCTAATATATAGGTTTAAGTAATGTTTGATGGTGGGAGCTGGCAAATTTTTTTGCAGCTCCTGTATTACCAGAACTTTGGTTCCAACAACTACATTTTTGCCTACTCTCCTGTGGAAAGGTAAGCTTATGAAATCACCGGAATACATGTTTAGATGCATGTCTCCCCCACCCCACCCCCCTTCCCCAAATCCTCGCCGCCCTCCTTCAACTTGCCGATAACTTTTTAATCCCTCAAAAATTTGTAATCAAATTTTGTAGGAATATGATGCATCTAACGCCCATAACGACACAAACGTTTATGAAAACACACCTTCTATAATTAAAAAACTTTGCGAGTGTAAACTTCTGAGTGGAAATATATCAATACGCAAAGTATTCTTCTGCGGCGTATGTGCCCGACGGACGTTGCACAAGATAGTTCCTTCATGCTTGTGTCTGTAGCCCGTCCCGGACCGGTCAGTAGCTGAACGACAACATAACTGCTCGGCAACCGAGAGAAATCTGCGTCTTCCCTCACTCCAACGCGTGTGTCATCTCTCCCTCCCTCTTTTTAATGATCAATGGTAGCTTAATTCGCGTGACTTCAACAGGTACAGCCGCCCAAAGTCATTTCCGGCATGGAGCAACAATTACCAATACTTGATTATTAGTCCAGTCAACCGGTGCTCAAAAGAGGTGATTTCAGGAAAAAAATTCCGGAAGTTTTTTTCCCACCGGTTCTATATGGTTTTTGAGGTGCTGAATCCGAATTTCATGTTTGCGCCATCGAGGGTGGTGAGCTTCACAAGAAAAACGCAAAAAACCGTTAAAATTTCGTAATTGTTTTAGTTTTTGGCTTATATTTCCAAAATTATGCGTTTAATAGAAAAGATCATTCTATGCTAAATTAAAGTAGACAAAATTTCCTACAAAATTCATTTTTTAAGTTTACTTTTCTGACAAATTATCCAGGCGCTAGAGCACGCTGAAAAAGGGCGATTTTTTGGCCCTTTGGCGAAAACTAGAGAAACGCTCTCTTTCACCCACGATAACTCGAAAACTATGAGCTTAATCAAAAATGCCTCTTCATTCCAAATTAAAGTAGACCAAATTTCCTATCAAATGCATTTTTGAAATTAAAGTTTCTCATAACGGGGGTCACGCAGTAAAGCTCGATGTAGGATGGCGTATTTTTAGCCCTCAGCCAAAACGAGAGGAATGCCCTCCTAAAACGCGACGGTGCGATGTTCCCGTCTTTTAGGAATGCTTGGATGAAGAATGAATTAAATAAATAAAGAGTAAAATAATTCAGGAGAAATGACTTTTTACGTGACTGAGTATGAATGTGTATGAAAACTTTCAGCACAGCCGGCACTAGTCAGTCACCCCTAATGGTGCGGCCATTGCCCATTAGGGGTAATCCTGTTTCCGTTCGGTCCCGTTATGTATTGTTAGTCACAATCCATCTTTCAGAGCCCCTTACCTCAGCTCCTTTTTTGGGGAGGGGGGAGCCCCTCTTAACCCACCTGCTCTTGTATTGAGTTAGTTTGCTTAGAATTACCAACGCATCGTCGTAAAATCTTATGTGGTCTTGTGTTTTCAGTGTTATGTGCGTGCATAATGTCTCGCCCGGAATGTGTCCTTCGTAATAAGCTGTTAGAAGACGGGGCACAGAAGAGTGTTGTGAAAGAAATGGGGTTGAAATCTTTCATTGAAGCCAGTAAGAAGAGATAGGATGGTAAGGTGGTTGTATTTAATGTGGTCATAAGGCTAGGAGGGTTTCATTTGTTAATGTCATTCATGGGGGCGGTGGGTTTCATCATGGAAGGGAGTGGCCTGACCGAACTTTTCAATACAGTGTAAGCAGTCAACAGTACTGAGAAGATTATGACTAGACATACTTACGCTAGGGCTGTCAGAGCACACATGTTGGCTCTTACAGCTCTAGGTAATGTGATAATGGAGTCCCTCAACTTCTCCTCCACGTTCCACTTCGGAGTTGAGCAACTTTTGTATAGTATGGATTGATCTGAGCTATTGGACGCACATGAAAGGGATCGTGGGAAGGAAATCGAACAAAAAATGAAAGCCCAGCTTCAACATTTCGCTAATTTTCAAAGTTGTGGATTCAGTATTTCGAAATGATAACTATAGTTTTGAGATTTGTTGAATCTGAGCGAATGGGCAACTGGAAACTACAACTTGAAGTCATACACAAGATGCTACCATACTTCCACGCCAGCGGCCACTATTTATATGGCAAGTGCGCCCATATGTATTTGCAAGATATACTTACATTGGAGCATTCTATGCCACGAGATGAATTCAGGGCATTTACTTCGAAAGAGGGTTTCACTATTCGACGTAGTGAAAAATACTGGTGTGGAACATGGAGTGATATGTGCATTGAACAGGAGCTCATGAAGAATATGAAGGTTCAAGGTGGGCTGAGTAGAGGTCGTAGATTCAGCGAGGGCATTTTGGCGAGGTGGTCGCTGGGCATGACCTCACTCTTGCATGTTGCTAACGCAATCGAGGATTTCTGCGGCGTGAATTTTACAACATCAGAACAGCATGTGGATAGTCGCGATGCAAGGGCGCGTCGGGAAAACAATGATACTATAAAAATGTTGGAGTGGTTTCATCAACACCCACTTTTCTCCGATACCCAAGCACTCATTTCAATCAGCAANAAATCAATTGTCACTTGTCCATGGAGGTGGGGACCCAATGTATCAATGGAATTATTGGCGGTGATTTTAAATCGGTCGAGTTCAAACGGAGTGACCGGGTGGTGCCCCTTGCAACCATCAACTCAGCCGTCCTGATTAATGATGAACTTGTGATCATTAAGCCAACCACTCTGTTTCAAAGGATGGTTGTTGCCAAACAATCAGAAGAAGAACTAGAGCATTTCTTAACCTATGAACTGTCTCCATATCAGCTAGCTTTGTTTTATGGGGGTGGCATGCGAGGTCCCCAACTCCGGAGAGACTTCTTCAACTTATTTCCTGCAAATGCAAGAAGGACTGCCGAGGAAGTTTTGGATATAGACGTGCAGGTCTCTTCTACACATGGCTTTGTCTACATTGTGAACGGGCACGCTCCAACATTGGCAGCAGTTTCGATGAGGAAGATGAAGACAACCAGGACGACCCCACTGCTGTAATACCACTGTCTGAAGAAGCTGGAGTGACAGAAGGTAGTGATTCTTACAATTTTTTACAGCATTCTACAGAATTATACCTTTACTATTCATGTTTTCTCTATCATGTAAATTATCCAACTCTATTATAATTTTTCCTCTTGCAGAATCGCCATTCATCCCCCTCCAACTTGACCAGCCCGGACCTTCTACTGCCAGAGACGACACCCCCCTGCCTGGACCATCAACGTCTGTACTCACACGAATACGACTTCAATAACCACATCCTCTTGTAAAATAAAATAAAAGTATGTTCCAAACTTATTTTACTTCACCACTACTCCTCTACGAAGCCCGAAGTTATTTCTAAGTAAAATAACTAACTTCAAGAAATCTCATGTAATACATAATATGATTTCATTAAAATTCATATTTACAATCAATTCATTCAAAACAGTTGTTTTCAAGCATGATATAGTGAAGGTAGAGCGCCGATGAGAGATAGAAAGGTGGGAAAGGGCGCTTCTCAGCTTTGGCCAGAGGGACCAAAAACTTACCACGTTTCATTGAATGAACCCCGTTATGAAAAATTTAAATTTAATAAATGCATTTTATAGGAAATTTGGACTACTTTAATTTTGAATGAAGTGACATTTTCGATTAAACGCATAGTTTTCGAGTTATCATGGGTGAAAGAGAGCGTTTCTCTAGTTTTTGAAAAGGGCCAAAAAATCGCCCTTTTTCAGCGAGCTCTAGCGCCTGGGTACTTCGTCAGAAAATTAAACGTGAAAAATAAATTTTGTAGGAAATTTTGTCTACTTCAATTTTGTATAGAATGATATTTTCGATTAAACGCATAATTTTGGAGATATAAGCCGAAAACTGAAAAAAGTACGACATTTTTACGTTTTTTGGCGTTTTTCTTGTGAAGCTCACCACCCTCGATGGCGCAAACATGAAATTCGGATTCAGCACCCCAAAAACCATAAAGAACCGGTGAGAAAAAAACTTCCGGAATTTTTTCTTGGTAAAACCACCGGTAAACTGGACTATATAATAACTTACAACAACTGCAGTTATTATGCAATTGTACTGCTTGTACTATTACAATCCAATCACGGTTAATTCAAACTTTTCTGAAACCCTGCTAAATTTCTACTTCCACGATATTCCTCCGCCTCGTGCAAACTAAGCTTAACCAATCTAGAAAATTACACCGAAATACAACACACAAAATTCGCGCGCAGTCAGTTGTAATAATATTTTGCATGATAACTATTTCTTACTACGTGCTACAGAAGTTGGAAATAGCAGATTCTGGGCCTAGATACTGGATGGGGCTTGGGCTCCGACCAACCGCGGTTTTTTCCCCCGTTGTCTCCTAAAATTTCTCTTCATTCCTCTTAAAAACACTAAATAATTCCTAGACTTTCCCTTAAAAACTTCCTCAAAACTTCCCTTTTTCCCTCAAAATGTTCCGTTTCTCCCTCCAAATTCCTCGTTTTTCCCTCAAAAAGGTAGAAGTCCAACATTTGCAAAAAGAAGCCCCCCGAGGCTCTTTTCATCTAATTCGGGGGGGGGGCCTCTTTTTACCCTCAAAAGCCCTATTTTACATCGGAATGAACCCACTTTTTTTAATATACTGCTGGCTCTGGAGTCCTGGAGCCATGACCTTTGAACTCTTAAATCACTCGCCGCCATCTTGTTTTTGCCTGCCATTTTATTTTTAGCCACCATTCTGAAGCACCATATTGTCCATAATATTGTCTGCCACCTTGTTTCCTGTCGTTATCTTGAATCATCATCATAGAATTCATTTTATCGTGCTCTATGATTCCATCCCTATTTTCTCGTGCTCTCATATTCCACTTTAGTCTCCTTTTCTTCATCCCATCATTTTTTATTTCATTTTTCTAAGCCAACAGATGAGCTGTCTGCAACAATTTTTCATGCTCTGTCATTTCATGTCATCACCACTATCTTGTTCCCCAATTACTTAAGCTCTGTAATTTCATGTCCACCATATTTAATTTCATTTCCTCGTGCTCTGTCATTCCACCTTGATATCCATCATCTTGGATTATGTAACTACCAACATCTTACGTAGTATTGTCACCTTGTTTCAAATTACTTATGCCCTAATATTTCTCCATTGTCGCCTTTGGTCCACTCTAGCCATCGTGGTATTTTATTTGTCCAAGCCACCAGACAAGCCGTCGTAAAAACCTTTCCTTCATTCACTCTCATTCCACTTTGGTCGTCTTCGCCCCACCCCATCATCTTGGATTTCACTTTTTTCGTAGTAACCTCTCTTTCATTCTCTATCATTGCCGCCAGATTTAGTCACCACAATTTAGCCATTTGCTATTTAACCGGTTTCCTCGAACCAGCATCGTAGATTGTGTTTACGGTCTGTCATTCCTCCTAAATTAAGTAGCTTGCTGATTACTGATTTTGTCGCTTGTGCTCCTCCCTGATAACTCACCTACATTCGACAACGCCATCTTGGATTATATCACTACTGTGATTTTGCATTATACTTTTATACCATTAACCATCGAAATCTTCCATTTAGTTGGTCATTTGTGTTTACTAGAAAAATAACTGTGGTGTATTATAGGCTAGTCGTGTAGAATTTATGTAGAGACTCTCTTCACCATGCACTGCACTGAAGCAGGTCTGAACAAGCCCGACACGACATTAGTCCTCCCTCCAAGTTTCAGAGTCAAATTTATACTACTTCAAAAATAATACTTCTAAGCCTGCTGAATCCATCTTTCTGTGAATGTATTACAATTTTAACCCACTCACATTATTTTGTGAACTTTATTTCAACTTTGACCTTTACCACCATATCATTGATTGTGTGCATCCATGATAGCAGTTAAGTATTTGCTCTCTTAGCCTAACTTTGAAATAATAAATGTTGCACACATAATTTAATTAATTTATTATTATTATCATGCATACATACAGTATCGACATGTAACTGCGACCCTTAAAACCAAGGCAATCATATTCCACATATTAGGAAAGTAGATTGGGTACAACAAGAAATAAAACACTTTTGGTTGCCCATTGAATATATATATATATTCAATGGACAACCAAAAGTGTTTTTTTATGATTGTGGTGTAATATATATATATATATATATATATATTACACCACAATCATAAAAAAACAGAATCCTTACATTTTCCATATCATTAATGAAGTGTCTTTCCAGCAACTTGCTCACTTTTAACGTAACCAATATAATCTGCTTATACAATACAGGCATTCCTATGAATTATTACAGCGAATTATTCTGACAAACAATTTAATCATGTTACAGCGACCACATTGCCAGATAATATCATCACTCTTTACAGTATACCATCGCCAGAGAAACAGCCCTAACGAAATATCATATCAATAGTTCAGTCATACCACCAGACCAGCAAATCAAATGTTCCAGCCGATTACTTTCTAACCATCAATACTTGCAGATCATATCACACCACACAGCTCATTTGCACAGACTATACAATTTATTTGCCAATCCCTTATCATCAGACAATACCAACAAAACCAACAATCCATACAGACAAGTCATATCAACCGTCGAACCAAAATATTTTAACCAATCATTCCGACTTACAATACTAACAGTCCATATGAACATATCATTCCATCTGACGATACCCACCAATCGTACTATCAGAATAAATCTATCAACCATTCCTGAGAAAAATGTTAGAACCAAATACTTGACAAATATATCATGCCATACAATTCACATGAACAAATCATACAAAAAAACAGGCATGACCATGTTATGAAACCATTCCGACCAATAATACTAACCCCCTACCACTCACCATACTTTCTAAAACATTTTAGGAATACCATCCAGACAATATAACACCACCTTTACATATCTTCTAATGCATATTCATAATTATTGCTTCTAGTAAATGGCATGCCATTTCCATCACATTGTATAAGTTTGGACGTCAGTAGTCCTTTAAAACATTCGCTCTTTAATCACCATCAGTTATTACTAAAAGCTTTGCCATAAAAGAGGCACTATTTTTTTTCATCTAAAGATAGGATGATCGAATAAGTTGTGCATATAGAAATATGCTCAGTACTCGATTTCGTACCATCAGTGACATGCTTCCTTTTCAAGCAGATACGATCTTATACACCCAGACTACTGCCAAAGTGATTGCTACTGAGGTTGAATAACATTTGAGATTTTGCCAAGGGCATGCATATGTCTGTAAATACACATTCAAACAAACCACAAGTACCTAGGAGGAAACAACTTATTAATATTTTTTTTAGTTGTGTTCCGAGTATCTCCCATGATTAATATAGTTTATAAAAATTCAGGTAGATGTTTTCCATCCTTTAATCACAGAATACTCTTTAGTAGAAAAAATGATTGCAACAAAATTCTCGTATTTATTTTCTAATAAGCATTCAAATTCTCACATAAATCCATGCCAATAGCTATACTAAACATGCATATACATATATTTAAAGTTTTATATCCCCACAGCTGACAAATATTTGTATATATCAAGACATCACGTACGACCATCAGAAAAACAATTATATTTGATGCTAAAATTAATAACATCATCAATGTACATTTACCTCAGACTAACCTTAATCGTTTCTCCTGAACAGCTTTATATAAAGAGGGCTCGAATAAACGAATAAAACAGAAGTCATTCGTATACTANTTTGTATATATCAAGACATCACGTACGACCATCAGAAAAACAATTATATTTGATGCTAAAATTAATAACATCATCAAGGTACATTTACCTCAGACTAACCTTAATCGTTTCTCCTGAACAGCTTTATATAAAGAGGGCTCGAATAAACGAATAAAACAGAAGTCATTCGTATACTCTAACTTTATTTTACATACTTGTCAAAAATGCATAATAATAGTTGCATACTCAAACATATTCTCCATTTAACAAAATAATTATGATATTTTCTGTTTTAGATAACAATTCCTGCTGTAAACAGTCAATCTACTCTTAATCATATATAAAACACCACTGTTATCACATGGATAATTATTGTATGAAGTGCTGAATAAAAAGTAACTTACTTCATGTCGCCTGGCATTGCAGCTATTTGCGAATGAATTGCCACAATACTTGCACTCGGTCGAGAGAATGCGATGTTTCGGGAACTGCTATCTGTTGCCGTCTTCAGGCAGTGTCACAAAGGGTCCGAGAACACAAGTGCGACTGACGAGGAGACTAGAAAAACATGGGTTTATATTGTTTTTGACAATTTTTCTGCCACAGCCAATAACAGTAGAGCTGTATCCTTATTAGCTGCGAAACTAATAGTGGTTATGAATTACTTGTGTGGTTTTGAGAGACTACTGTGTTTGTGAGAGTTTATTCGTTGTGTTTGATTGCCAGTGTTGTCTTATTTGTGTAAGTAGATAACTAGCCTGTGTTGTCTTCGGTATATTGTCTGTTGGACGTATATAATTTCTTCGTATACATATATAGTATTTTAGTTTTTCGCAATTAGCTAGCTGTTCTGTTTTATTTTACTCGATTGCTTTATGGAATTTTCAGGCTTTGTACATATCTATTATTTACCACAGCATATCTGGCTTGCATTCGGTCGTGTCTAGTAAAACTGCTGTGTTTGAGTGCGTATCTTTGTTGTGTTGTCCCATTTTGTTGCAACATATTTTGTCAGTATTGTCCTATTTTTTTGCAAGCCGATTTATAGCCTGTGTTGTTTCCTATGTGGTATCTGTTGGTCGTGTGTATATAAATATATTTTTCGTAACTAGTTGCTGTCATTTTTTTTTACTGCAGTCCCTCTTGGAATTTTCCAGTGTTGTATACATATATTTATTTTCCCGTCCGTAGGTTACTTATCTTATTAAAATTTTTTTCTTTTCGCGACCAGTCCGTCGTTTTATGACAGACATCTAGTCATTCACACCCATCGCACTATTCAGTAAAATATCACATATAAGCTCATATTAAAAACATTTGTAGATCATGTTAATGCATCCATCATTAGGCCCAAGTATAGTTATACATTAGAGCCAAACATGGGTGGCGGAACTAGAGGGTCAGCGTGGTTATGACCCGCTAATAATCTGCTGTAAGGGTCAGTTTCTCAGGATAAATAACCAACCCGCGCTTATTTGCGACTTAAGTGGTTAAATTAACACCGCACGTAGAGACAAATTTGCGCGTTATTTTCAAATACGCTTCTGATAGAAATGTGTAAATTTTCTAGAATTTGTATGTGTATAAACGTTATCAGTGATAATGTTCGAATATAAAAAATGTGTATATGAAAATGTATTATGTAAGTTTTGGGTAAGCCTTAATAAGTTAGTAAGAATTTTGCTGCAATAGTGTAATACTTGAGAGTGATAATTTTAATTTTAATACATGTAAGTTTTTATTTAGTTTTGTCCCTTGGCCCCTAATGACGAGCATCTTCCACCGCCTCTGGAGCCAAAAAACGCCCATTTTGTGAATGTTTGCGAGAATTACTATGNCCTAATGACGAGCATCTTCCACCGCCTCTGGAGCCAAAAAACGCCCATTTTGTGAATGTTTGCGAGAATTACTATGTAATGGTGTTGTCATATCTTGTCTATTTTAACTTCTGTTAATTAATACATGTATTTGGAATAAAATGTAATACACTGTGTAAAATAACTTCGTTTCCTTGTTGATAATTTTTTTTTCTCGGCGATTACCAGCTTAAGAATGGCTATTATTCAATAAAAAACAGTTATCCCANTCTTGTTGATAATTTTTTTTTCTCGGCGATTACCAGCTTAAGAATGGCTATTATTCAATAAAAAACAGTTATCCCATTATGCAATCATTTATCAAAAAATTAGGAAACCAGAACAATTTAGTTGTTTTTCAAGAAAATTTAATGTCGGCAAGAATACTACGTAATATGTAAGATATGTTTTAAGAGTAGTCTTCATTAAAAGAAAACAAAATATGTAATCGCTGAAATGTACGTACAAATCATTCTCAGCATGTCCTGTTGGCGTTACTGATAGTGTCCATCTATGACCGATGGGTTTTTGGGTTCAAATTGCGGACGCCCCTTTTTTCCCCATGGTTTTAAAATTAACATAAGTTACTTCTCGTATTTTCTCGAAGAAAGCAAAATTATTTTAATAATTTGGCAAAATATTAAAATACCCCATGATTGATTGTTAATGATATGCTATCATAGCTATTATTAGATATGTGTTTTTATATTGGCGATAATTAAAACTCTATGAATGTATTCAACAGAACAAACTATTCTTATCCGGAATGCATTTTAGTTTTAGTCATTTAATGCGTGTGCAATAATAATTAAATTTGTAGATATAAAACCAATAAAGTGCAAAAAAAANTTTAGTTTTAGTCATTTAATGCGTGTGCAATAATAATTAAATTTGTAGATATAAAACCAATAAAGTGCAAAAAAAAACATGTATGGTAACTTCATATTATTATCAAGTAAAACAAAGCTTATGGCCCCTGGGATGGATCCTTCANCAAAAAAAACATGTATGGTAACTTCATATTATTATCAAGTAAAACAAAGCTTATGGCCCCTGGGATGGATCCTTCAAATATAAAACTGATAATTCATATTTAATTAACAACAAATTTAAAAGATATTACGAAAACCGTCAAAAATCGTTCAGTCACATGTGCGTCAAGATAATTTATAAAAAAATATATTTTACCCACTTAATTTGAGTCCAGCGAACACTTAGAACTGCCTTCGGAGACAAGAACTAGCTCTTAGAGCAGATTAAAAGCCCAACATCTGTGGCACTCAGTCATGACTAGTAGTTGTGAGGTTAAGGCAGGACTTCGCTGCAAACACAAGACTTGGGAGAATTTTCAGTAACCAGGATTATTGAATTTCTTGGATTACTGGGATTTCTTGGACCCTCTCTGCAACAGAGAGTGCAAAAAAAATCAGTTTAATGATTACGTAATTTGAAAAAAGGGGAGAAAATAGTTATTTGAAAACTTTACTCACCAACGAGAGAAAAAGACAAACGGAGAAAGTTATGTAGTCAGCATCACTGAAATTCCAAAATAAATCCAAATGCACAATCGAACTACGACATTATTAACACTAAAGGAATACAATGTGGTAAGACTACCAGTTCACGTAGGATCTAAGTCCCAANAGTAACCAGGATTATTGAATTTCTTGGATTACTGGGATTTCTTGGACCCTCTCTGCAACAGAGAGTGCAAAAAAAAATCAGTTTAATGATTACGTAATTTGAAAAAAGGGGAGAAAATAGTTATTTGAAAACTTTACTCACCAACGAGAGAAAAAGACAAACGGAGAACGTTATGTAGTCAGCATCACTGAAATTCCAAAATAAATCCAAATGCACAAACGAACTACGACATTATTAACACTAAAGGAATACAATGTGGTAAGACTACCAGTTCACGTAGGATCTAAGTCCCAANTCGAACTACGACATTATTAACACTAAAGGAATACAATGTGGTAAGACTACCAGTTCACGTAGGATCTAAGTCCCAAAGAACACGCAGACAAGAATACAGTGGCCACGTGCCATCTTACTCCCCTGCCGAATTAGAAGTGCCAGAAACAAAGCTGTGAAGCAAGTAATAACGTCAAACAAAAGAGGAACGAAAATATTAAAATGTAGCCGATATATGTTGCAGGCTGTCCAGAAGAAACTAAATGCGCTGAACCGTGAACAGAGACCCATTTTTTTAAATGTGAAACCACGCGCCGAGCGGCAGGGCTACGCCAAGAAAACTTGCAAGAACTGCAGCAGCACGGCAAAGAGTGGAAGAGGTAGCCTCAGACGGGGACGGAAAGAATTTGCAAGGGAGCATTACACATCTGGTTGGTAGAGAAACAAGCTCATGAAACATGGGTCTGCAGGCGAGACGGGATTAAAAACTTAGCTTTCAAAGTACATATGAAAAATTAATTGATTTCAAAGTTACTAGAAATATGCATTAGTTATAAAACTGTAATAAATAATGATAAAATAATTTTAAATACTTAAATAAAACATTAAATATGCTTCGATAAATAAAGAAATAAAATATATACCATGAAGTTATATTATAACACCGAAAAATAGACATTATTATAAAAACTGTAAATGCTTAAACAGATAATAAAAGAATTACTAATCGCATAAATTAAAAACCAAAGCTAATTAAATCATTAATCTCTCAAACAATTTTACTCAATTAAATATTAAAAATTAGGTTGCAAAATGTTTTTAAAAATCGTTTACTAGCTGTGACACAAGGACAAAAATAGACGTGACGTATTTTAAAACGGCACACACTTCTGTCCTCAAAGGAGACACAGTGGTGTAAAAAAACTTAAAATAGCATACAACATATATAAATTTAAGATGAAAACACTTTAACCAAAACAAAGTTAGAATGCAAAAATAATAGAGAATAAAAGGACCAGAAGTTAAGATACCAAGATATCAGCCAATACAGAAACGTACCTTGCAAGAGTCGTAGGCCAAAACAGAACAAAAGCGGAAGTAAGAGTACCCAGGAAAATCAGAAAAAAAATCACAAAGAATAAACAAGTCAAAACAAAACCTAGGACACGACCCGACAACAAATAAATAAAGGATGTGGCAAGAAACTTCCCACGACTCCAAACAACGGCAAGTCCAAGTGTCAATTAGCAAAACCAAACTTGTTGTGCAACATACTACAAACACGACTCCAAAACAAAGACACAAAGGAAAGGACAAAATCCAAACTGGTTTTGGGCACAAAGCCAAGAAAAAGTCCTGACCGCCACTAGCTAAGCTAACAACTAGTCCGCGAAGCTTGATGAGACTAAGAAAAATAACTAAATATTCCCCAAATATTTAGCTAGAATTATATTCCAACAAACAATCAAAACACATAAACATTGACTAAGTAGACAAATGAATTTAAAATATAATAAACTTAACGTAGTACCGCGGTTTATTTTGAAAAGGTGAGCTCACAAATTTTCTGGATCCCAAATTGACTCTGCTCAGTGGGTGATCAGTTCATAATCAAGACGAAGTCAGGATCAAACAAGTGACAATAGTCACTGAATTATCTTAAACAAGTGCGCAGTTAGGATCTGCAGTTCCTAAAGAGTGCAACTATTTTGAAGGATGAAATCTGTTTACTGGGACCGGCTAAAGAGGCAGTAACTGTATTCAAAGCCAATTACTTGTCAACTTGTCTGCTGACAGAGGGTGCATTGCACAACATAAGGTCACCTAAACTTGTAGGCAACAGACAAAATCGAGAGGAAATTTCAATATGTGCACTTAATTGGTAATGGAAAACAAAGTGTACAACAAAACAATGCTACCAAAATTTATAGACAACCAACACGACCAAAATAGAACTCCAAAGAATTAATTTATTTGCAAAGGGAAAATATTAAACATTACAAGTTCAGGTTAGGTTGCCATCAGAGATTCGATGACACGAAATGAAACGACGAAGTCCCATAACAGAGTGGTTACACAACACTCGTCGAACAAAGAAGTATAAGTTGGAATTAAACTCAAAAGTAAATAATATAAAATACAAATAAAATGTTTACCAAACTGTCAATTACTTAAAATCTCCCCAGATTAAGGGAAAAGGCAACGCGAAGAGAAACTGTGTCCCATAACACAGCTCTAAAAAAAAAAAAAAAACGTGCTTGCAACACATGCCAAGACACTAGTACTGAAGTACAGAAACGCGAGACTAAATCCCAAAAACCGAAAACACGAGAATAACCACAAGAGAAGCAAAATCTAAGGGTTATTAATTCAAAAGGTAATAAGCAAGAATGTTACGCCACAAAAGAAACATTGAAACTGCAGATTTAACAGACAGGTAAATGAAGGATAAGAAAAAAATCTTCGAACACTACCTTAAGTGTGGAGGGGGAAAACATGGCTCCTCACCGCAGTCTCACTGAACAGAAGGTGAGCAACGTGTAACCCACCAGAAACAGCTGAAAACAGTGCGCCATCCGCTGCAGCCAACACTGGAAACACAGCAGCTACTCTGGCGAACTCTACACAGCAGACACATTCCACTGGATAACAGACATGGTGCACTCACACTAAAATCACACCCAAACCAAACTAGTATCAAAAGTAATGAAAACACACATGAAAAAAATTATTAGAACAATTTAGATGACCATACGAAATTTTGACCCAACTCTTAGTACACATGTCACAACTTTTGAGGACCGATGCTCTGCGCAGTGAATCACAGGTGACTGAGCATAAAGCAGCCCGCAAGGGATTACAACCAAACCTGGACACTGACACAAAGTCAAAATCCCACAAAAGCTACAACAATATGTAAACAAAATTAAAGACAAGAATAATAAATGTTTGGGCATTTCAGATGACCCTAAACAAACGCAACATTAAACAAGACAATATATGAAACCGAAGATTGAAATTCGAGAAATAATTACTTNGATGACCCTAAACAAACGCAACATTAAACAAGACAATATATGAAACCGAAGATTGAAATTCGAGAAATAATTACTTCAATCAATAGGTAAAATCCAGATGAAATCAATACTGTAAATACATTTTAAACAGCAGAATAAATATTGCACTGGGATATAGATAGAAAATGAAATACTGATATAAGCCGATAATTATTAAAAATTGAACAATCCAAAATAAAACGTCCTCATATTAAGATAAACTAAATTTTCAAATACGAAACAAAATAATTAATTCACGAAGTAACTAGGGTCAAGATATAAAATTACGAACTAATACGAAATAAAGACGGATGTGCAGCACATCTTAAAATACGCATTGTTCTTAATAAAACAAATTAATAATTAAGTTACTTTATCCAAACAAATAACGTTAAACACATTTTAAAACACCGCGACGGAAAATAAACATGAGACGATGTAATTATAACAGACAGTACACATCCATAGTAATCAAGATTGGCAGCATTGCACCGCACCAGCGCGACGCCATACTGTAACATCAAACGATTGATACAGACGTCGTTATAATTACGTGATTGCGAAACACAAGATATTAAAAAGATGAAACACTCAGAATTACGAAATTAAATGACGTGACGAGAAGCATCACAGATAAACACGCGCGTCATGCACACAAACGAAGAGCAGGGGCAACAAAAATCTGAGTTGATAGTCAAAACACCGGTGAATGTAGGTCACGTGGACAATGACAACAGAGGCAAACAGAAGACAGTCGCACTAAAATAAACACAGTGTCACGCAAAATAATGAATTAAAAAGTAAATTAATTTCAACATATTAAGATAGACTGAGAAGCCAAAAAAACTGGTACACCTGCCTAATATCGTGTAGGGCCCCCCAAGCACGCAGAAGTGCCGCAAGACGACGTGGTATGGACTCGACCAATGTCTGAAGGTATGCAGGAGGCAATTCACACGATGAATCCTGCAGGGCAGTCCACAAATCCAATATGCGCCAATTTGAGAAAGGGTTGCACGTCTGTTACGTTTAATGATTCTCGTCCGTCGTCGTTTGTCCCGTTCTTTCACGATCTTGTTCCGGCCGCAGCGATGTCGAAGATGTGATGTTTTACCGGATTCCCGATATTCATAGTACACTCGTGAAATGGTCGTACAGCGAACATCCAAATGTTATCGCTAGCTCGGAGATGCTATGTCCCATCTCTCGTGCGCGGACTATAAAACCACGTTCAAACTCACTTAAATCTTTATAACCTGCCACTGTAGCAGAAGTAACCGATCTAGCTGCCGACCGCATCACGTTACTCTGATTGGTTCCATACCTTTGTTATTTGCATACACACGCCTATACCAGTTTTTTTGAGCTCTTCAGTGTATAAAATATCATGAACTTACGCCCATGTAATGATAGTTTAATAAACCTGTCTAGTCAACACTGCATCATAAACAATATATATCACAGTATGGCTATGCTCATAAAACTTGACAAAATGCGTTCAAATTAATACATCACATTTAAATTTATGTTTTCCAAAGAAACTTTACAAACGTTATAAATAAAAACACGATCACAAGTAACGTAAAAATTAATAACAAAAATGTTACTAAATTCGTAACAAGGTAAATCTTAATTGAAGCAGGCCAAAAAAAATCAAGCTTAATGCTACCAGATTTGTAGCAGTGATGAAACTTTGAGGAAAATATAATTTAATGATAAATTCTCGTGACGTTACTCGCACTTACGTGATCCGCGATCCATATTATTTAAGTGTTTTCGAGCACATTGTGCGAATGTAAACAACGCATCGCTCTAGCGACATGATAAATGAAGCATCGCCTTTACAAACGAGATCGATGATGGAAGTGTTCATTTATAGCTACGATGTTCCAGTAAAGTATTTTATGAGTTAATATATACATCCAATGGCTCGCTGGCCCCGAGAGATACGCGCATTTTTGAGAATAATTTTTAAGTTAGTGGGAAATGATGTGCAAGTTACAAGCACGCCCAATAAAACCGCGCGATCTGTTATATTGGAATAGCCGAATATAAAATGACTTACCAGACGGAATGTTCAGAATACCGGGGAACAGAGAGCAAACCCTCAACAATCACTTTAGACGTAGAATTGTTATATGGCACGACTTAGTCCGCATTAACTTTTTTGCCCAACTAGCGCATTCTAGCGGACAGTGGCGAAAACAATGGGCAGTATTTGTAGGGGCTGGAGTGAGTCCACTGGCGGTAGAAAATAGAAGCGAAGGTGAATGGGTCGGACTATAGTAGTGATGGTAATGGTAGCCGAATAAATACCCAATGCAGAGCCTGCTAAATTTAATGGATGGAATGTTGGGAGAGTGGAGTTGAGGGGTAGGATGTGATATAAAACCAATAAAATATATTTGGTGTTGGTAAAGGGGTAAAGGGGGTCAATTAAACCGCAAACTACAATTGGTGGAGGGCGGGGAAACAGGGTGGTCGGGTGTAACGTTCAGCCAATAAAATGTAGTGGTGGATGGCGAAGGAGTCGTGTGTGACATAGCCTAAATCCAATTACATGTTAGATTGATTCGAACTATAATGAGTAATTAAATATTAAAAATCGGAGGGGATGATGGTACTTGTAGGTCGTCTGTTGAACGTCATGCTGGGAGGATGTTTATCCTGCCATTTTGGTTTCAAAATGCAAACCTGCAGGTTTATAATGTTTTCCGAAATTAAATATTTTATGTTATTTTTTTAATTTGTAAAATCTTTAATAATTTTTCAATATTTTTTTTCAGGTTTTCGGTAATTTTTGGCCACGGACACTGTGTCAAAGTCAAGTCATGGGTTCAAGGTTAAGGNAATTTTTTTTCAGGTTTTCGGTAATTTTTGGCCACGGACACTGTGTCAAAGTCAAGTCATGGGTTCAAGGTCAAGGTTACCCACATCTAAGATGGCCACCTGTCTGCCACAGGCTCCTATGCTTCATGTCCGTTCGGCCGACCTATTCTTTTCCATTCTACTCACATTTTCCTCTCCTATTTAGCATTCTGGACGCTATATTTATGTATTTATTTTTCTTACCATTGCGTGCTTATCATTTTCCAGTAACTAAAAAAAAATCCACGAAGTTTCTTTTGCTATTCTTAACGATTTTAAAACACCGTGTTATTTGAGATAGTCCTACATACAATAAATAAAATCCCAGCCGTCTCGAATCGCTACTGTTATATTTTAGCGAAGGGTATTATCACAGTGCTTAAGAATCCCACGTGGTACGTATAATTCACTTATGTAAACCATTTTTCTAAATTCACCAGGTATTTCTCAGCTCGATAATTTTGCTTTATTTTGTGGCTGAGGTTGGGCTACTTTTCCTGAATGAGCGTATTCGGAATGCAAGAAGATATATCTTAATATGTTTTGTTTCTTTTTACTTGCTAAGTCACATCCAGGTTTGTGAAAACATTCTAACAAATCTCAAATAACTTATTTGACTCTATGATTTAATATTTCTAGGTATGTGCCTCCATGTCTCTCTTTTAGATGACCCCTCTTTCTACGACTTTATTAACATATTTTTAAATATTTCACTATCGTCAGAAGATTGCACATCAGTAAACTTGTTTACTACATTGCTTCGTGTTGCGATTACATGCTATAATTACGAGATTTCAAGTCAACGTCAGAGGTAGAATAACCCATATTATGTGATGTGCTTGCATATGCTTACATATGTGCTTACATATATTCCAACCACAAACAAATGTATTTTAAATATTAATAATAAAAAATTTATAAATGCGAAAGTCTGTATGTGTGTGTATGTTTGTTACCACTCAGCTCCATATTAGCTGAACGGATTTTGATGAAATTTGGTATGTATTTACATAAGGTCCTGGAATAGGACATAGGATACATTTTATCCCGAAAAATTTTTCTGTTCTTGTGGAGTAACAACAAAACCTACATTCTGCAACGGCTGGGAACGTGACCGAACTCAGCTCCATAACGGCTGAACGGATGTTGATGAAATTTGGTATGTAGGTACTTTATATCCTGAAATAAGACATATGATACTTTTTATCCCGGAAAATGGTACGGTTCCTGTGGCATAAAAAAAACCTAATTCTCCTACGGCTGGAAACTTGACCGAAATATTTTTTTCCTCTGGTATCAGAGTTTATCAGGCCGCCCAAGGACCTCTGAAATGGCTTAACGACTGCTACCAATCGATAACAACCGGGACCGAATATTAAATGTTCCCTCCGAAGCCCTGAAAGCGCTCAGATGTTATGCCACATAACGGTCACCCATCCAAATGTGTGCCGCTGGGAATGTTGCTTAACTTTGGTGATCGATTAAGATCCCTCAGCCAAGCGCAAAAAGTAACACCTAGGTACACTTCTTTCTAAAGCTACAAATTGATGAAACTCACGTTTTGATTTTCATACATCGACGCTGGAAAGCGGAAATGTGGTAAATACGCGATAGTTGCACAGATACACTCCAAAAACAATACCCTACTTCTTGGCTATCGAGTAAAATACATTTCCTTTCCTTTGGGTTGCCGTAATCAGTTAAAAACCTAGGCCAACATAGCATAATTATATAATTCTGTTTTCACATAAACGAANTTTTGGGTTGCCGTAATCAGTTAAAAACCTAGGCCAACATAGCATAATTATATAATTCTGTTTTCACATAAACGAATTGTCTTTTCCCAATTTATCTATTAGTTTATCACTGTAAAATTCAATTGTACCCGGGCGAAGCCGGGCTGGTTCACTATTTTTATACAAATGGGTAACAAATGGCCCAAGGCTATGGATTCACTGCCTCAAGGAAAATGGTAAAAAGATTTAAACGATAACTACCTCGCTGACCATGATTAAATAGTAAGCGATAAAACGTGGAACAATTTTTATATTTGAATTTGAAAAATCCAAACTGACTGCATAATATTTAAGTGTTATTGTAACGGAACTGAAACTTATTCATGCTGGCACGCAATAAAACTGAGCGCAAACTTTCCGATGTGGAAAAATAACACACTCGAAAGTGCTTCTGAAACTTTCGCATTCCCTTCGCAGTAATCGAGTTTATGCCTCGTTTAAAGTTGTGGCAATATCCTGTGCAAGCCAGCAGTAATATCAGAGAGTGTTTTTGTAATATTTCCCTTGGTTTTTTTTCTTCGTAGGACGAGAAAGAGCATGCTCCATGGCCGGGAAACGAGAGAAGTTGCTTGTCGACTGCAAGTTGAGCGACGCAACGTGGCTTGGCGAATAGGAAAAATGGCGGAGGGTGAAGTGGGTGAAGAACAGGGAAGGAAGTGGACGATTTGTTGTTGCCTTGCGAAGCGAGTGCAAAGAGGTCAAGTTGTGTAGATGTTCGTTCACCCTCGTTAATTGGCTTGTAACAGGCCCGGTCTCGCTGCTACCGAGCTTAAAAGTTTACGGCCCACCTCGCCAAGGCGGCTCGCGCATGTCGCGCTAATTAATGCCCACGCGCAGTGACCGTTACCCTGGAAAAATAATGTGTGCCAACTCAACCTTATTATTTACCACCAGAGTTCTTAATGATGTATTTCTTAATTGAAAATCCCGTGGGGGAAGGGGAGTAAACAATGCGCTACTTCAAACTCTATCGGCAGATTGAGGTTGGAAACATTTGTACCATACATTCTGTTAACTGGAAATTAATTATTTCACACTAGTAGTATATGCTTTGATAAAATCACGAGTGGTCTTTAACGTGTGCTGGTAAAACCAGGAAAAGCCTGCGCCTATATTTAAGACTTTAGCTTGTTCCCTGTGTGACTTCGAACATGCCCTTTCACAAACTAGTTTATTTTATAAAATTAAAAAAAGTCCTTATTATTGAAAATAATTCAAGATTGTAGTAATTTTCTCTAAACAAATTTAGTAATTTTTTTTACTCTAAGTAACGGAGGAAATGGTAGATACCCTTACTTCTTTGGCACACACAAAATGTATATAATTTCTACTGCGGTGTATTNAGTAACGGAGGAAATGGTAGATACCCTTACTTCTTTGGCACACACAAAATGTATATAATTTCTACTGCGGTGTATTTTCTTGCCGTGACCTATGAAAAGGTTATTACGGTGACATTAGCGCACCAATCACTGTACATACTGTAGGAAAAATCATGGAAAATATGCGTTAAGTTATACATAATAGTAAAANATTAGCGCACCAATCACTGTACATACTGTAGGAAAAATCATGGAAAATATGCGTTAAGTTATACATAATAGTAAAATTGTTTAAAATGAATTTTAACCAAACGACGTTTAAAAGAAAGGATTATACTATTAATTCACTGTTGATATATTTATATACGTAACTGTACATCTGCACATGCATACACATGTGCAGCACAGTACGCCATACATTTGTAAATGAGCCCACATGCGTGGTCTCTAGTTTATTACTGAAGGTTTAAAACAATATCTATCTTAAATTAGACAATTCAAATGTCACTAGTCTTATTNTAACAGGCCCGTTCTCGCTGCTACCGAGTTTAAAAGTTTCCGGCCCACCTCGCCAAGGCGGCTCGCGCATGTCGCGCTAATTAACGCCCACGCGCAGTGACCGTTACCCTGGAAAAATAATGTGTGCCAACTCAACCCTATTATTTCCCACCAGAGTTCTTAAAGATGTATTTCTTAATTGAAAATCCCGTGGGGGAAGGGGAGTAAACAAAGCGCTACTTCAAACTCTATCGGCAGATTGAGGTTGGAAACATTTGTACCATACATTCTGTTAACTGGAAATTAATTATTTCACACTAGTAGTATATGCTTTGATAAAATCACGAGTGGTCTTTAACGTGTGCTGGTAAAACCAGGAAAATCCTGCGCCTATATTTAAGACTTTAGCTTGTTCCCTGTGTGACTTCGAACATGCCCTTTCACAAACTAGTTTATTTTATAAAATTAAAAAAAGTCCTTATTATTGAAAATAATGCAAGATAGTGGTAATTTTCTGTAAACAAATTTTGTTATTTTTTATACTTCAGGTAACGGAGGAAATGGTAGATACCCTTACTTCTTTGGCACACACAAAATGTATATAATTTCTACTGCGGTGTATTTTCTTGCCGTGACCTATGAAAAGGTTATTACGGTGACATTAGCGCACCAATCACTGTACATACTGTAGGAAAAATCATGGAAAATATGCGTTAAGTTATACATAATAGTAAAAATGTTTAAAATGAATTTTAACCACACGACGTTTAAAAGAAAGGATTATACTATTCATTCACTGTTGATATGTTTATATACGTAACTGTACATCTACACATGCATACACATGTGCAGCACAGTACGCCATATATTTGTAAATGAGCCAACATGCGTTGTCTCTAGTTTATTACTNCACATGCGTGGTCTCTAGTTTATTACTGAAGGTTTAAAACAATATCTATCTTAAATTACACAATTCAAATGTCACTAGTCTTATTTATGAAAGAAAATTAGTTTCCATCTTGAAAGCGATCCATTCCTCTATAATTGCGATTATGAGTTAAGTAACCTCAATGTTGTTTGCTTAATACAAAAACACAATATAAGAATCTTGTGTTCAGTTTTTGATTCTACACACCATGCGTTTATCAGTTGCCTTTAAGTGTCGGGACAAATCTAGTGTGGAACTTCTTTAGTATCTGCGTGTAACAACTACGTATAATCTTAATGTAGCTTATCTGGATGGAACTGAGACACGTTTTCGTTTTCAGTACATGTATTCAACTTTGGCTCACGATTTACCAACAGAATAGTAAAAATCTTGTGTTCAAATAGTAACGTCGATATTGTTTACANTTCAACTTTGGCTCACGATTTACCAACAGAATAGTAAAAATCTTGTGTTCAAATAGTAACGTCGATATTGTTTACATTTATTTATATCTTTAACAGATACTTCCTTTTTAAAAATATTATTGTGATTTAAATGTATCTTGGCTGCAATAAAACTCAGTCAGAGAAAGTGTAATGACTGTTCATGATAAAATGAGCACTTTCTAAAATCCTGCGTAGGGTATACTTTTCTCCCCCATCACGATAGGCCTATTATTCCACCATAAGTAAAATCATCATTGCCATGAACCACGTCTCTTTTCAACCTCGTTGCCATCTTTACTGAAAGCATGCCAGGATGTGTACCCATTGAAATACACCCATTAACGGACAGTGATATTTTCAAACGTTGATTTCAAAAGTGCTCTCTTTACCGAGAACAGCCCAAACCAACGCTTAATATCACGTGTTTCTATACACTAAGTACCAACCTTGGCGCAAGTCACTTGGGTTTGACAGTTGCAGATAGAAAATAGAAGTTTAATGTTGAACTCTGAGTCTGGTAACTGCGCATCTGGCATATGTACTCAACCCCATATTCCGTCTAAGCATAGGTTTTTGTAGATTAGCCAACTGCATCAGCAAAGCATATTCAGTTCGTACCACGTCAAAATTCTGTCATGCTAAATAATCGCATTTTAACATTAAAAGATTTGTATACTGCTAGTTTGCCGCTGAAACTTCAGCCATTCAAGTTCAGTATAATAGATAGGAGCTCATCAACCACTCTGTTGAGTGAAATACAGTCCGCGCATCAGCTCTTTGTTCCTGTACCTCATGTNTAGATAGGAGCTCATCAACCACTCTGTTGAGTGAAATACAGTCCGCGCATCAGCTCTTTGTTCCTGTACCTCATGTCAATACATGGTGAGCAGAGACAAACAGCTGATAAATGAACTTGTTTGTACCTTTCGGTTGGCAAATAAAAATTTATATCTTATAAATAATTGTTGTGATATGTCCTGTATACGTCTCACTTCATAGCTAAACGTAAATATTTCAAAAGAGAAAACAGGGAAGATGAATATTTTTGTACGTTACTTACATTTAATTGTTTGAATGTGAACACAAAATCTAGGTACTAAGTGAGTGTGAAGTAAATAATTACGTACGTACCTCGTTTTAATGACAAAGTGCAAGTCTCTTTATATTATATCTTCAGTCTGCTTTTCTTTTGAACTAGGAACTACTGAGGCTTCCAAATTCACGCGCTCCCCTTCATATCAGCTGCTGTGCAGGGACACCACGTAAAGCGCTGCTCTCACATAAATATTTCTGAAATATGCCATCTCATACCTCATTTCCCGGTACCCCTTCCTTCGTCACACAAACTTCCAAGTCGTCCGTATTTTTCCGCTAGCGCCTAGACTCACTGATTGAATGGTCATCAATTAATTGACGCTCTTCGCGCCGCTCAAGTGTTACAAGGCATTCTAGTCTTAAGAACCGAATGTATAAATAGGCCGTTGAATGTGTACGTTATGACTATAAAGTAACTCGGGGTCAGATTAAAAATTCCCGGCTTACATTTCCAAACTATTTGGAAATTGATGACATAGTATATGATGTACGGAAAAGAGGTAAAAAGATTTTGTAGTAAGTAAAATTATTAGCGTTTTTTATATATATTCACATATAGAAGACCAGCAGAATTGTCGCCGTGTTAACACCGTAATATATTAAACTACTCATAGCAAATAAAATGTTCAGGCGAGATTTGCACTTCGAGTCATTAACGCCACTTACCCAGAGGTTAGATTTTGGCCTAAGTCAGTATTTCAGAGTCCTTTTATTAAAGCATTTTCAAAGGACTGTTGCCACTTGAGTTTTCAATTCTGAGTGACAGCGCCGACCTATAAGTGCCAATTTAAGTTGCTCCTACGCTCAGACTGAAAAATAACAATTTGTAAGATGCCACTTACATGTTTATGTTTATCTAACCGCATACTATCGTGTTTGATGTTTTTTTAAACTGGGTTTCGTAACTAATCTAGAAAAAATAATTTTTTTTTTAATAATAACAAATTTTAATAATGTGCAGATGCGGAAAATGTGCTTCCTTCGGGTGTTGTGTCGTATTTCAACATAAATGTCTCGGTTACGTTATTGTAAGTGTTCAAATGGTTGAATGTTTATTTAAACAGTCACACCCAATAGCATAGAAAAACAGAACATAATGAAACCTATCGTTTAAACTTACCAGCTTCATCTATAAAGGCTTTGATTTTGTCAATCTTAGTGTACTGTTCTCGGGGTTGTGGGTTTGAATTCAAGGAAATGGCAAGAATCTTTGTGCTGTGTAAGTTTCGTTTTATTTCGCGTAGAAGATTCGTGGCTACTAAGTCACTGATGTAAAGTGAGCCGTAACGAAAACATAAAATTATACTATTAAATGTATATATTTCATTTCGAAATATTGGAACAAATTTCGTCATTATTCCTTAATTATGTTTCGTGTCCATCTGACGACACATGCCTAATAATATCTCCATGCATGAGATTATTCTTCAGGTTTTTGCACTTAAATGATTTTAATGTTATAGTTTTCAAAACTAAGAACATGCTTTGATGCGTCAAATATTTTAGTAACACGCGTCAAATGTTTTAGTAACACGTTTATTACATTTCTTAAATTTTATATGTGTGGTTAAATTATTTTAATTATTTTAATGTATGAACAAAGGCACCAGTTTTAGAATCTGAATTTTATTTGTCTGTAACATAATGCAACATAAAGAGTTGCAAAAGTTCTTTAAAATGTAATTTTGTAACTTGCTGAAATCAAATTTTCTTTTTCCACACTGCGTTTTGAAAATATCAAGTCTAATTTATTCCTAAAAATGTTTTTATAGACTGGTTAACCTGAAATGTATAGAACTACACACATCAAACTGCATGTTGTACGCCAAATACAATGAATTTTAACGAAAAAAAAGCTGACATTTATAAGCTTCTGCCGCCCAGGTAGATTATCACGTTTACTCCAGAGTCGTAGAATACGACATCATTGTTGAAAATAAAGGTATTTAATAAAGAAAGAAATATAATTTAAATAAAGTAATAAACGTGATGTGTTTTTAAAAACAATTTGATTTTTCTACCTATCGTAGTGTTTATTCGAAAATATATCTGGATGAGCATACCATAAGGACAGTAATTTTTTGTTTTGTGTATCAGTACAGTGTGCAGACAAATACAAAGATGACATGGAAGGATAACGAACGAAAAAAATTTGTATCTGCGGTTAATATAAGGCTGTAAGTTCCACTACATCCAGTTGCAATCTATGCAGCCTGGCGGAGTCCAAACTAGTAACAAATCTATGTCTTAATTCACTTAAAATCTGTGCTTAGCATGTAAATCTGGTAATAGGTATTCTTAGCCAACCTGTACCGTTTNGTGTCTTAATTCACTTAAAATCTGTGCTTAGCATGTAAATCTGGTAATAGGTATTCTTAGCCAACCTGTACCGTTTCATAGGGAACAAAGAAGGACTCGCATCACCAATTATTAGTTTTGTATCAGTGAGAATCTCTGGGCACGAAGTTTCACTCTTGAATGTCTGCTTCTTGCAGCGAAACACATAAAAGTAAGTGTATTTACAGATTCAGCGAAGACAGAAAGAAGGAAATAAATAATGTAGGGGCATAAATAATATAAAAGCATTGTATGACGTCTCAATATCAATAAAAACTGACAAGGAAAGGAAATAATAACCAAAGAGCGAAAAAGGAAAATAGAAAATAGAATTCAGATATAGATTTTTTATGAAGTAAAGCGCGAAGAAAAATGGGTCAACACAGCGTGGTACGGTAAGAAATTTCCTTCTCACATATCGCCATTTTTTACGCCTTAAATTTTTATACACAAAAAATATAACCGGTGTGTAGCTCTCACAAACTTGCTCTGAAATGCAGAGCGTGTCGTTCAGAAATGAAGTCGTCTTATATAATAATAATAATTATTATAATTTTCTTGTATATGGCAAAAAAAAATTCTCAATTTAAACGCTTTGTATATCAATGGTTCTTTTAAATCCTTACTCATCAGCATTTAGTTGCGTAGCCCAGACCACTAAGGTTTCATCACATCAAAAAGTTCCGGGCTCATCTCCGGGCGAGCTATGGATATGTGTGTTTTCTTTAAAGGCATGTCCATGTNATCACATCAAAAAGTTCCGGGCTCATCTCCGGGCGAGCTATGGATATGTGTGTTTTCTTTAAAGGCATGTCCATGTATGCCACTATCTGGTTAGCGTTCCGAATGAAAAATATAAACAGTCATTAATATCTTCGGTTAATGTCTGTATTTTTCGGGTGTTGAGGGGGGTAGAGGATGGTTACACAATGAATCCATCCACTCCCTACCGCCACAATTCTGCACAGGAAGGTTTTGTATTATCAGTGTTGTACAAAGTAAAGCTCCGTACCTAATGGTGTTATTGCCTTTTCTTATATGCGACCCTTATTATATGACCTATGGTATGAATGGTTCATGTCGCTACATTGAACACCAAGCTCACAGCTCATAGGGTGAGACGAGACAAGTGTTACGTCAGGTTTCATATACAGGAAATAAAAATAATGTTTATTTGACTCGCCTGAACTCATAAAACAATACAGGTCTAGAAAGGCTAGATTAAGTTAAAAGTAAAAAGTCGTTAATGCTTCAACAAATAGACATTTCTTAAATGTCCCCTACGATTATGTTTGTNCTTAAGTTAAAAGTAAAAAGTCGTTAATGCTTCAACAAATAGACATTTCTTAAATGTCCCCTACGATTATGTTTGTATGACTACAAGCTCACCTTTGGGCACTGTAACGCCTCTAAAGAGCGCTGTCCTTTGTTCGGTGCACGTTACAACTTCCCTGACGTCAAAATGTCCGTCTCAGTGACACTTGGTCTTAAGATGGTCCTCCGCACACACTCAGGAGGAGTTCGAAGAGGCCAACACAACTGTCTGTTTGGTGCGGGAAGAGAAGCAGACGAGCAGTGGAAAGAGCTGCCTCAACAGGATGATTGGCTCGGCAGATATGAGTAATTTATTTTCATAAATATTTCACGGGAATGTTTTCGTTCACGCGTAATTCTCCAGCGATATTTTAAGCTGTGTTGGTACCCAACCGTTACTTGAGATTTATTTGAAATTAAACNTCACGCGTAATTCTCCAGCGATATTTTAAGCTGTGTTGGTACCCAACCGTTACTTGAGATTTATTTGAAATTAAACCATTTAAAAAATATGTTCCTGATGTTTGCTCATATGAAACTTTATAACTCATCATCAACTGCTGTAAAATGTTATGTTTTTTAATTTGATGTAACCTACTACTTACTGTTTTGTTATAATTTTGTGATGACTTATATGTTTTAACTAAGAATTTTCTACACTAGAACATTATTGATACTTTTATTAAGAGAGCTCCATAGAAAGATACTATTAGTTGCATTGTTTCCATGTGCATACCAAGTCCATAGGAAAACTACCCCAATAACTTTAGGAGAAAAACGACTTAAGCTGTTGTGATACGGGCATCTACTTCACCGTCATTCATGTCGTCAACTGGACGAGGAGATATGGCTGCACACAGTTGCCTGTTCGGATCTCGCCGGCTGAGACATGCACCTTGGGAAGAAGAAGTATCGCCAACCCCACTTCGACTGCACCTTCAAGTGTTACCTGTGTGTTCATGTTCTCAAGCAATGTGGAAAAGGTCGAGCGGTGGAAATATGGACGTCGGATTGGGTGGCCCAAGAGCATGTGACCTCAGCATATCGGCAGTGGAAAGGACCTTATGAAAGAACCACACAGTCCGGATTCTACGTACAGCATTGAGTAAAAGTCACGTGGTTGTGCATTGTATTATCATAGATCATTGAAGATTAAAGAAGAGAAAATACATCGTGGATTCCAAACAATTTTCACTCTAGTAATATGCAGTAAGGAATATGACCACACTCGCCAACAGTGTGGCAGGCCATCTTTTGTATGTATGTGTCGGGTNATCACATCAAAAAGTTCCGGGCTCATCTCCGGGCGAGCTATGGATATGTGTGTTTTCTTTAAAGGCATGTCCATGTGTGCCACTATCTGGTTAGCGTTCCGGATGAAAAATATAAACAGTCATTAATATCTTCGGTTAATGTCTGTATTTTTCGGGTGTTGAGGGGGGTAGTGGATGGTTACACAATGAATCCATCCACTCCTTACCGCCACGATTCTGCAANGGATGGTTACACAATGAATCCATCCACTCCTTACCGCCACGATTCTGCAAAGGAAGGTTTTGTATTATCAGTGTTGTACAAAGTAAAGCTCCGTACCTAATGGTGTTATTGCCTTTTCTTATATGCGACCCTTATTATATGACCTATGGTATGAATGGTTCATGTCGCTACATTGAACACCAAGCTCACAGCTCATAGGGTGAGACGAGACAAGTGTTACGTCAGGTTTCATATACAGCAAATAAAAATAATATTTATTTGACTCGCCTGAACTCATAAAACAATACAGGTCTGGAAAGGCTAGCTTAAGTTAAAAGTAAAAAGTCGTTAATGCTTCAACAAATAGACATTTCTTAAATGTCCCCTACGATTATGTTTGTATGACTACAAGCTCACCTTTGGGCACTGTAACGCCTCTAAAGAGCGCTGTCCTTTGTTCGGTGCACGTTACAACTTCCCTGACGTCAAAATGTCCGTCTCAGTGACACTTGGTCTTAAGATGGTCCTCCGCACACACTCAGGAGGAGTTCGAAGAGGCCAACACAACTGTCTGTTTGGTGCGGGAAGAGAAGCAGACGAGCAGTGGAAAGAGCTGCCTCAACAGGATGATTGGCTCGGCAGATATGAGTAATTTATTTTCATAAATATTTCACGGGAATGTTTTCGTTCACGCGTAATTCTCGAGCGATATTTTAAGCTGTGTTGGTACCCAACCGTTACTTGAGATTTATTTGAAATTAAACGTTTCAATAAATATGTTCCTGATATTTGCTCATATGAAACTTTATAACTTATCATCAACTGCTGTAAAATGTTATGTTTTTTAATTTTATGTAACCTACTACTTACTGTTTTGTTATAATTTTGTGATGACTTATATGTTTTAACTAAGAATTTTCAACACTAGAACATTATTGATACTTTTATTAAAAGAGCTCCATAGAATGATACTATTAGTTTCATGATAATTAAGTTGCATTGTTTCCATGTGCATACCAAGTCCGTAGGAAAACTACCCCAATAACTTTAGGAGAAAAACGACTTAAGCTGTTGTGATACGGGCATCTACTTCACCGTCATTGATGTCGTCAACTGGACGAGGAGATATGGCTTCACACAGCTGCCTGTTTGGATCTCGCCGGCTGAGACATGCACCTTGGGAAGAAGAAGTATCGCCAACCCCACTTCGACTGCACCTTCAAGTGTTACCTGTGTGTTCATGTTCTCAAGCAATGTGGAAAAGGTCGAGCGGTGGAAATATGGACGTCGGATTGGGCGGCTCAAGAGCATGTGACCTCAGCATATCGGCAGTGGAAAGGACCTTATGAAAGAACCACACAGTCCGGATTCTTCGTACAGCATTGAGTAAAAGTCACGTGGTTGTGCATTGTATTATCATAGATCATTGAAGATTAAAGAAGCGAAACTACATCGTGGATTCCAAACATTTTTCACTGTAGTAATATGCAGTAAGGAATATGACCTCACTCGCCAACAGTGTGGCAGGCCATCTTTTGTATGTATGTGTCGGGTTTATGCATTTAGCCTAAAAAAGTTTAGCTAAAATAGTTTTGTCTAAAACAGGCATTTCATGAAAATGGTTTCATCTGAAGTCGTTCAACCTAACAGGTGTCTTTCTCAAAAGTTATTTCCCCTACAGTGATTTTGCTTAAGAGACATTCTGTCTTCAGGATTTTTTTTTTTAATTGTTTAGCTTATAAGACGGTTACCCTAAAAACTTTGCACCTTTATTTTTTTCCTATACCCACCTTGAGTCAACATGCGTTTTGCTGAAAATGCATTCCATCTACGACAGGTGTTTTGCAAAACCGGAATTTTAACCGAAAAATTATTTCTCCTGAAAGTAAAATATAGTACCAGTATTGTTTTCACCAAATATATTTTGAATATCGATATCTTACATTTCTTGGTTCATATTTGTAACTTTCAAGAAAATTGTATAGCTACTGGCGAAACTGTTTTAGCAGATTCATATATTTCTGTAAGGCCGCAGCACAAGTTCATTCCCTTGTGGCATCTAGCACGTAAAACGGAGGAATAATTAGCTCTCAATATTTTGGCAAGATAGCGCACCAAACTCTTTTTTAAACGACTTCACGAAAGGTTTGTGAAAAGGCGATATCGTATGATGTTCAGAGGAAACGATCTCTCCGTTTTAAATGCGAAATTCAGTACATTGACCAACGAAAATAATTTGAATAAATTTCTACTTTGTAAGTTTATAAAAATTTTCAACTATTATTAACAGTAGACGATTACAAATGTACGTTTATCGCTCTGTTCAATGATTCGTTTTAAAAAATTTGTGGCACTACGTCCCGAAATTTATTACAACGTTATTATAATAATTTGATGACATCGTAAACTTTAGTCCTTGTATATCTTCAAACAGTTACATAATATCCAGCAATTAAGTGAACTTTGTGTAATTTTTCTAATAAGCATGTGTTATTTATCCAACTAAGAGAGAGCACAACACTCTCAGGAGCCATTTTAGACTCTAGGCCNTTTCTAATAAGCATGTGTTATTTATCCAACTAAGAGAGAGCACAACACTCTCAGGAGCCATTTTAGACTCTAGGCCTTGTTGTTATCGGACTTGTATTTAACTGGCGAGAAGAATTAGTTAGAAACGGAATAATATGGCGAAAATTAATATATACAATGCNATCGGACTTGTATTTAACTGGCGAGAAAAATTAGTTAGAAACGGAATAATATGGCGAAAATTAATATATACAATGCACCTGAATCCCTCTGGCAGGGCACATTTAATAATAATAGTAAAATTCGAAGCCAAAATATTTAAGCGCTTAGACAATGTCAGTAATAAACAAAGATTAATTTAATTTAGAACTGAAAATAAATCCTAAAACACTAAATATTCCTTCCTGTAATTGGTCCCATGGTACCACATCAACGGTGACGCGGTTTGAATTTTACTTTTTATTAATAATCGGACAAGGCTAGTCAAATAAAATCTTTAAGTGTAAGACATATTTTCAAATATATTCAAAATTATTTGACAAACTTTGTTCGATAAAATTTTTTTTGGCATTTTTCGTATTGAAATTGTGTTGTTAAATATATTTGACAGAGATAATCTGACTTTGTGATAGATGCTTAAGCAATACCCTACGATCTGTCGGTATATAATACTAAAACCATATTCGCACTGTCAGGCTGTGGCTAAAATTTCGAAAGTCCGAAGTGGCGGGTATCACTCTCTCCTTTTAACCTGCCGTCAAGACGGAAACCAAAACTTTCGAAGCTTGCTGTAAACGAGAGATGTCGTCGTTTATTTATTAATTTTTTTGACTCAGTGCTTAACAATACAACACGAAAGTTTACTACAAATCTTGACGTGGCCACTGAAAATGCCACCCTCGACGGGGATCGAACTCGTAGCGTGTGGGCACCCTCCGAATAACATCAGTGGCGTAAACAACAGGGGAAGAGAGGGTGTGTNGGGATCGAACTCGTAGCGTGTGGGCACCCTCCGAATAACATCAGTGGCGTAAACAACAGGGGAAGAGAGGGTGTGTTACCCCTTCCCATGATTTCGAAATGTTGCCAAGGTACCAACAAAACTGAGAATAAATTGACACCCAAACGATTTTGTTCACAGAGATTGACCGCGAAAATGTATATAATATGTTTCCGAGGTTGTGAAGTTGTTTGCCATTTTCTGCTTTTGGCTTACCTATTGCGCTGTGCTAATACTAAGCAGATTTTATTTTCTGCACTGTAAAGATTAAAGAACTACATAGATTAAACACGAGCCAGTGAAGGANAAACCACACGAAGGGGGGAGCAACAGGGCAGTCAGTTGAGAGATGTCGAGTCAGTCAGTCGCGGATCGAGCAGTCAGTCAGTCAGTCAGTCGGAGTCAGTCGAGGATCGAGAATGCATTACGACGTCGACCTCAGTCGGAGGCCATCAAACGGGACGTGTGGTGGGAAGAATTCGAGAAAAGTCAGTCAGACTTCGTCAAACAAGAAGGGTGTACCGGGAGCCGAGAGAAAACGAGTTCGCCAAATGCATCAAGACGTGGACCTCAGTCGGAGGCCGTCAAGCGAGACGTGCGGCAGGAAGCATCCGAGAAAAGCCAGTCCGACGTCGTCAAATGCAGAGTCCTGCGTGGACCCGAGAATGAGGAATTTCGAGAACAGGCGTCGGGACGCCCCACCAAGCCGCCAGCCAGCCGAGGGAAGACAGCGCAGCAGTGTCAGATAAGTAGTTCTACACCAAGTGTGAAGAATCTTCCCCCCCCCCCCACGACGCCAATCGCGGCGTCAAACCATACGTAGCCTACATAGAAAAAGGGGAGGGNAATAAAACTCGATTATGTGAACACACATATATAGTGTGATTTATTAGTAAATTGGACCTAGAGACAACAGTGTCGACGTATTCCTACGCCCTATCACTGAGGGTTAGCATTAAGTGCTGGCGCCTCACGCCGCAGAGCAGAATCAATACCTACTTCCAAACCTTAGCATTTGGCAGGTATCAGGGTTTATGCATTTAGCCTAAAAAAGTTTAGCTAAAATAGTTTTGTCTAAAACAGGCATTTCATGAAAATGGTTTTATCTTAAGTCGTTCAACTTAACAGGTGTCATTCTCAAAAGTTATTTCGCCTTCAGTGATTTTGCTTAAAAGACATTCTGTCTTCAGGATTTTTTTTTAATTGTTTAGCTTATAAGACGGTTACCCTAAAAACTTTGCACCTTTATTTTTTTCCTGTACCCACCTTGAGTCAACATGCGTTTTGCTGAAAATGCATTCCATCTACGACAGGTGTTTTGCAAAACCGGAATTTTAACCGAAAAATTATTTCTCCTGAAAGTAAAATATAGTACCAGTATTGTTTTCACCAAATATATTTTGAATATCGATATCTTGCATTTCTTGGTTCATATTTGTAACTTTCAAGAAAATTGTATAGCTACTGACGAAACTGTTTTAGCAGATTCATATATTTCTGTAAGGCCGCAGCACAAGTTCATTCCCTTGTGGCATCTAGCAAGTAAAACGGAGGAATAATTAGCTCTCAATATTTTGGCAAGATAGCGCACCAATCTCTTTTTTAAACGACTTCACGAAAGGTTTGTGAGAAGGCGATATCGTATGATGTTCAGAGGAAACGATCTCTCCGTTTTAAATGCGAAATTCAGTACATTGACCAACGAAAATAATTTTAATAAATTTCTACTTTGTAAGTTTATAAAAATTTTCAACTATTAATAACAGTAGACGATTACAAATGTACGTTTATCGCTCTGTTCAATGATTCGTTTTAAAAAATTTGTGGCACTACGTCCCGAAATTTATTACAACGTTATTATAATAATTTGATGACATCGTAAACTTTAGTCCTTGTATATCTTCAAACAGTTACATACTATCCAGCAGTTAAGTGAACTTTGTGTAATCATTCTAATAAGCATGTGTTATTTATCCAACTAAGAGAGAGCACAACACTCTCAGGAGCCATTTTAGACTCTAGGCCTTGTTGTTATCGGACTTGTATTTAACTGGCGAGAAAAATTAGTTAGAAACGGAATAATATGGCGAAAATTAATATATACAATGCCTGTAAGGACCTGAATCCCTCTGGCAGTGCACATTTAATAATAATAGTAAAAATCGAAGCCAAAATATATAAGCGCTTAGACAATGTCAGTAATAAACAAAAATTAATTTAATTTAGAACTGAAAATAAATCCTAAAACACTAAATATTCCTTCCTGTAATTGGTCCCATGGTACCACATCAACGGTGACGCGGTTTGAAAATTACTTTTTATTAATAATCGGACAACGCTAGTCAAATAAAATCTGTAAGTGTAAGACATATTTTCAAATATATACAAAATTATTTGACGAACTTTGTTCGATAAAATTTTTTTTGGCATTTTTTCGTATTAAAATTGTGTTGTTAAATATATTTGACAGAGATAATCTGACTTTGTGATAGATGCTTAAGCAATACCCTGCGATCTTTCGGTATATAATACTAAAACCATATTCGCACTGTCAGGCTGTGGCTAAAATTTCGAAAGTTCGAAGTGGCGGGTATCACTCTCCCCTTTTAACCTGCCGTCAAGACGGAAACCAAAACGTTCGAAGCTTGCTGTAAACGAGAGATGTCGTCGTTTATTTATTTATTTTTTTGACTCAGTGCATAACAATACAACATGAAAGTTTACTACAAATCTTGACGTGGCCACTGAAAATGCCACCCTCGACGGGGATCGAACTCGTAGCGTGTGGGCACCCTCCGAATAACATCAGTGGCGTAAACAACAGGGGAAGAGAGGGTGTGTCTTACCCCTTCCCATGATTTCGAAATGTTGCCAAGGTACCAAAATAACTGAGAATAAATTGACACCCAAACGATTTTTTTCACAGAGATTGACCGCGAAAATGTATATAATATGTTTCCGAGGTTGTGAAGTTGCTTGCCATTTTCTGCTTTTGGCTTACCTATTGCGCTGTGCCAATACTAAGCAGATTTTATTTTCTGCACTGTAAAGATTAAAGAACTACATAGATTAAACACGAGCCAGTGAAGGATCAACGCTTGGCCATTCTTCACACATACCAGTAGCATGATGACGGTTCTGACGTCAGTGATATGTGTCGCGAGTTTGTTAATAACCGACAGAGGTGTAGCAGTGACAAACTACCAAGCTTCTATTCGGAAGGACCAGTGTTCGATTCCCGGCCCGGCCATCCTGTCTGCGGTTTTCAATAGTTTCACGAAATCCCTCCAGGCGAAAACTGGGATAGTTCCTTAAAACACGCTCTGGTGGATTTCTTACGCAGTCCGGAATGTCTAGTGATCCCCTGCTAAGACTTTGTCTTTGTTCGAGGGCATTCGAAACACTTAATAAATGGATGTTTGAGAAATAATACCTTCTTACTTAACAATATTTTTGCTGTAACCGTTTATGAGAAGGTATTACTGTTCTTGTATGTGGGTAGATAGGGCTTAACGTCTCGTCGACAGCGAGGTATTTAGACACGGAGCAAGTTGTTCAGTGAAGAGAGAGCGGGGAAGGAATATGATAAAGATGGCCGGACAGATATTCGAACCCAGGTTCTCCTGAATGCATGCCCGAAAGTTAACCACTGCGCAACCTTGCTCTGTTGCTGTTGTTGTGCACACATTGCTTTATATGGCCTACCGATATTTCATTATATTTTATACTATGTGTCATTTAGGTATTTATCACTACTTAATTATATTTTATACCACCTAACATTTAGGTGTTGAAGGCGTCGAAATGAAATTCGTAAAGGTATTAGGAGACGTGAAAGAGGGAGCAGAAGGGATCGCCACCTCTAGAGCCATTGTCTCACTACTGGTGCAAGCAGCCGTTACATTTGGCGGAAGGAACTGGAGTCTAGTGCTGGGGTTTTGGTTGGCGCTCAACATGGATGTCTTGAGCGTTGGCAACTGTGTAATGAGGTGAAGATGGAGTGGCGTCGGAATACAAGGGTGGGTCCGCGGGAGTGGCTCGACATAACACGCCTGGCGACAGCGACGTCCGCCGCCTTTTCGTACGTGGCGGGCCCGGCTGACCACACCGGTAATCGAAGCTGATTTGCCCTGGTGGGAGGCGAGTAGTTACTTACACCACAGCAGATCGTACGCAAAACATGAAATTCGTAAGAAGAGTTTAAAAAAGCCTAAGAGACTGGGAAAAGGCTTGCTCCTCGTATGTCGGAGGTGTTGTTTGGACAGGGGCTGAACCAGCGGTGCCGTGTAGTGGGTAGAAGTAGAGAGAGAGATGACAGAGCGTATTTGCATGCCGCGATGTAGAATGTGGTTGGCGAGGAACTGGAGGAGTGGCAGTGTCGGAGGCGTGTGCGGGACGCTCTAGTTGAGCTCGTTTGCCGCGGACAGGAAGCGGACAATCGCCCGACAAGTGTCGGCTGCTTCCTTCCAGCAGTCAGCTCCGCGACTGATTCCCACCAGCCACGCGTGTCTTGTACGACCGCGGCCACACTGCCCGGCCGACACAGCTGACAACTGCGCAGTGCTTAGGCTACACTCACTATAGTCCGTCGCATCCGCTAGTCGTCCGCCCTTTTGTCACGTCATCTTCAACCTATCGCAGAGCAACTTCTTTTTCTACACGTCCATTCGTCAAATATTTACCAAACGTTAACATTTGACGGACGGACGGATGAACCACCGCCTTCTGACGACATTCCGTAGACGTGCATACGCACTTTCAAATAAAATGCAAGACGGTGGATCTGTGTTTACTTATTTTTGCTGGCAAATTCAAAAATGTAAAATGTAAAAAACTTTATTACATAAAAAAATTATTTTTCCAAAAAGTTTCTTGTTAAAAACGTATTTCCTATCAAAACATACATCCAACGAAAGAATGTCACACAGAAATTTTGCCGCACAGAGGGATTGACGGACGACGGATTGTTGTGAATCGCTTTCAACTGACGGACGAAAACGATAGACGAATGACTGCCGGGTGCGACTGATTATTTTCAGTCCAGTCTGACAGCGAGACAACACTGCATATGAGCTGGGAGCTTGTAACAAAAACAATTCACAATTAATACTATTATTCTATGTTCAGGAACAAAAGACAATTATTGGCGTGCGAGATCCATTCTGCACAGCAGTCGAGCGGACACTGCCGCAGTCATGTGTAGCAATGCTGCCAATAAGGTCCATTGTTACAATTATTGCTCGTGAATACAGAAATGAACAACATAGTCTGAGAGAACACTGGGTTTTTTCGCTTTTTTTGCATTTAGGGACAAGGCGGATGTCACCGTTCACCAGCGGGTTTTCTCGGGGCTCTTCCATTTCTTCCTTCCTTGCATTCCGCCACTGCTTGATCTTTGCCTTGTGTCACTCCCACAGGAGCTCAAGTTCTCGATATAAAAAATTTACAAAAACCTTTCAACATAATCTACATTTATTCATTTGACTTTGTTCGCACAATCGTTACAGTTTCTGCATTAAAAAAAATTTTCTCGCAGACGGTTTTTTATGGTCTTTCATGTAGCTTGCACTCAGGAGAGTCTTCACATAGCTCCCGACCACTTACTTTGCGCTATCAGAAAACTGCCTAGATACAAGTTACACCAAAGACTGTCAATTTGAGTTTTTAAACCCAAGAAGACTTTTCATCAGGGAGAAAAACTTGTAATCTCCCAAGTATACATAAATAAATGCTTATACTACTGGGGGAAATATTTTTGAAGATGAATTCAAGTACAATTCATATGGTTCCGATGGGCCGCAATTTTCACGGCACAAGCTAAACAAATCACTATATGTTAACTGTGACCAGCTGTCAGTGCAAAAAATTTCTTTTAAAATAAAACAGTATTATTTCTTAAACATGCATTTATGAAGTGTTTTTAGTTGCCACGAACAAAGACAAGGCCGTAGCAGGGAATCACTAGACATTCAAGGATACGTAAGTAATCGGCCAGGGCCTGTATTGACAAACTAACCCAGCATTCACCTGGAAGGATTTTGGGAAACCAGGAAAAACAGAAAACAGGATGGCCAGACCGGGGATCGAACATTGGTCCTTCCGAATAGACGCTTAGTGGTTAGTCACAGCGACACCTCTGTTGGTTATTTGCAAACTCGTGACGCATGTTACTGCCGTCAAAATAGTCAACATGATCCTGGTATGTGTGAAGAATGGTTAAGCATATGGCTGAATCTATGTAGTCCTTCGGTCTTCACAGCACAGAAAAAAATATGCTTAGCATTAGCAGAGGGCAGTAGGTTGACCAGAAGCAGAAAAAGAAGATACTGATACAACTAATGAGCCTACTTTCCTCAACATTGGTGAAATTAATTTTGAAATAAGTTCTTGAAAGCGCAGTTGGTAGAAAGGACTTGACATCTCGTAGAAAGCAATTTCATTAGAAAAGAAAACCAGAAACACATGTAATCGTAGTGAGACATTTACAAATACTCACGTTCCCATCCCGGGACTCGAAACCAGAAAACCTCGTACCACAAGCTAGCGTGCAATAAACTGCACTACGGAGGTCGGATTAGGAGCACCAACTTTGGATTTAATCAGTATTACGTTTCGAATGATAGGGTTTACTGACCTTAAATATTTACATTGCCATCATGTTGAAAATAAGTGACTAAGCAACTTAAAAAAATAAGTTTACATGGCCTACCATAGCGCCACTTGTGTGAAGAACTTGGTGAGAATCTTTTTATTGGTCGCTGAGATATAACATAAAATCCTTTATTATACTATAAGCTTTTACCCGCGGCTTCGCCCGCGTGATTATAGTAACAAACTTATATGGAGAAATAACGGTATTTGTTAGTAGACAGGCACTGATCATAAACACAGAACAGAGCACTAACAATGTCATTTATTAGTGCTAGAATCGCTCTTTTACATAGCCACTGGTCGTTATTTATATTTCTTTGTAGATCGGGGCAAACGCTAGCAATCAGTTCCCTATCACTCTGCACCGAATAACTAAAATCCCCCGTTCGTAACACACAGCCCTCGGCATCTTTTTCTAACCGCCCATCTCTAATTTTTAATAGTATATCAGCATAATGTCCTGTATCAACGTCATTGTAGAGGTGTACTCTCATATTTGTCGTCAAGATGAAATTCTTGGCATTTGCCCAAAAGCTTGACGACTTGAGACAGGCTTGATTTCCTCTTCCTTCCCCCTGCTACCCTCTGAATCTCCGGTAGAGTTTTGTGGAAGTCGCCATCCAGTAATACAACCATTCCTCCCATAATGTCTGTATTGTTTTGAATATTCTGTAGAATTCAGTTTAGAGCCTCTATCGCTTCTTTGTATGACATTGTGCTATCTCTGTACCAAAAACCACGTCGATCTGTTGCTCCGTTGCGACGTCGTCCCACACTTACAACTTACATTGACGCAGCATTATACCCCAAGCGCTATTTTTACTAAATTATTTTTCCTGAGGGAATGAGATATTTTTTCAGGATAAAAAGTAGCCTATGTCACTTCCCGGCCCTCCAACTAACTCTGTACAAAAAATCACGTCGATCCGTTGCTCCGTTGAGACGTGAAAGAAGGACAAACAAACAAACACACTTTTGCATTTATAATATTAGTTAGGATTTGGTGTTATCGTGTCTCTGTACGCGATGCTTCTAACATATATTGTTAACATAAAAAGTTTGGTTGAATTCGGTTAAATTGTTTAACATACTCTATGTGGCAAACTGATCTAATTATTTACGAAGCCGCCATTTTGAACAATTTTGTCTGGCCCACACAAATTATGTAAGTTTACATTACCTTCTTTTGCATTTATGGTGCACAATTCGGTGGAAATTAGTTAAAATGTTCTATAAAGATGGCAAAAGTGTTAAATTTTTCAACTGGAACTAGTTTTAAAAGATATTGAAAAAATCACATTTCTCTGTGCGTAATTGATACTTCTAATGAATCCTGTTAGCCATTATTGATAAGATATTATATGCAGTGTGTAACATAGATATTATGCACTGCTGTTTATTGCATTGTGTGCCAAGAATTTGATTTGGAAGTAATTTGTTATTTTTTTATCCCAGCGAATTAACGGTCGTAAGCGAATTAACCTGTAAAACCTAGGAATGACTAGGTAATAACGATATCAGTTACACATGCCTCTTCAATTATACAACACATATATGATTGCAAATCTATGGTCAGTTTTGGAGAATAAAATAGCAATATCACGTGTTGTCGCTGCAATGCACCTCTTTCAAAAGCGGCGTTGATGCGAGATGCGATAGGCTTTGAACTGACAGCCAATATAATTGAAAATATTACTGCAACGGGCGAATGTAAAAGTAAGAGTACTCCGAACACATATTAGGTGATACCCTGACACGCCACAGTCTGCTCTCCACTCTGTATGTGATCTACAGGATGATGGAGCGCCAGATCGCTTGGTCAAACTTATTGCGTAAATGAACTGAACACATACTCAGGGGTGAAATCAGGCGGCTAATAAAACACATCTACTTTTGATTCGGTTAGCTAAACAGTTATTTTATTGCCTCATTATGTCACTCATTATATTGGTATGGTACACTGCATTCTTGGGTTCCGCTTCCTTCCCCCTTCCCTTACCCGTCGGAGGCCTACAGGTCAGAGTTTTAGTTCATAAACATCGGGGAAAAGTGGTTGGATTTGGAGGCGCGGTTACTTAACTGAGCTGCCACTGTGTGCTGGTTTCGTCTCGGCTTCGCGTCCCGGGAAGTCGTGTTGGGGTGTCTCTCGGCGACCTCGGCGCCCGTCCTGCGATGTCTCTCCGGTGCTTACGTCCCGGCCGTCCAACTGGGTCGCACCCCTGGTGCTGACCTCGCGTCTCTTGAGTCCTCGGGATCGACTGATCTCTCCACCTCCCTGCTGGACTATATTCCATCCCCTAGAGGAATTCCCTACATCATTGGCCACCCGATTTACGTCAGAACTTCGGCGTGCGTCATTAGAAGGAAATATTCGGGGGACGTCGGTATGAGCATTTGACGCACGTTATGGCAGGTTGTGAAATCGTCGCTCTGTTCTCTGGCTAGACACGTCATGCGTCAACCCTATACCCTAATTTATATTAATATATATTTACATACACACATCTGAAGTTATTCTGAATATTTTTGGTATAATCTGCATTTTTTGTACTTATTATTTACTGTATAGAAAATGATTACACTTCCATTGTGGTTATGTGTTCACCGTGTGTTTGACAAAATAATAAATGTTTTCAAAATAATATAGTGGAAATAATGATATTAAGAACAAAACCAACTTGTATGAATACTTTTTTGGAATTGTACGTTACAGAAACTAAATTTAACTTGGCGCTTGCAACGAAACCGTCTCTACCGTTTTAAATTTTTTCACTCACTCGCTTCAACTTTGGATGTTTCTTTCAGTCTGTTGAGAAAGAAAAACACACTGGGGAATACAAGTGAAGTTTGAGCTTACCGCTTTTAAAGCTGTATGGAACATACAGTATTATTAATGTAATTTGATGTTTAAAGGGTATAGCAAACTTTATTTAAAACTCATAACAGTAATTTTATTTTAACTGTCACGTCGAATTTGCGCGAAACAATTAAAACCCAAGGAAATAATTGCTTCTTTATTTCTTGTATTGCCGAAGTAATCATTCCAGTTGCTTTGAAGATATCTTTAAGTGCTGCTGGGAAAAGAAGTCTGCCATTCTAAATATTTACTTTACTCTTAATGTATTCTGACGCACGACGTCTGAACCAAATTACTTTAGCGTTTAGAGGGAACTCGATCATCTGTATTTTTGTGGTGAGAACTTTTTCTTAAAACAGCACTCANCAATTACTTTAGCGTTTAGAGGGAACTCGATCATCTGTATTTTTGTGGTGAGAACTTTTTCTTAAAACAGCACTCATTACTGTTTCATTTGTTAAATTACAGTATCGTTTCTAGTCACTTGTTGAGAGTTAAGTGCATACAATATGTTAGCAGTTTAACTATTAAAAGTGAGTTCGAATAAGAAAACAGACATGAATAGCTACATAAACTCTAGTGAATTCACTTTGTTCTTTCTAAGTAGGCGAGTAGGAAAAAAAAGGTTATTTTTTAAAATGCGTATTGCTTAATTTATAAATATTGTGTTATTATTTCCATTCAGCTTGCGGCTGTACGAGCATCAAGTCTTTGCATGGTCATCCACAACAAACCTTGGCTACAAAAATTGTTCAACAATAATTACTGTGCTTCCTCACAACAAAATATAACAATTCAAGTTTTGGTGCTTAAGTGTTTTAATTTGGGAAGTACGCCCTTAAGAAAACTTTAAACCTTACACTTTTACAGTAAAATTTCAGCAAACTTTTTATCTGTTATAGAGCATGTTTCCAAGTTGTTACATAAAAACAGAGCGAAAAAAAATTTTTTTTTAGTTTACCGATGGTATAAAGAATGCGTTGCCAAAAGCTACAAGTATCTAGTATTTAGATATAAATTCACAGCTTAATTATGTTCTACTTGTATAATAAATGCAGTAAAAAACAGTACTTGGGAAAATAATTGTTCAATTCGCTTCCCTAAATTAAAAAAAATTATGCAACTACGTAAACAATGACTGCGTGTGTCAACAGAGAGATAACTGCAAAAAATATTGCTGCTTCTTGACGTATTATATGAAAGAAATCGTTAAAGTTATTTGTGATTTAAAATGTAACTATCAACGAAATACACTTTAGAGCAACAGCTGGAGCAACATCCACATATTTATGTTAATAACAGATCCACGATCTCACTTGAACGGCGCTTGAGCACTAGTCGCTGGGCCACAGTTGGCAGAAGGATACGCAGTGGGCTGGAAGGAGAACTAAGCAATGACCGCAGTAATACTTCCACTTGTTTCATTTTTTTGACGGAGTTAAAGCATATCTCAGATAGTGACTACAAATAAGAAAATTGTCATTCTAATCTGCGCTACCAGCTCGATCGAAAATTCGACAGTTCTTCTTTTATGTTTCATAATTTTAATTACTGTTTTGTGTTGCATACCATAACCCTGTAGCGGATGTTTGTGTAAAGCACAGAGCTCGAACCGAAGTGTTATCATTTGCTGTGAAGTGTTGTTCATTTTCTGTGAAGTGTGAAAATATCTAAAATATTTATCTGATTGTATTGACCTTTTTCAGCCAACCTCGTCAAGCGTCTACTGCAAGTAACAAAATAATATATAGTGGCAAAAATAGTGTAATTTGTATAGTTATTTGTGTTTTACCTAGCATACGTGTGTTCACACAAAATGGACGCATAAAACTAATTTTATTTAACAATAAAAATATTTCAAAAATACTTTTTTAATCTTTGAATTTAAGAATAATTCAAAAGTATCTGCCCGAATAGTTTGGAGAAATATACATTAGGGTGGGCATGAATACGTATGTACTTAAATAGTATACATAACTGACTTTTTGACACAGCATAAATTGACTGTACTCATAGTCGAAATGCGAAAAATAACCAAACAAAGAAACAAAACGAATAATTAATAAATCCCAGGCAATGAATGAAAAAAAGGTAGGCACAAATTAATAAAGAGACGTGGCAACGTTAACATTACATATGAAACATATGAAAGATATGAAATTGGCAAAAATGCAGATCTTAATTAAGGGTTTCGGAATTACTCAGCCGCGGATAGTTTGAACTTCGTCACGGCGGCTCCGCTGGTACAAGACACTTTTTCATATTTAAAAAGTGATAGGGAACCATATCGCAATAGGGGCCGTTCTTCGGTAACGGCGGCCGGTTATCTTTATACTCCACAGTGCAATATGTATTTGATCTAAGAACACGTGGCGTTTTACTAGTGCGCATTGCTCTATATCAGCGTTTCCTAACCTTTTCCAGCCACGGACCCCTCGGAAATCAAGTCAGTCTCGCACACCGCCCGCTGGCGCACGTTCGTCGTGCTAAGTAAGCGTAGCGATTACGAGACTTTTGGTGGCATTTATTTATTATTGTTAAATGGTCCAGAGATGACACTGCGAACCCTCACACATATACTCGCGGACCCCCAGGGGTCCGCGGACACCAGGTTAAGAAACACTGCTCTATATGATAGCTTTTCTTCTTGCAGTGCCGTAATGAATGGCTTCGATTTTAATTACTATTTTCTTAAGCATGTCGTGATCGGTTCAAGTTTCGAAGAAGAATACTATGCGATACCGTGAAAGTCACTCTCGTGTGAATTTTTTATTCCTTTTTTTTACTGCATTTCACAGTCGGACAAAATTACTTAATAATATTTTACCAAGTGAGTGACTATTTTCTGTAACAGAAACTTGGTCCCTCAAATCAACTATTTGTGATCGCATTTTGTATCTCCTTCAAATTAACCGGGGTAAATTTTGCCGATAATTTGAGCTATTTCAATAAAAACTTTGCGTATGTACATACAGAAATACGACACTTATTCATTTCGAACCCATTTCAAGAAATTCGATATTATTATTAAAAAGGCCAAGAATAATTTCACGGCTATCCTATTTTTTATCACTTAATGATTTAAAACATCATCGAAGTCAATAGCTTCGTTTCTTTCAAATGTGGTTTATGTAGTGCAATTCTTTCAATTATATTAAGTGTAGTGTAGTGCAAAATACTGTTATGCACAGTGGTGTGCACTGCTGTGCTTTGCAGATTCACCAAAATTATCTATTGATTTATGTGCGCAAACCTAATTTAATGGAAAGACGTTTCTGCAGTATTCGCACAATGAACTGTTAGAAAGCAGCTTTCCAGTGAAGGCAATGGTTAATTGGTTGGATTATAGAGCATCATTTTTATTAATTCCTTCCATTGTTCCCGAATGTGTTTCATGTCGCAATTTTCTGATGACAGTCGAAATAAACTAATACTTAAGCACAATACCCAATGTTTATTTTATATGTACTTGTACAGATATCATAAGGTGTTCCCAAATATGTGTTTAATGGTCGGGGAGTGGCTAGTGCACAACAAAACAACATAATATATAATAATATGTCCTAAAGTCGATAGTTTCCGAGTTACAGACCTTCCAACATTGTACTGCAACGGTAGCGCTCGCCACGCTAGTCGTCTTCGTCGGCTCCAACTCTGCACGGTGGTATGATCTATGCTCGGCTCGGACCCCCTCCCTTTTTACTCCCTGTTCTTCTTCTCTTGATTTCCTCTCCTCTTGTTAGTCATCATTTTTTTTATCTGGCCAGTTTATTGAAGTTGTTGCAAGGCTCGCGCTCCTTCTATTGTACGCCCTGTCGTCGGCTGAACGTGTTCCTGAAGATCTGCTGCAATGTATTAGATTGCCAATTTGTCGTCCAACGTACTAATTGCCGTGATGAGGCATTTTGTATTTTGTTTCGTCGCATAAGCCGCTGAGCGAGTGAGCTATTCAAAACGATGAGTCCTGGAGATGTGTTGGCTTGCTTATGCAGTAGGGTCAGCGTTTTTTCAAAATTTTGGTCTCTGTCACCAGTTTCAAATGGGTTTTGGCTTTAACTAGAACCTAGTGTTTCTGTGTTTATTCTGTTTTAACGTGTTGCGTTTAGTCTTGTTTGCTGCCCAAGAATAAATTCGTTTTTAAAATGCTTCATGTCCACGGCTCTCGCATTGAGCGTAGTCAATCTTTTTAAATAGTTATCGTTCATTGATATTTCATTCGGTAGGAGCTCTGACGAGTCATTTGACTGCCACCTCCGGAATTAAAATTCTATGTAGTATTTAAAAAAAAATAATATTTTAACGTGTTGGTTTTATGAAAAGGAGGCTTTACTGCGCACATAAAGCTGCCCTCCTTTTTTAATTGCTCTTATTTTCAGTCTAGTCGTATATAATGCTTTAATTGTTTTCTGCAATTAATAATTGTTTAGAAATAATATTTCATCAACAGAGCAGTTTATAATATTCATGTCAAGTTTTAATGTTTGTGTGGATCTGAAAAGAAAGGTATTATAATTGTCAACAATACTTATTAATTGTCAAGTTGCTATGTTCTAAAATCAAGGGTGCTGCTTATTATTTCATGTATATTTTATTGGTTTAATATGTGCATCACAACTGAATTTCGTGTGNAAAATCAAGGGTGCTGCTTATTATTTCATGTATATTTTATTGGTTTAATATGTGCATCACAACTGAATTTCGTGTGTATATTATTTGTGTTTCGGCACAGTACGACAAGTAATGTTACCAGCTGGAATGGTGTGGGTTTTATTATCTGNGGTGTATATTATTTGTGTTTCGGCACAGTACGACAAGTAATGTTACCAGCTGGAATGGTGTGGGTTTTATTATCTGTCCTATTGTACTGTTGACAACTGACTCACTTCGAATGCCATGCGCTTACAACTCGCTGGCTCAGTGTTGCTCTGCACAAGGTACATTAGGCCTACACATGGAGGCTTACAGCAATCGGGAACTGGCGGACATGCACCTAATGTACGGACTTGCCGAGGATCGTGCGGTTACAACAAGACGGTTGTGTCAAGAATGTGCCGGGAAGACTACTACGAATACATATATTACATCGCTGCTACCAAAAAAAGCACACACATGACCTCCACTACCAGCATTAGCAGGGATGCCGTGTAGTCCTAAACGATGCAGAAACGAAAGTGGTTTATAAATGTGATTGTATCGTTTTTGGCTGCAAGGTATCATTGCTATGCCGGGTAGCGGTAATATTGAAATACGTTTTTTGTTTTCTAAGCCCCAGAATATTTCTGATCAAACTGTATATTTTATAAAGCAGATTGATGTGATATTTATGTTTGTGTCCGAACCTCACGAAGCTGAGCTCTATTCTTCTATGGATATCGTGTTCAAGGACACCGAAATACAATAGTTATAAGGCTTCNACCTCACGAAGCTGAGCTCTATTCTTCTATGGATATCGTGTTCAAGGACACCGAAATACAATAGTTATAAGGCTTCTCTTTCTTCTCTGGCTCGCGCCATGTTTTTCTCTTATCGGACTGCCAGTTAAATCTCTCTTCAAAAAATTCATGCAGCCCCTTCGTATTTATCGATTATCTCAAAATATTCAGCAATGGTATTGGCGGATAAAGCGATAAAGTTGTACTTAAAGTTTAGTGTATTACTTCTAAAAATTCTGGTTAAAGAAATATCCGAAACACCTAAAAATTCAGAATATATCAAAAAACCTGTAAACAAAACAAAAATGTACAAAAAATGGAATATTATCTCCCCTAAAATGAAAAAAAATTTGATGAAATAGTGTCTAAATGGGTTTCTTCGACGTGGTCTTGGCACGCCTTCGCGCAATTCGCGAGAGGATACAGAGCACAGTTCAGCAGTGCTCTCCTCTTATTCGGCGGGGACTGGTGTGTGTGCGTGACGAGGCGTCGTAGCTTCCTGCTGACCCAGTTNGCAGTGCTCTCCTCTTATTCGGCGGGGACTGGTGTGTGTGCGTGACGAGGCGTCGTAGCTTCCTGCTGACCCAGTTCGCTTGGGGCAACATGCCTGCTTGCTTGGCCTCTCACCGAAACTGATTCAATTGCGTCCACTGAGCGTCTCCTCGCGACGGCGGGCGAACAGGGCGTCTCTGAAAGGCAGCAACCAGACTCTGCTAGCGAGCCTTCTTACCTCGCGGCGAGAAGGGCNACCTCACGAAGCTGAGCTCTATTCTTCTATGGATATCGTGTTCAAGGACACCGAAATACAATAGTTATAAGGCTTCCCTTTCTTATCTGGCTCGCGCCATGTTTTTCTCTTATCGGACTGCCAGTTAAATCTCTCTTCAAAAAATTCGTGCAGCCCCTTCGTATTTATCGATTATCTCAAAATATTCAGCAATGGTATAGGCGGATAAAGCGATAAAGTTGTACTTAAAGTTTAGTATATTACTTCTAAAAATGCTGGTTAAAGAAATATCCGAAACACCTAAAAATTCAGAATATATCCAAAAACATGTAAACAAAACAAAAAATGTACAAAAAATTGAATATTATCTCCCCTAAAGTGCTGGGTAAATGAAAAAAAATTTGATGAAATAGTGTCTAAATGGTTTTCTTCGACGCGGTCTTGGCACGCCTTCGCGCAATTCGCGAGAGGATACAGAGCACAGTTCGGCAGTGCTCTCCTCTTATTCGGCGGGGACTGGTGTGTGTGCGTGACGAGGCGTCGTAGCTTCCTGCTGACCCAGTTCGCTTGGGGCAACATGCCTGCTTGCTTGGCCTCTCACCGAAACTGATTCAATTGCGTCCACTGAGCGTCTCCTCGCGACGGCGGGCGAACAGGGCGTCTCTGAAAGGCAGCAACCAGACTCTGCTAGCGAGCCTTCTTACCTCGCGGCGAGAAGGGCAGCTTCTGCTCCTTCCTTTTACATAGCATGCCTTTGCCTCGTTAACAACGATTCCCCTCGTAGATAATGAACATGACTACGGCGTTCTGTGCTTAGCTTCATCCTAATTATTAAGTAGTGCGCCAATTCAGTTTCAACTACAAAAACAAACTCAGTTGTTATATCGAAGGAATCTACCAACTGAAAACTTAGAATCGAGAACAGTCGCAGTATATTAGGACCGTTCTAGATTTTTAAATATCAAGGCATCACTCAGTATAATGAGGTCGGAGGATAAACTCAAAAAGGAGAAAGAATATCCGACTTCCTCAATGACGTAATTTGGAATAACAAATAACTAACCTACAGAACTTAATTTCAAAACAGAGTATCGATGTCCAATGTGAGACCAGTTCTAACATGTTTATCTGAAAATCGAAAAGAAATAACTAAAATATCAGGAGCTTGGAATAGAAAGGGCGAACCCGAAAAAAAGATACACATATATATATATATATAACATTTCCGTGAGTAGTACCATCTTCTGTAAGAACCTCGTAGTCTGATTTTCCTAGAGGAGCAAGGGCGAACCCGGGTCTGAAACCCTCCTCTCTGCATGTTTTCCATCAGAAATAACTCGTATTCGCCCTTGCTCTTCTGAGGAAAGTGTGTGTTTATCTGTTTGATGTGACCGTGTCCTTGAAGTAGTTACAGGAACGTGCATGTTTTATCATGTTTGACCCTTTCGACTGGATTTCTGTCTTTTCTTCTCTAATGTTTATTCACTTCAGTTTTAATCGTGACGTGCTCACAGACACTTGTCTGAACTTCCAGTTTAAGTTTTGAGTAGTTCAGTTTGAGATAATGAATGACGAACATCAAACGTCGCTAAAGAGACAGAAGAAACCTGAACAGTCGAAGACCAACAGCTGTAAAACGAAACGGAATTCTGGGGAAGCTTATGCATCAAGAAAGACGAAGCAAGACGTTCCTGTACGAACCATCGGACCACCTTGTACGAGTAAGTGTCCAAAGCAATGTTTTGACAAGTTGGGTACTGAAAAGATAGAAAATATTTTCTATACATTTTGAGAAAGTGGTAATTATGATCTCCAAAATGTTTATCTTTCAAAATTGTTGGAATGGGATGATCCTGTACATTCGGAGATTATAGACAGACCCAGTCGTAAACTTCGAACTATCCACTATTAAGTGTATGATAATGGTGAAAAAGTAGATGTTTGTCGTCAAGCATTTTTAAGTACTCATGGTGTAAGCGAAAAACGAGTGCGTACAGTTTTGGCAAAATTGACTCCTTCTGGGACAGTGAAAGTGAATGAAAGAGGAAAGAAACCTCCAGGTAATAAAATCTAAGGTGATCGTCTCCAGTTTGTTAATCATCACATTGAATCACTCGCCGCTGTTTCAAGTCACTACAGCAGAGCTAAAATCCCTTTCCGAAAGTACCTGCCACCAGGTTCTTCCGTAAGGGAATGTTATGAAGCTTACCGAGAATGGCTCCAGAAGTACCACACTGGAGAAACGCCTGTCTTGGAAAATTATTACCGCCGTGTATAGGTGAATGAATACAACATAGGTGTTAAGCGCCCAACTGTGTATGAATGTAACACGTGTGCAAAACTCAAGCTTGAAGTAGCCCAACTGAAAACCAGTGAATTGGATTCACCTCGAATATGCACTTTGGAGGCTGAACTTAAGGCTCACCTTGTGAGAGAAAAAGTAGCTCAGCAGATGATGGGAAGTCACAAAGGCAATACAGATGAAAGCATTGAAGTTATCTGTATTGATTTACAACAAGCTCTACCGACACCAAAACTAACATGCAATGCCCAGTATTACAAAAGAAAAATGTGGACTTACANGCTCTACCGACACCAAAACTAACATGCAATGCCCAGTATTACAAAAGAAAAATGTGGACTTACAATTTTGGGATTCGCAACATTGAAAATGGAAAAGCTACTATGTATGTTTGGGATGAAACGATTGAAAAACGAGGGTTTTGTGAAATTTCAAGATTTCTCAGTCATTATTTGGAAAACTTTATTTACGAACAAGTGAAAACCGTCATAATTTTCAGTGATAATTTGGAGACCAAAACAAAAATTTAAACATTGTTCTGTCCCTCTTGCGGCTCATTCATTCAGGCCGCTTTGAAACTATTAAACATGTTTTCTTGATGCCAGGACATTCTGAAATGGGTTGTGACCGAGATTTTGAACAAATTAAACAAACAATTAAGGACACTGAGGTATTTTCAAAAAAACATTACATTAATTTCATTGAGAGAACGAGACGTAAGAATCAGTTCCATGTTGTTGAAGTTAAACAGGAAATGGTAAAAGATTTCGATGTCCTTCAGACCATGGTAACGAAAACCAAACTAACTGGAGCCAAGTTCAAGGAAGGAAAAATCTTTGAATTTTCTAAACAATACAAAGTTGGATTCAAGATACAACACTTTTATAACACTAACTTACCTAAAGACGTACAACTGCAAAAAGGAAAAGACAGAGTTTACAGCCAAACACTTTTCAACTTATCGTCTACAGAACTTCCTGTGAAATACCCTGCACCACTCATATTGACTAATGAAAAACAGAAGGATCTTCAGGATCTCCTCGATTTCGTACCATTGCCATACAAAACTGAATTACAAGAAGCCTTTCGGGGACAAAAAGAAGATCTACTGATACCAGAGATGAATGAAGACAATGACAAAATTCATTATGATTGAACTATTTAGTTTTTTATTATCTATAATGATGTATTTTTCATTTGAAGTAACTTTTGTGTAGGTTTATATGGTCTTTTTCGAGTTTTGTGTATTTTTTTAATAAAGTTTTCAGATGTTCCTAAGTGTTGTTTAATTCTTCCTTTATTAATATCAAGGTTTTTGAAATTAATTAGGTACCTACCATAATATCGAACTTACATACTTAATACATTCGAAATACATACTGTTTCAATCCGGTTTTTNTTCTTAATGCATTCGAAATACATACTGTTTCAATCCGGTTTTTGAATCAGCAGTGATTAAAATAAAGATTTGCCCTCGCTACCCTGACCACTTACAAAACTATGAGCTTGATTTCTGAACACCCCAATTTCGGGATTTGCCCCTTCTCTTCCAAGCTCCTGATATGACAACTCTCACACAAACGTAATGAACACTTAAGAGCATACATGGCCAGAGAGGAAAAGTAATCGTACTATTGTTACAGGTAAGATAAAAAAAAACTTCACAGCGAAAAAGAAGATAATGGTGGAATACGCACGTCAGCAGAACTGAAGAAGAAAATCTTAGAAACTAAAACTAGGGAGAATAATCCAGAAGGACTAATATGACGTTTGACTAGGGGTTGGCACACATCTAGTAAGGATAAACTTAAGTGCGAAGGATGACAGACGGTAATCGTGTGGACGTATGTCTGGCCGGAAATGCTCCATGTATAGCAGTGCGGCAGAACCAACGAGTTAGAAACCTTCGCGTATGTCTTATTGTATTCTGTTTTACATCTAGCTGTTGCGTTTATGAAGGTTAAAGTTAACAAGCCTTTCTGATTACAATCTCTTCCAGATCACTCGACTACGACATGAAGATTAAANTTATGAAGGTTAAAGTTAACAAGCCTTTCTGATTACAATCTCTTCCAGATCACTCGACTACGACATGAAGATTAAATATTTAGTGGATGTGTCCCGGAATGCCAGAAAATAATCCCTTTGTCCTCCTTATCACAAAAACATAATACTNTAACAAGCCTTTCTGATTACAATCTCTTCCAGATCACTCGACTACGACATGAAGATTAAATATTTAGTGGATGTGTCCCGGAATGCCAGAAAATAATCCCTTTGTCCTCCTTATCACAAAAACATAATACTGTTACGTATCGGTGTTTTGCTTCACACGAGCGAGCGAAGAGTGTGAGGAGGACAGAGTAGTGACACGATATCGGGAAAAGGGTTATAATCCTCTTCTTTCCCCCCGCAGGCAGGAAAGGAGAGGAAACTGTTGTGGGTACCAGGTCCCCTGGTGCTACCCAGAGGTCCTTCAACAAAACAGACTGCTGACTTGCCACACATAAATAATTTGATCAACAGCCAGGCGAGATGGGCTAGCTGTCCCCAACCTGGGCTCGAGAAATTCTTAACAAATGGGAGGACAAGAACCCTCGCAAGGGCTTGTAATTTCCTCGCACTGAGGGAGTAGCGTCCCAGTGATGTAAACTGGGGCAACGAGCGATAATCCTGTCAGGGTTTGAAGTTATAAAGACGTGCCGCCGCGCATTCTTCCATGTGGTGCCCTGATAAACTCTTCGGAGGCTTACGCGCTCCTGACCTCTGGCAGACTGAATTTATGTATTTAACTGAAAAGTTTCCTAGTGGTTTACTGCCCTAGTTCCTCTCAGCTTGACTCGGGTTGCGGCGAACGTTCCAGGTCAAGGCCAGTGGCTATAAATAATCTTCGGAACTCCGAGCCAGGAGTTGAAAAGTTTATGAAAGTCGGGAGTCTGGGCGATCGTGCGATGTTAAGCGACGAGCTAGAAGAGCAACGAGTAGCCTCAGAAGTGACCAGCGGGAGGGAAATGTGTGACTTCAAGCATCATAGCAGTGAAGAGTGCGACTGGCAGACTGGACCATTGGACTGGATGCCTGAGTGAAAGACATTACAAATGGTGGCAACAGACAGACTGAAGTGTGTTAATGATGAGTAGGAGTTAATTGACTTTTACCAAAAAGAGACATTGTGGAAGACGTCAGTTAGAGTTGAAATGGACATTAAATGTTTCTTTCACTGTGAAATAAAAAGAATCATAGTGGAGATAGATATTATTATGATGTAAATAATACCTGTGTTAATAAATTAAAAATCAAATTTATTTATTTTATTGTAATTAAGACCTCCATCCCTCACAAGTTCAGATATGCTCCTCAGGGGTTTTGTAACAATATCTTAAATATTTAAGTCTATCGAATCCATTAACACCACGACAAGTCATAATGGGGTTTTNGGGGTTTTGTAACAATATCTTAAATATTTAAGTCTATCGAATCCATTAACACCACGACAAGTCATAATGGGGTTTTAATATTTGTTGCAGATTGCCTGATTTTCCAGGAAGACATCCGACAATTTTGGAGATACGTTTTCACTATTTAGTGGTTACTCGAATCAATTCTGTTCTCACATTAAAATTCTTNATCCGACAATTTTGGAGATACGTTTTCACTATTTAGTGGTTACTCGAATCAATTCTGTTCTCACATTAAAATTCTTCTTATATTCTCTGAAGAGACATAATACTATCCCTAAAATATGACAAAACCATTTATGCTATCTTTTAACTTGTGACTGAAAACCTATAGACATTCAAAGCTAATAAAGCATTTATGGACGAACGTATACGATTATATTTTTCTTTCTATGGGAAAAACAGTTTTATCGTTATGTTCATGCACTTGTTTCGTATAAAGCAATAAACACCGCACTTTGCTTCCTGCTCACACTGCCATACTAATAGAGCCCTGACACTTGTGAGCTAGGAGGAGTTGGCTGGTTCCCGGTGCTCGTAGAAAGGATTGTGAAGTGGTCGTCGCCACTGCTAGAACCAGACAAAGCAATCTACAGAAACCGAGGATCGAATTCATGAGCTCCCCGAGCTCCTCCACAAAAGGTGACAATACATTTTTGACCACGCGGCCATTTCGAGGGAACGAATAGACAAACTTTCATTTTCAGTTGTAGCCGCAAAGAGTGAGTCCCATTTTCAAAACGTTTTTACGGAGTCATCATGTCATTTTCAGGTCAACTGCTGTAACACCAATTTCCGTTTCGAGGGGTCGCTTTAACCTATCTTCGCACGGGAAACGTTCCACTTGCGAATTGCGAAAAAACAATAGAGGTTTTTTTGAGATGTCAGTTTAGAATAGATTAGTATGAAGCAACCCAAATTTCGAATTATTCTTTCTTAAATACATCGAAATGAGTCATAAATAATCCTAGTTTCCTCCCTGTTATCTAGAAAGTGGCAAGCGCAATTACTGAGAAAACTTTGGAGAAGGTTCTACCTACACATCGCACTTCGATTGTAAGGTTAATGAATAGATGAGCTACAGCTCAAATTAATGGATTAAGACATTTCTTTGGCGTTAGATTAAAGGCTAATATGCCAAACCGTTTTATATGTTATATATACATATGTGTGTATATTAAACCTATTTATAAACTTATTTGGCATTTTTATTTAATTTATATTGATATTATTTCACACGATTGTGTGATATCTTCAAATCTTAGGAACACAATTAGACGCTTGCACGCCCTTGAGTAACTTCTCTTGTTTCAAGCAACATTAATTTATCACGTAGGTTTTCTTCGCATGTTTCCGGTAACAAATTGTCGCCATGCCCACGAGAAAACTCATTTCTGTTCGTCCTTGCTGTTTGCGGAAGCTGAAGGAAAGGTCACAGCAAAGCTTCGCAGAGAGAAAAAAATGGAAGATCGTGACCACGTATTAAGCGAAGGTATTCAGGGGTCGCGTGCTCCTCTAGAGTGCATTGCCAGCGGCCATTTCCGTAGTGACTTGGGGTCGCTTTGATGGACGGCAAGTTGGCGAGGGGTGGGAGGAGTTTTCCCGAGATCTCCGCACATAGCCGCGGGCTACACTCCGCTTCCTACATCCCAGCACTATTCCCACAGCTAATGTATTCCATCGCATTGTGTAGTGTCACCAAATATTTATCATGCATATTTCTCTCAACCGACTGATTTCAAAAGGAAAATTTCTTGGATGATCACCTTGGCCCAGTGGGGATATTAGAGACAAAGGATGTGCCTTGGTTACCTACCTCGAAACACATGGGTCNGATGATCACCTTGGCCCAGTGGGGATATTAGAGACAAAGGATGTGCCTTGGTTACCTACCTCGAAACACATGGGTCGCGTGTTAGATTCGAGTGTGGCCCATTTTACAAATAACAGATTTCTTCAACTATAAGTACGACTAGACTAAGATAAAACAAGTGGATGAGAAGTTAACTTAAAAGGGAGAGGTTTGTTTGGTTCGTTAGCGATGTAGAGAATCTCTCTCAAGTGATTTGACTTAACACAATACTTTTTATGGAAACTGCTTTATTTTCAGGCAGCACTTCAAAATTTGTATTAACTTTACAAACAGGTTGGTTCAATATCATATTAAAGTTGTGCATATAGACNTCAATATTATATTAAAGTTGTGCATATAGAAGAAATAATAAATTAAGACATATATTTACAATATACGCTCGAAATGGCTACAAGACATACAGAACTAATAAAGAGTACACAAATAAAACTATGTATTTACAACATATGCTTGAAATGGCTTCCTTGTTCTGTAATGCATGCGCGAACTCTTTTTACCATGATTGAGGCCACTTTGTGGAGCATCCTGTAAACTGATGTTGGTAATCCCCATCGTAATCTTCATCTATAGGTCCTCCAGTGTATGCTTTTTTTTAATAGATACTTACTTAAGGGTACCCCCGAAGGAAATAATCTGCGGGCGACAAATAGGGTANGTGTATGCTTTTTTTTAATAGATACTTACTTAAGGGTACCCCCGAAGGAAATAATCTGCGGGCGACAAATAGGGTAAACGCAAGGGCCACAATCCTCTCGAAATGAGACGGTCACCAAAAAACTCGCGCAAGAACTGCGTGGCTTCACTAGACGTGAGACATGTGGCACCGTCTTACTGCAACCAACAGCCACGTTCATCGACACTAAGAAGCGCAATAAACTGCGTAATGGTGTCTTGGTACACTTTACTGTTGACTGTTGTTTCAAAGAAAATTGGGTTCACTATTCGACGACGTGGTACAGTACAGTCCAATTTTCTGAAAGTGCAAGGGCTTTTCATGTGACACATGTGGATTTTAAGATGGCCGAATACTACACTGAAAAAGAAAAAGGATTTGTTAGTGGCTACAAAAACTGTTTGGTTGATGCTTTTGTTGTTGGTAAAAAAACAGATTTTGGTGTCCAAGAACACATAGATTGACTAGTACGAAAGCTGTTTATTGCTCATTAACATATTTGTTTACTTTCAAAGTTTATTAGCTGCCACGAATTATTTAGTTGGAACAATAGCATTCATGTTATACAAAGTAAAACATTTTGTTGCTACTGCAAAACTACATCCATTATAATTTATCTCTCTTCTGTTTTTTGCATCAGGTTACGAACTAATTCATGAGGGATATTCGGAAGTCCTTATAAACGGATTATATAATTTCTTTATTCCCAGTAAGTAAATGTTACACGTAAATTATTTCAGAAAATTAACTATCAATGAGGTGAAATGTGCAAACCTTGTAATGTGTGCCGCTTATTAGATTTCTGCTTTACGCATGCTGAAGACATCGCTTTAACGTTGAGCAAGGTAGTGTAATGATAACACGCTGAGCTCGCAGTACAGAGGTGCAAGGTTCGAATCCCACTTATAACCATATTAACTATAATGTATAATTGTTCATAGACAATATCTTCAATCAAAAGCCCACAACTCACGAAACATCTTCGTAAAACTCACTAGCCAGTATTGCTGCTATCATCGTAATATTTTCGCTGAGACTCACGAACACATCATTGCCTACAAGCACACTGAATTTATTGGTGACCAACGTAATTTTGTAGCTTCCACTACAACAAAAACATTTTGTTGGCACCACAAAATCTTTTGTCGTGTCTATATTGACAAAAGAATTTTGTGGTCACCAACAAAACTTTTTGTCACCACAAAACTTTTTTTTGCAGTGTACTGCTTTGATAGTTCACGTAGCCACTATGGCAAAACCATGCTTTGTCAGCGAATAAATCCCTTGCAATTCCATGGTTTTTAACAAATGATCGTAAACATGTACAATACACTAAGCATTTTCCTTCATCCGGGTCCTCAAGTTCCTGGACACGCAGAACATGATATGCATGAAGGTGTAACTTATACATCGCTTTCTGAGCACTTCCGTACGAAATCCCATCTCGCGCTGATTGCCTCCACAGGCTTTTTGAAGGTGAACGCAGCATTGATTTTACCACGTCAGCCAGTATACCATCAATCACAATTGCCTATGCAGATCTCTTCCTGTCCAGAACTGATCGGCATTCCCAAAAACAGTTTACTGATCTCGTTATCGTCCAATCGTTAGTCATTGCATAATGTGGATATTTCCGGTGAAACTCGCCTGAAACACGTCAATAAGAACAACTGGCGAAATAATGTTCGAAAATAAACATTCCTTGCACTTGGGAAAACGAAATGTCTGAAAAACAAAATACAAAACAACATGCATAAGTCACATTACCGACAANATTCCTTGCACTTGGGAAAACGAAATGTCTGAAAAACAAAATACAAAACAACATGCATAAGTCACATTACCGACAAGAAAAAGATGGCATTCGTGCTCGTTGTTAGTGCTCTTACAGTACCAAGTATAAAAACATTTAGTTTGATGTGCGGGACTTATCGAACGCACTTTAGCATGGGATTAATAAGATGGCCATCGAGATAAGTATAAAAACGCGTGTTCTGGCTCGAGATAGTGTCTCTCAGAGCATAATCAAAATTTTCTCAAAAATAATGTATACTAAAATTTGTGAAAGATCAATGTCATGTAATGATTAACAGTTTTAATATTCTTTCAAGGCGTTTTATACGAGACAATATTTATTACAACATTCTGAAATTAATTTTTCATTTATATTTTATATAATTAAGATAATAAAACTATTGATCTAGCATCGAACGGGTAGAATAAATTTCTACCAAAATATTTAAAAGCGATTTTAAAGTTTGACTTTTACAAGCATACACGCCCCTTAGAATGTGTTAATAAAACTGTCGCAGTGGTACTCATAGCGATATTCCCCAAAGACAATTAAATCTCAAAACCAGTAATCTGGGTCTTGCAATGCTAATTTACGTACATCAAGGTACGAAATACTCGCACCATGAAGAACACGGTTGCAATACGTGGCTTTGCCCACACTTGAGGAGCACCACGAATACAATTGTTTTTTCTTATGAAGATAACCACTTTGGATACATTCATTGCGCCAGTTAACTGCATCGTTAAACCAAGACATATACGTCAAATCATGAATATTCATTGAGCCAGCTTTCATTGAACTAGTGCACTCACACAGGATGATTATAAAAGGATACCCCAAATGTAAAGGTCTATAATATCAAAATTAAACAACCTACAACCTTGGCTGACCAATCAAATCAACCGTGAAATTGTGAATTTTGTTTACCATATCATTATAAATATTAAATGTGACCCCCACAAGCAGCCCAAACGACATCTACTCGATAATCACCCTCGTTCCACACTCTTGTCAGCATGTACGGTTTTACAGTTTGGATGGAGTCCGTAATTCTCGTTTTGAGGTCATCAATGTTAGCCGGTAATGGTTGACGAAACACTTGATCCATTATGTGCCCCCATAGAAAAAAATCGCATGAGGTAAGACCCGGGTTTCATGGGGGCCGGTGACGAAGAGCCTGGTTACCAGCTGCTCCTCGACCAATCCAGCATTGCAGCAACGTCTCGATCAGGTATCCGCGAACAGCTAGGTGCCAATGAAGTGGCGCACCATCCTGCTGGAAAATAAAGTACCCCGCCGCCTCTTCTAACTGAGGAAACGATAACTCTGTAAGCATGTCCAAATAAGGTGATTCCAGTAACAGTGGGCTCGTGAAAAAAGAAAGGGCCGAAAACATTGTATTTGGATACAGCGCAAAACACGTTCACTTTGGGGGAAGCGCGCTCGTGTTCGGTGATTTCATTAGGAGGCTCCTGACCCCATATCCACACGTTGTGCCGGTTCACCTTACCTTTGCATGGAACGTCCCTTCATCGCTAAAAACCAACTTAGACATGAAGACATCGTATAACTCGTTCTGGGCACAAAAAGGAAACATCAGGTCGTCCCATTCACATTGACGTGTCCAATGCGAGTTCGCTTCCCCCTCACCGCCTCAAACCGAGAGTTACGAATGCCATTCAAACCGTAACACCTGACATGCTGACAAGAGTGTGGAACGAGGGTGATTATCTCGTAGATGTCGTTCGGGNGAGGGTGATTATCTCGTAGATGTCGTTCGGGCCGCTCATGGTGGTCACATTGAACATTTATGAGTGTATGGAACCAACTTCACGGTTCCACTTTTCATTTGATTGGTCAAACAATGTTGTAGGTTGTTTGGTTTTGATGTTATAGACCTTCAAAGTTGGGGTATTATTTTATACTCAGCCTGTATTATGCATACTAAATATAACTACTATAATGCTTATGTCGAACAACAAAATGATCCAAAATGCTAAAGCGCCTAGTCCTCCTCTGCCAATGATTGGAATTAAACTTAAAGTTTAAGTCTGAAACCTCTACATTGTGCAGTGCCTCGTTGGCCGCAGTTTTCAGACGAACACCCATATTTGTAAGATGTTTGAGGATTATTATGCAAATGGGTCTATTGTGTGTGTACGGTTGTGGTTTATATTTATATGTAATACAAACTAATATGTCGTGAATGAATGTGTCATGTACATAATTTCAGTGTTGTTATATTGATGAATTGAATATGAAAATAAATATCTGTTTAATTTTTTAAATGACCGTTTAAATTCTGTAACTTATTTATTATACATTATTTTTTAAAGTGACCTTACCTTACCTAACATAATCTGTGAGCAATGTATAAATTTATTATATTTATTAAGGATACAGTTTATATGGAAAGTAAATAACGATTTTATTGTGATTGTAATATATAAATCTACTGTATATGAAATATCTTAATTATATTATTTTCCGAAGAATAAGAGATACAGAGTAAATAAATTTATAGAGTTGCATAATTTTATTGTGTTTTTATATTTTTCGACATTTATTTCTTTGTTTCTTTTGTCTATGTGTACACATATTCCTTCATAAATAATACTAGTGAGCAGTATTAAATTATAAAATTTTAATATTATGTAGGGTATGTGTGTAAAAACATTAATAAACACTCCAATAGTTAAAAAATACGTTATAATTATGGACGGTTTTAAAAATAAAAAAAATTATTCAATATGTAAACATTACAAAACGGCCAAAGTTTGAAATGATTTTCCATAGCCGCAATATGAAAAAATAAACATTTTGATATATTTATAAACTGCAAAAATGGAAACTAAAAAAAAAAAAATTATGTGTAAGATAAATCCTTGAAAATGTGTATTACGAGTACAATAAGTACATAGAAAGACTTTATTTTAGAAGACGTAAAAAGTTATCATTGCATGAAAAATACAAAAACAATATTTAACCAAAACGTGCAATATTTGAAAACGTAATACAAATATTGATTCATTTCATGTTCATAATGAAACAAGAGGTATATTTACAACAGTGTACAGTTGAACACGTTATAAGTTGTTATCTTAATAAGAAACGAAATAAGGAAGAAACATTGGAAAGTGAACCAGACTCATTTATTTGAAAAACCCATCAAATGACGTCATAATATATAACCAAATATGTATGCGAGTTAACAACAAAATTTTCATCGCAATACGTTTTAGCGAACAAACGTAATTTAAATGCATGTATATAATAAATAATACAAATATCATAGTTGCACAGTGTATTTATAAAATAATTAAGGAATTCAGCGAAATATTAAGGTTTTAAACATTTCAAAGTCTTTAAAGCTTCGGCTGCAGCGATGCAGTACCTAACAAGTAGGCAACACCACCTATATATGTGGCGCTAATATGCTGCTGTGCCCACTGCACAGACAATGGCGGAGAACATTGTTAATACTAACTGTAAACAAGATGTAATAAGAAGTTTACAATGCCTTTGTTGCTTATATGTATCTAGTTATAGTCAGTGTACGACTCGTGCAGTAAGTATTTATATTGTTTACGCTCCTGGAACTGCATCGCTTCCGCCCAAAGGTTCGTGTGCATTTTACACGAAAACGATGTGTCCTGGGCAGTTGTAACAAGAAGGTAATTTAAGAAATTAGGTCACAAACCAGCATCAAACGTTCATAAAGCCTGACGGCAAAACACCTGTATCCAATAAGAGGGTGGCACCCATGCCATTCTCATTACAGTGCAAAGTATTAGGGAGAGATTGCCTTTAGTGTTGAAGATCTCGAAAAATAAAACATACTCGGAGGATTGGAATTTAATTTATCTTCGTTTCCGATATTTTGAAAAAAAAAAATGCTTTTTAAAATTTAAATTTTTTGAGGGCACGTATTTCCATTAATATTAATTATAGATAGACATTGTTCCGTTTATTTTCCAGTTGATTTTGTATAAAAAATCTTCTCACTAAGTTCGTATGTAAAATTCCGTCCTACACTGTGTAAGTTAAATGTGAGTACGTTCAATATGGTGTTAAAATAAAGTATTCCATAGTTTGCGAGAAAATAGTATGCACCAAAACAAACAAAAAAATAAAGTCTAATACCGCAAGAGCTATGAGCACTTTCTCACGATCACTACAGAAGCAGCTCAATTTGACTTCCATTCATAGTAATGCACCATTGTGCCCTACGTCATAGGGAATCACGCACCCTTTGAAACACTCCTGGTTGTTCTCGGATGTGCTCGCAGGCATTGATGACGCGTTCCTGTAGTGTTTGTACATCATTGATTGGGGTTGCATGGATCAAAGCCTTCAGGTGTCCCCAGAACCCGAAATCCAAGGGATTAAAGTCAGAGGCACGTGAAGGCCAACTTACTGGACCGCCTTGACCAATCCATCGCCCATTAAATGTCTGTGTTAGGTTTTCTCGAGCATTCGGGGAAAATGGGCCGGTGCTCCATCATGCATGAACCACATCTGTAGCATTTGAAGGTATGGCCCATCCTCCAGCAAGACAGGCAATTCGTTTACTATGAAATCAAGATACCTTGCAGTGTACAATCTGTTTGGTTATATGTAAGGTCAAATTAGTATATCGCCAATAATTCCTGCCCATACATTAATTGAAAATCGGTGCTGATGCCTTGCTTCTTCAACTGAGTGAGGATTTTTTTGAGCGCACACATTTTTACTATGGAAATTAATAATCCCAGCTCACGTTACGGAGATATACAGTTTCACAGTAGCGGTGGGGAACAAATTCTCATAGCTTTTAAGGCAAGCGTTTTAAGACCCATGTTTATTCGACAGTATTGTCTGGTTTTGGTCCATACTACCTCCTCTCAAAATATGGAATACTTTTTTTTTAAATGCGGTATACAAACTATATATATATACATACATGTTCTAAGAAGACAAATTGAGATCGCATTATATAAGTACGTACAAAAATGTGTAGTTGATAAGTGTTGAAAGGGCAGTTCAGAAATCCATCCATGCGCCGTTGCACAGGTTTGAATAGTTAGTTGAGGTTATTTATTTCTAACTCAAAAACTCAATTATTTGTACAATTTTGAGATTGGGTTTATAAAACCTGATGTTTAACACTCCTTGCGGAAAAGCAAAAATAACGGAAATGATTTAAATACTGAATAAATGGATCTTTATGTAATATACGTACATAAGTTTACCCTGTCTGGTTACGTAATTCAGATACGATAACAGAAAATGTATTTTTAACATTAGCGACAGAGCTGCGAGGACAAATCTTCCCAAACAAATACAAAGCACTTCCAGGTTCAAAACCCTTGCTTTATCATTGGGATTTTACGTATCGCAATCAAACTCGTGGTGATAATCTCCACATAATCCGGGCTGTCACCGCTAAAAGCTTTCATAAATCATGTAGCACCTTATTTATTTACTCAAAACAAGACCAGTTTCCGGCTATCGTAGAGTTGCCGGCTGCAAAAGTCTACGCCATCATTTTATTTTCAGAGTTCCTGCTATGTACAGAATATTTAATATCACGTCAGATACACATCTTCGGTGGAAACGATACACTAAAAATAAATACGTAAGTAGTTATAAACATGTTGACTGTTTAACGATTCTGAGTTAACGCCATACACTTGACATGCATCTACATGTTTACTAGGTATGCTATGGGTTATTACGTTTGTCTCCCTGACAAGAACCGTTGCTGCTGTGCTGTAATATGAGTTGGAAATGATAACGAATCATTCAAACCAAGAAATGGCAGGCAATAATTCGATGCATGGGCTCGCGGAATGTAGTAAAGCAAAATCAAAACGTCTCAATGCGGATGGTTTCCGAAATAGACATCTTCCAGAGAAGAAAGCATTTAGCGATTACGTCAATGCCTACAAGATACAGGCTAATTTTAGATACGAGTGTCAGACGGGTGCAACCCATTTAGTGCCCTAAATGGTAATCTCAAAGCGCGCATTTTGTAGGAAATTGAAGGAAATGCTAGCACTAATGTTCAAAGATTAGGAGCTGTTTCTTTACTAAAACCAACTGAACGAACTTTTGGAAGACGTTCCCCTCGATGTACGTCGTATGTAGTTTATACGTGATGATCCACAAGCACATGTTAGCCAAACAGCCAGAAATCTCAATGGGGGTGAAGTGAGGTGAGAATGTAGCAACGCCGGAATGCAAGTGCGGAGGAAACGGCAGATCCCCGAGTATACGCGCCGACAAACGCCATCGTCCGGCACGATTCCTAAATGCGAAAATCCGGGAGTGACACCGCCGTGAATCGAACCCGGTTTACTTAGGTGGGAAGATAGCAGTCAGACAACAATACCTTCGTGGTTTTCCCTTGAATGGATTTCCGAACAAATGGATAGGTTGTGCAGGACCTAATGGCTGGCCTGCAAGTTATCCATAATTCAATTTTGTATGCAGCACCTGTTCTCAACATGAAAACACTTCGTCAGCGCGTCCATAAAGACTGCCAACTTATACACTGGAGAGCCAAAAAAAATCTGGAATAGGCGTCCGTATGCAAATAACAGACGTATGGAACCAATCAAAGTAACGCGATGCGGTAGGCAGTGTCTATATAAGACAACAAGCGTCTGGCAAAGTTGCTAGATCGGTTAATGCTGCTACAATGGCAGGTTATCAAGATTTCATTGAGTTTGAATGTGGTATTATAGTCGGCGCACGAGAGATGGGACATAGCTTCTCCGAGGTAGCGATGAAATTTGGATTTTTGCGTATGACCATTTCACGAGTGTACTGTGAATATCGGGAATCCTGTAAAACATCAAATCTTCGACATCGCTGCGGTTGGAAAAAGATCGTGAACGGACGGGACAAACGACGACTAACGAGAATCATTAAACGTGACAGACGTGCAATCCTTTCTCAAATTGGTGCAGATTTCAATGCTGGGGCATCAACAAGTGCCAGCGTGCGAACTATAAACGAACCATCATTGATATGGGCTTTTGGAGCCGAAGGCCCACTCGTGTACCGTTGTCGACTGCACGGCACAAAGCTTTATGCCTCGCCTGGGCCCGCCAACACTGCCATTGGACTATTGATGAATGGAAACACATTGCCTGGTCTGACTAGTCTCGTTTCCAATTGTATCGTGCGGATGGACGTGTACGGGTATGGAAACATCCTCATGAATCCATGGACCTTACATGTCAACAGGGGACTGTTCAAGCTGGTGGAGGCTCTGCCATGGTNAGACATCATCATGAATCCATGGACCTTACATGTCAACAGGGGACTGTTCAAGCTGGTGGAGGCTCTGCCATGGTATGGGACGTGTGCATTTGTCGTGAAATGGGACTCCTGATACGTCTAGATAAGACTCTGACATGTGACAGATTCTTAAGCATCCTGTCCGATCACCTGCACCCATTCTTGTCCATTGTGCATTTCGACGGACGTGGAAAATGCCAGCAGACCAATGCGATACCCCATACGTCGAGAGTTGCTACCGAGTGACTCCAGGAACACTCTTCAGACTTTAGACACTTCCATTGGCCACCTTAATCACCTAACATGAACATTATTGAGCATATCTGGGATGCCTTGCAATGTGCTGTTCAAAAGAGATCTCCACCGCCTCGCACGCCTATGGGTTTGTGGATTTACCTGGAGGATTCATGGTGTGAAAGCTTCCTGCATACCTTCAGACGTTAGTCGAGTCCATGCCACGTCGTCTTGTGGCACTTCTGCGTTCCCGCGGGGGCCCTTCACGATGTTAGGCAGGTGTACCAGATTTTTCTATCTTCTGTGTACGACAAAACATTTGCATTTTTAAAAGTTTGTGATATCCACGTAATAATGACTGCATTCATGAATTCAGGCTAAAGGTAGTAATTATTCGTGTTTCCATTAATGAAAAGCATTACCTCATTATAACTGTACAAACCGGATTATAATTCGGAAAGAAGGGCCAGTAGGCCACATGTTTATATGGGCTTTTTTTATTGTTTCAGTGTCTCCTGCCCTCCAGTAAAGTGGGCCCACATGTTATAATACCACCTATATATGATTAACAGATCTCCCCATCAAGTTCTGTTTGCAATTTTGATGGAAATTGCCATACAAGCGATAGATTATGCATTTAGGATATTGTAAGGATTTTTTGAAAAAATATATCTCATATTTTAAGAATATAATTCCTGCTATCATAATGCTAATATAAAATCGTACAGGAGTTTAAATATTTAAGAATTTCACCCGACTGATGCTTCACGTTTTGGGTGCGTAGTGTGGTATGTTGTGCTACATCGTATTGGTTAGCCACGCTGAAATTAACATTTACAAATGGCATGTACAGTCGATGACGTAACTACAAAATTGTGGTTATCTTACTGACATATCAAGAATGTATTTCAATTGAATATCATTAATCAAATGATATAACGTTTAAATATGTAGAATTATAATAATAAAAATATACAAGTAATAGGTACTATCACAAGATTTATTAACAGCATAGATGCCTGTAATGTGAGTAAGGCCTTCCTTCATCACTCGCTCGGAAATTCTTTTGGCTGCCGGTGAGAAGGGCAGACCTCCATCGTTTGTAGATTTCGAGTATGCGTCTTTAGTTAGTTTTGGCTGTTGGCAATTATACAATCGCACGACCAGTCTTGACAAACGCACAAATGGCATGGAAAATAAAGGTACCACGGGCGATTAGTTAGGTACCACCGGAGATTCTCTTAGGTGACCAATCCACTGGGTTGGACTCGTGGTGGCAGTGGTTGTATTCTGCATGCTGAAAAAGATAATGAAAGATGCTACTTGGATGGAATTTCACTAAGAATATCAGCAATTATTAATAGGGTATATTGTAGTTGCCAGTAAAATACAAAAAAATATGTAATGATATAATTAGGTATAGGCTATTGACGTTAAAGTGGGCACTTTTGAGGCCCTAGCTACTATTTTCCTTTCAACCATTTGTTATTATTTAACCAGGTTTTTAAATAAATATTGCCATGTAAGTAATAAACACAGTGTGTATATTCCACTGCACTTGGAAGTTAACGTCTAAAGCTAAAATTAAATATATTTTTTGTATATTTTTCCAAATGAGACTACAGTAGAGTCACGCTTATCCGAACCACGTTAATCCAAAATTCCGGTTAATCAGAACAAACGAAAGTACAGTAGGTTGGAAAAAATCAAAACAAAAATACAACCCCATATTCAGTTTATTAGTCGTCTGTGTATTTATATATTGTATGTAAACGGTAATTATAGTACTTACAAATATTAATTGTTCATTTTCACATAATCAGTTAATCTTTTCTGGCGTAATAAAGAAAATCTGCTGGACGAAGCAATATTGTGACATCGCCTCATATACATCACGTCAACTGGTGTGGCGATCGACTGTTGCTCGACGTAACGTAGGGCAAGGTCAAGAGCCGCTGCCTCGTCAGTGTGTGACGCAAGCTGCTCCGTATTACCGTGGGCCTCGACTTCACTCTGATCTTCGTTGTGGTCGGGGTATTGTCGTGTGACTGCTGCCACAATGTCCTCGTCTGTTAGGTTTTCGTCATCTGCAACATCTGCAGCCATCCACTCATCGACGTCAATTTTGGCTGCTTCTTCACACCCACGAATTTGCTGCATGAGCTGAAGAATATTTTCTGTCCCACTGTTTTCATCTGGACTTTCAATGAAGGTCAAAGTAGGCCATATTTTCTTCCAGTATTTTTTTCAAAGATTGTTCAGTCACACTGGCCCAGGACTCAGCAGACCAGTAAACCACGTCCTTGATGTTCACTTTTTTAATCTTTTGTAGTAGGGACAGGCAGTCATCCTGATTCTCTATTAAAGTCGATAAAAATATCTTCTTGTAGCAGAGTTTCATTGTTTGTAAAACTCCCTGGTCCATTGGCTACAGCGGAGGAGTCACGTTGGGTGGGAGGAACACGGCCTTTATTTAACCACAAGTCAGTTCATTCACTTATCAGGAGTATAGCTCGGACTGGCAAATCACTTTCTTTATTAAATCGTGTCACAGCTGGCACAAACTGTTTTTCGAACCATTCTTTAAAAAGACTCCCATTCATCCAAGCTTTTTTTGGTTCCTGTAGTAAACAGAAAGATAATTCATATTACTGTTTTCGAATGCTCGAGGTTTTGCTGACTTTCCGATAAACATAAATAGCAGCTTGTGGTTACATGTTGCATTACAGCACGCCATTAATGTGACACCTTCCTGCCTGAGGCCCGGGACTCATCTCTCGATACAAGACTATTATTTGGAAGTGCCTTAAAGTTTAGACCTGTTTCGTCAGCATTATAAATTTCGTGAGGATAATAATTACCTGCCGATATCCAATTGCAAAACTCAGTAATGTATTCTTAGGCCGCAGCGTAATCAGCTTATAATATCTCTCCCGTTAATGTTAGTTCATGAATCCCGTGACGTTTTTCCCACCTGTCAAGCCAGCCAATGCTTGCCGTGAATGGAATGTTATCGCCATTTATTAATTTATTAAGGTGGACAGCCTTCTGTTGAATTAGAGGCCCGCTCATAGGTGTGCATCTTTGTCTCTCTTGCGTAGACCACAGACAAAGTGATTCGTCAACTTTTTCAAACTGTGATGATTTCGATGTT